>BQNB010000079.1:0-204228 GCA_026074375.1 Tanacetum coccineum
AGTGAATTGTTTACATTTAAGTACATTGGGCTACACATACGCTATAATGTAGGCTAATTTTGTACAAGTTGTAATTTTCAAAAGACATAACACAAACCTTAATGGTTTAAAAACATTTATAAATCAAAGTACATTATGTATGATGTGAGATTTTGGAATGCAAATTAATGTATATAATAAGTAGGGTCTTTTGTAATCACAAACAACAAGTGTAACAATCTTTTTAAAAAACAACAAGTGTAACAACTGAGGACAACAAAAATATTACAATACTAAATAAATTTTCTTGCAACATCATACAATCTTTTAACATAAAATCCAGAAACAGAATGTAACAACTAAGTTTGGTTCCATTGAAATTAGAAAATATCAAGATAGTCAAAATCTTGAGCTGATGAAGTAGCAGCAGGACTTTAGCAACATGGATGTGTAATCATTAAAAAGACTCAGCCTGCAATTTAAATTTATAAAAAATTTAAAGTTAGTAAAGGCAACATGGATATTAAACTGGAATTCATTTAGATTAGCAAGCTAATTTACACACCTTCACATTTGATTCCTGAACATCTGTTGTTGATCCTACTGGTTTTTTCCCAAAATCCTTTTTGTTTAGCAGGTTTAATTCAGCTTCAATAAGACCAACATCCCCAACCTCAACCATTAATAATGGCTCTTCTGTAATTGGTTACAACCACCTTTTTTCATTAACGGGTGTATAAGAGAATTCATCCATTATTTCTTTCCCCTTGCGGCTTGTCCGTATTGAGTTTCTACCTACCTCCTCATCATCAACCTCTCTTACCATTTTTTCCTTTCCCGTGCGACTATTCTTTAACAACTTTCTACCTAAAGGCTCATCATCCACCATTTTTTCCTTCACCCTTGAGTTTGCTGTTCCAAAATCCTTAGTTGTCTTATGACTTTTCCTTTTAATCCTAGTGCTAAATGGACTTGAACTAGAGCAACGCAAGGAAGCATCCTCTTCTAACCAAACCATGTTTTTACAATAAAACTTCCCTAAAGCCTATTGCTTATGAGTAACATACAAGTGTATTTTACCTCTACGTTCAGCATAAGCAAAGAATGAATGGACATCATTATCAGTGTGGATTAACTTCAAACCATTTTCTAGTGGTGTGTTTGGTAAACAGTAAAACAAAGCCCATATGTTTTCAGGTATACTAGACAAAATCCAATGTAGGCATGGCGGGAATATATCCCTATCACAGTTGAATGCAGAAACACTAGAAACTGAACCATTAACATACCTTAGAGGATCAAGCTCAAAATACCCGTTTTTGTGTATTTTAAAGACAACTTCATCAAGGACAGCCATATCATCTGTCATATTACGATCAACAAAACCCTAATTACAATTCAATAATAAAATAACAAAAAACCCTAATTAACATCAACAAAAACCCTAATTACAATTCAATAATAGAATAACAAAAAAAACTTAATTAACATCAACAAAACCCTAATTACAATTCAATAATAAAATAACAACAAAAACCCAAATTACAATTACAATTCAATAATAAACCCCAAGTTTAATATTTAATAAAATAACAACAAAACCCTAATTACAATTCAATAATAAACCCTAATTACAATTCAATAATAAACATACTGTCAATTTTATAAATAGAAAACCCTAAGTTTAATATTTAATAAATGTATAAATAATAATAAAAGTAGAAAACCCTAATTGGAATGTTACAAAAAGAGGGGGCAAGATCTAACATACCTTTTTATTAGCTTCCATTTCTAGTTAAAAGACAAGGAATGTCTTTGTGTAGATCCAAAACTGCTGGTTTAAGAGAAAGAGATGGGTCATGTGGTGGGGTTATGAACTTAGTGTTAACTATGTGTGATTTTGTTTGTGGTCCACACAGTTTATTTTTCCAACTTACAAATTTGGTCCCTTAGGTTACAAATGAGTATAGATTGCCCAGTAGTTCTAAAACAGCCTTTGCATAATCAAAACACAGCCTTTGCAAAATTAGCTACTACAATATATCTTCACTATGAACAGATAACATAAAGTGATTTTAACATTCATATTCAGGAAGGGATACAAAAGATCATACATTTTTTCACCAAACTGATTAACCATACTAGTACAAAATACACATCAAACCCAAATATACTACAACCACAATATTCATAACAGACTAAATACATAGTGACCAACCCCAAAAGACACCCAAATCCCCTTCCTTAATTAGAGTAGATCGCTTCCTCCAATATCTCCAAACACTTTTCCTTGACCTGATATTTCTCGCATCAATAATGTTTCTTCAACTACATTGAGCTTTTTGTTCTCAGACTTAACCATCTCCCTCAAACACCAAACACTGTCATAAATTTCCAAGGTAAAATGCATACCTTCCAACATCTAAATCATAGCATTGAGATGCTCTAAATAACTAGTTGCAGTCTCAACTTCACCAACAATAAAGTTAATAGAACACTTGCATTCTGATATTTTTTCCAACACAATAAATTTGATATACTTTGGGACAAGTTTCTTAGATGATCCAGAAGATGCCAACATTGTTTCTTAAGTAGTGTAGTTAGAACTTAGTTTTGAATAGTCTAGTTACAACTCGTTTTTAATAGTGTAGTGTAGTTAGAACTTGGTTAGTTTGAGTGGTGTATCAAATCAACTAAATTGGGAAAATTTGCAATTAACAATTTATCCCTGTGAAATTGTTATTCTTTGCATAAATGATCCTTTAAATTTAGATGGCCTTTGTAAAATCATGGTGTAAAATCATGTTTTAACTATAATGGGCTTATTATTAACTGTAATGGGCTTTGTCAAACCATTTAACAAGAAATGAACCAACTCTACCATGATGTGGTCAGTGATGATGGATAGAGAGGTTGAAATGGACTATGGCATTGCTAGAAGACATTTGGAGGTCACAAAAGAAGCAAAGCATCACAAGGAGCCTAGAATATGAAACTTATGGATGAGAGAATTAAAATCATAAGTTAAATAGATAGATTTGTAAGAATATTTAAATTACAATTTAATTAAAATGTATCAATTTTATGAGAAAAATATAAACGAACAATCTTCTCACGATAAGCCAGGTAAGTCAATAGGGTTTTTTCAACATCCAAAAATATGTCTTGCGACAACCGATATAAAAAAATACAAACCCAAACACCACAATCACCAAATATACCACCCTGTTTAGGAATAGGGTCCGCAAGCTTAAATCTTATCGAGTAATCAGTAGGATCTATTCCTTTCTTTTCAAATACTTTAGTTTCTCCTAGAATACCTGGAAGGCGTTCCTGTAAGTTATTCAGCACTAATAGTAAGTTGTTGTTATAACTGCATTTGGTATATTATAGTTATAGTTAACACTAAATGAAACTTGACTAGTTCAACATAAAGGTAGACAATAAAATAGATTGAAAACTGCAAATTATTTCATTGTAAGTACGCTAACATATTACAACTTCACCATAAAGGACACCATGACAACATAAACTAAATAAACCAAAAGAAATAGGTTGCCAAGATAGTACTGCAACCTTAACAACTAGAACAGAAAAGACTTTGACAGATGACAATAGTGAGCACAAAACAGAACATGACAGGACCATTACTGACGGCGCAGCTTAGCCATGAAAGAGATTTTCTTCAAGACTTTTAGTTGGTCTTCCGCTTTATGATTTTTCATCAAATCCCTCATTTTCGCCAACTCAGAATCCTGAAGCTCTTTTTAGCAAAATTGTACGGACTCAGAAAACAAGATCAGTCGGAAAATGCAAAAAAAGGGTTGCAATCTCAATCATTTATTCTCGCCTCTCTTTTGCAACGCAAATTCAAAACTTACAACTTGCATAAGTGTCCCCCCTTAAACAGCCCTAAAATCCCTTTCATTGTCAATCTCAAACAACTTAATCATCATGTCTTTGTCATCTCCGGAGTTTGCATAAGTAGCTAGGCGAGTAAGGTGATACATTTTAGTGTGTTTTAAGTAAAAGTATTGTGTATGAAAAAGGATTGGTAGAGTAAAGCCTTATATAGAGAAAAAAAAGTATAGTATTTAATTATAGGTAAATGGTCAATAGTGGTAAGTTTGACTAGTAGGAAAATGGCAAAAATCATTAATTGTGATTAGAAGGTATGAAAGGAGGTTGGCAGACATGTTAACAGGACTTGTACCAAATTTAGTTAGAAACAAATGGAATTGAACTTAGGGTGTGCTTGGTTTGCAATCAGGAATCACTATAGCTATGACTTTCATTATCATTTTTAGTTAGAAACTAGGAAGTATAACAAAACATACATAATGTACCTATAAACATTTTCGAACACGGACATAAAAATCACGAGACTCATAGTCATAAGTGTCTCCACTATCATAGAAAGTGACCAATCCGGAAACTATATCAAAGTGGGCAAGACACTAATGCTGAGCCGTTTGGTTAATAGGAAAAAATACCAACAACGTTTACAATGTTTCTTAGGATTGCAAATATTATAGGTTCTTAGGATTGCACAATTGAATTAAGTACATAAATAAACACTTTAACGCAATTAAGCGTCAACTATTACCTGATCAAAATCGCTCCATGGAGTGGGCATACTTTCCACCGTTGGCATAAAACATGGGATGCTGTTTTGCTAGAAGTATTATGAACAAGTAACGCTGACATGACCCAGTTGATTATCAGGGTCTCCCATGCCACATATAATCGACCCACAAGTCAATTTGCTGTTAATGACAGAATAAAATTAGCGTTACAAATACCATAGGCTTTAAGTTTATATTTCAAATTAAGTTTAATTAGTTTTATGTAATCATACTAACCTCTTCACTTAGACATCCTTTTCGAGTAGGGTCTAAGCACACTAATGTTCGCCAAAAATTCCAACCTACAATGTAATCATCGCTCCATGGAAACTTGCACTTAATATTTCCTTCTCGACTAATAAATCGTTGGATATCTGGAGTCAACCAAATTGTGTCCAATGAATGAAACGAGCGTGAAAGATCCTACACAAAGATTATAAGTATATATAAGCGGCTACAAATAATGATGGAAGGGAACAGCGTTATGGTGCGCGTTATAATGATGACTATTATACCTCAACCCATGGTTTCACTTTTTTAAGCAACTCCGCCAAAGATGGATCATTTACGTTTAGTCGGTGTTTGTTTATCTTAACCCAACTTACAGTGGCTTTTGTTTTCCCAGGCATAATATCAACGTGATTCCCCTTTGTATGTGTTAACTTTCCCAATATACTTTTCACATAAGTTGAATTCATAAACTCTTGCCGCCTTTTTTTTTCAACTCCGATTTCTCCAACAGTTTTTCTTCTTCTAACTTCATCCTCTTAGCCTCTTTGACCATAAACCTCGGTTGTTCTATAATGTTCTTTTCGTGTTCCAAACGCATACGCTCTTCAGCTTCCAAACACAATCTTAATTCCTCTTCAACAAGATAATCATGTAATTAATAAGTAAATCATTATTAGAGATATTGACAAATCATTGCTTTAAATTATCAAACTTCTTGTTTATCTTACATTTGAAAGTTTTCTTTATGTATAAAGTTGCTGACTCAATTCCTCAAATAAGATATTCAATGAATTCATAAACTCACAGCCCAATCTGGAAAATTCGTCTTTAAACTGCAACAACTGCTAGAAAAAAAAGTATATATAAGAACAACCTAAAAATGCATGTCAAATATGAAAACAACTAATTCAGAAACTATACCTCATATTCGTTCTTTCTTTCTCGTGCAAGAACCTGCAAAGTGGTGAACAAATATTACCAAATACTATTTAAGAGCCTGCAAAGTGGTATAAATTGAAATACAAAACTTGATCCTTAACCTGAATAATAGTCTCAAGTTTCAAAACACGGAGATTTAGCTGACTAATAACTTGATCCCTAATTCATTTTTTGGGACTACTAATAACAGTCGTCAAAACACCAGACGATGTTATGAAACTGAATGAGACGTTTGCGTTACTTCTCCAACTTTGCAAGATATGTTTCATACATGCTATGATGTTGTACAGCCGGAGCTTTTGGAACATGTTGTCGAAAAAACATCTGGCTACGTATCCACCATGATGACTCGTACTCAACTTTAGTAGGCCTGATTTGACTAGTTATGGTCGATTGCTAGTTATATTAAAAACATAATTTATGAGATGTACTAAATACATAATTTATATTAAAAACATGCTCTAAACTTTGCAAAAAGGTAACCACAATCAGATCTGTTAAAGAAAGACTTTTTCGACCAACCAACTGCTCTTGGTATAACATTTGGATCTTTAATTCACCAACAATTGCATCTTTCAAATGGCTCAAAGATTCAAACCTACATAATTTACCAACTTATAGTCAAAAACTTATATCCACATTCTAAATTAACAGAGTAACAAAAATATTTTAGTATATCGTAATATGGTTTACCTGAAAAGCAAAAATAAAGCCAGACAACGTATACGTAGGAACATACATTCGATCTCTCTTCATTCCAAAAACTTAAGTATGTTTAGCAAGATTGCTGCCTCTAGTTGTTCAGTAGTTGTAGCGTTTAGTAAAGTTGTTTGTAACCAAAAGTGCAATTCCAATCTTCTAGACTTTCAACCAACCGGAACAAGGTATCATCCACCGAACATGTCAACAACCGACCCATAAAGATAACCTCTAAACATAAAATAAGACAAAGACGTATGGAGTCTTGATCACATAGCCTTTAAAATGTCTCTTCATCCTCAATAACACCAATAACATCTAAGTTTGTTACACTTGAACCTAACTTATGTGGAAAAACTCTATTACGGAACTTTAGCTCCCCGAAAGTATATAAACCAAAGTTTACATGGCCAAAAGGCAAACCAGTAATGAGAGCAAACTCTGGACGACCAAAATGCAGACTATGACCTTCAGTATAATAAATGAGAGGCATATCATAATGAGAAGCATCTACTTTATGTTGTTTTCGTAGCATATAATCTATGAGTTGTGGTTCATAATAAAAAAACAATAAATCCAACCAACAACCGAAACAGCTACTCCTAAACAAGTTCCGTCGATTAGCATCTAACTTTTGCTTTATTAACCAAAAGTAGTTCAATTTACTCCTGATTATGACTTTAGATTCTAAGTCTCGAAAACAAAAAAAATTAAAACATATTTCAAAATCAAATTAATTAAAGTCAAAGTAAAAATAACTATATAATATAACATATAAGAGTAATGATAATCATTAAATTGATTATGACCTTCAATAGCAAAGTTTTTGATTAAAAGTCGTTAAACAGTCATCATTCTAAAATAAAACGATTTGAATTCTATAATGCAAAAATCAACAACAAAACCTACAACGTAAATGGGTTTAATAATTTGAAAATAAGAAATGAAATCACGTACCCTGTTATACCACATTATGGATCCGGCGATAGTGATGTTCAAAAATTCCGGCCAAAGGTTACAATAAGAGAAGCATTCATGGGGAGATGGAGAAGATGGAGAAAAGGACGGGTCAGCAACACTTAGTAGAAGATGGACGATGGAGAAGATGGAAGGGAGGAAGATGAAGGAACTCGTTTGTTCAAAATATTTACACACAGTAAAGTTTGTATAAAAAACATGTGTGTATATTTACAAATACAAAGAAAAGATAATATTTATTAAAGTTGCCCCAATAAAATTAGTTTGGGTACATGTTGCTCCATGTTAATTGTACTTGTGTGTAAGACTTTTTGGAAAAAAATATTAGTGTGAAATTACATTATAACCAGTTGCCCTAAGTACACTTCGCCCCAAAAATAGACGTTGCCCAAAAACATATCATGTATTTATATCGTACACATACGAGACACTTGACAAATTCTTCCATGGTTGCCCAGGAGCCAAGTTGCCCGGGGTCAGTTTTAAAAAAAATGTCTCTGAGCATAGGATTGCATTTTGGGTTTGAATTTTGGGCCACTTTTAAAATTATCCCTTAAATTTTTCACTTAGTTTGTATTGTTAATTTGCCTATGCTAAGAACATACGAATATTAATTTTCCGTTGGCTAAAAGTAAAGGAGTACAAAGAAACGGAGCATTTTGCGTTTGTCGGCAACTTGTGGATAGTGACAACTTTTGGTCATTAAAGTGTTGTACTTGCAGCCCAACTAGTACCATCATCGGGTCTCTGACTGAGATTTATTGACAAGAAATTTGATCACCAATGGTTTCAAAGGCATGTGTCTTTTTTACAGTGCAACGCAGTTTTTTATTAGTTTCTGTTCCGTAATTTTTGACAGTTTCATACTTTTGACCTGTTAAACTTTATATTTTTCGTTCCGTTTTTCCGTGTCACAGTTTTATAACATATACAAAATTATAAAAATACAAAAAAAAGAATACAAAAAAAAAACCGCAAAAAACCCAGGGGTACAAATTGTATTTTAGGGGGGTACATATATCATAAGCCGAAAGGTATACCTATCCCCGTCGAATCAGTGACAAATTTTTCAAAGGTGCGTACCTTTGGCCTAAAGTACGGATGTTTCATACTTTTGATTCCTTTTGTCTTTCAGTTTACAGTGCAACACAGTTTTTTGTCAGTTTTTATTTCGTACTTTTTGACAGTTTAATATTTTTGACTTGTTAAATTTTATACTTTTCGTTCCGCATTCTGCGTTTCACTGTTTTATAATATGAACAAAATTATAAAAATAAAAAATAAAAAAAAGGAAAAAAACAAAAGGTACAAACGGCTTTTTAGGGGTTACCAATAAGTAGCCCTATTTTTTAATAAGGGTTAATTCCATATATGTCCACTTTAAACCTTAAAATGCCGTATTTACCCAACCAAAGTTTATAATGTCATATATACCCAACTTAAACAATATATTTGTCATATTTACCCATTTATTTATAAAATCAATTTAAAATGAATTTCATCAATTAAATTCCTATTATACCCTTAAACTTAATAAAGTTTACTTGATATTTTCGTCTGCAACTGTTTTAAGATGTTTATTACCTTGGTTGGTTTTGCATAATCTTAAATCATTTGCATCGAGGGCAATTGTTTTCTAAGAAATTGAATATTCTCCGAGAAAAGTGCAAATATGCTCCCTGTGGTTTGCAAAAATTGCAGATTTACTCCCCAACTTTACGAAAGTGCAGGTGGCCTCCCCAGTTTGAAACTTTCATTGCACTCGTGCTCCCTGCCAGGGAGCATGAATGCGACACAAGTTTCGTTTTGAGGAGGCCGCCTGCACTTTCGTGAAATTGGGGAGCAAATCTGCAAATTTGAGAAACCACAGGGAGCATATTTGCAGCGAATCATACAATTACAGTATTAGTTTTTTGTCAACATATAGTGACCTGCTTCTCTATCCTCCCTTTGTTGATACAATTGCATACCATCTCATTTGTTTATCCACATATATGGAATTCTCAAATAAGTAGTAATACTAATAATTATAAATTATAAGTCCTTGATTCATTAGATCATTATCTTCTTGTGTTAAACAGTTGACGAATCATACCTATTAATTTATATTTTTAAAGGGTATATTTGGAATCTAATGATGTAAATCCTTTTAAAATTAATTTTGTAATTAAATGGGTAAATATGACAAATATAATGATTAAGTTGGGTATTGTTAGATATTAGAAAAAGACTCGGTCACCCCGTGTATTTTACTGTTTATTATAGCTCGTAGTTTAATAGTTAATAGTACGTTTTTTGGTATAAAGTCGGGTACTAATACCTGGTATATTGTAAGTACTATATAAGCCTCTTCCAACTTTGGAAGAGGTAAGCTAGTCAATAATCATTTTCACTTTAACACATACACTTTCTCTCTAGAAAATCTCTCTATGTGTTTCTCTCTCTAGAAACTAGCTCAATCACAAGAATCATCACCGTGTTATGAATTAAACGGTCCTACAATTGGTATCAGAGCGGGTTTGAATTCGTGATTGATTCCTATGGTTGATTAAGCTTAAATTCGTGCTTATTTGTGAAGCAAAAAAGCCCACGGCTCATTTTTAATTTTGGCTTATTTGTTTGTTAATCTTGATCTTCTCTTGTTCTACACATCAAAAATGTTAGATTGTAACAATTTCAAGTGGTATACAAGTTCTTAGTTCGATTTATAAGGTTATTAAGTTTGATGTTCTTCGTGGAGGGTTGCTTCGTTTTTGATGATCCACGAAGAAATACATGTTATTGGAAGGTTAATCTTCATACACCATCTTAGTATTGCATGTTAGAGCTTTGATTCGTGGTTAAAAAGATAATATGGCTTGATTTTGCTTAATTCGTCCAAGTGTTCTTCGTGGAGAGTTGGTTAAAATATCATTTTCTAACCGGCGGTTTGACAAAAGGTAGGGACAAGATCCGGAAATTTAGGAAAAAGTCAAAGGCGAGTTGCTTAATTTTAATAATTATATTCGCGGCGGTTTGTTTAAATTTGGTGGCGAGTTGCTTGTTCGCGGCGGTTTACACAGGATAGTGGCGAGTTGGCTTGAAAATAATAGCCGGCGAGTTGGTAAAAGGTACGGCGAGTTGCTAAGATTATAGGCAGCGAGTTGCTCATTAAATCACGGCGAGTTGAGCAAGGCAGCGAGTTACTTGATATAAACGGCGAGTTGTTCAATTTTAGGCGGCGGTTTGGTCACTTATTCTGCCAGCGGTTTGGCAAAAGTTTGGTGGCGGTTTGTGTTATCTTAGGCGGCGGTTTGCTTAATATCCCATACGCAGCGGTTTGATTAAAAAAAAATATCCAGACGACACCCCTTTTAGCGACACTTTTTGGCGAAAAAAATTAAGTAATTTGTAATCTTTTTTCTATAGCCTTTTTAACTTATTTTTACATCAAATTCAAATTTTGGTAATAGGGTAAAAATTATTTCGGTCGACACCTTTTTAGCGATATTTTTTGGCGGGAAAAATTAAGTAAAATATAATTTTTTTCTTTAGCCTTTTTAGCTTATTTTTACACCAAATTTAGATTTTGGTAATAGGGTAAAATTTATTTTTTTTCATAATCCAACTGCGCCAAATTTCAAACAAATCAACAAACCAAATATCACAACCAATTATTCATTTACGGTTTTTCTATTGATTTTGTAAAATCCCGGTAAACTTCTTATCGGTTTAAATCTTAGACTTGTAAAATCCCGTGAACGTTAATTGCATTCATAACCAATACATCAAGATGTCTAATATGTCAGAAGATATTTGGTATGCCGGTTCCGATACACGCCCACCAATGCTTGACAGAACAGACTTTGAATCTTGGCAACAACGCATTCGTCTGTATTGTCTGGGAAAAGATAATGGAGAGAACATTATGAAATCGATTACTGAAGGTCCATTTCAAATGGGAACGTTCATACAAACTCCTGCTGAAGATGCTGAAGAAACTGAGGGTGCACTTCAACTAGGTCCAGAACGTGCTAGAGTCTTTACAGACCTTTCTGCTGAAGAAAAGGAAAGGTATAAAGCTGACATTCGTGCTACGAATATCTTACTTCAAGGTATACCAAAAGACATCTACACACTCATCAACCATTACACTGACGCCAAAGACATTTGGGACAATGTGAAGATGATTCTGGAAGGTTCTGAGTTAACAAAGGATGACAGGGAATCACAATTATACGATGAATTTGAACGCTTCTGTCAAATCAAAGGAGAGACCATTCATGTTTACTATGTTAGGTTTTCGAAGCTCATTAACGACATGAGAAACATCAAGATGACCATGTCCAGAATGCAGCTTAACTCTAATTTATCTTAAGCTAATTCTTAGCTTATTTTTCAGCCTATTCGTTGAGCTTATTTAGTAATAAGTAGATGATTAAAAAAGCTATGTCTTAGCTTATTTGATTCGTTCTCCTCTTTCTAGTTGAACTCGATCTAATAAGCTTAAAAATAAAGCTTGTTTTAGCTTATTTAAATTAGTTTGCTTATTATGGTCTCGTGTTAATTTTTGAATTGTCATTCGTGCTTATTGTTATTTAAGGTCATTGGATTTGGATGCGAGTTGCTTATTATGCTTATTAGTATAGATATTGCAAAGGTAGCTTATGAGTTCTTATTCTATTTTTTTTATTATTTCTTTTTAAAATCATAGCTAATTAGTTTAGGTTGATCCGTATTGATTAAAGTAGGAGATTGCTTATTGGATCGTATTTTCTACTTGTTTGTTCTGAAAAAGCTCATCTCACCTCTTCATTTTAAGCTTTGTTTAGTTCATTATTGACTAGAGCTTGCTCGATTTATACAATCTGAGCTTAGTTTTCTTGTTCGATTCGGTAAATGCTTAATGGGTTTAGATATGTCTTAGTTTAAAAAAAATTAATCTCTTTAGAGCTTATTAGTCTAATCATTCTTATTAGTCTAATAATTCTTATGTTGGCTTATGGATTATAGCTTAGAGTTTTTTAGTTGTTAGATCCCATTCGAGTAATTGGCTTATATTTTAGTGTTTTGTTTTGTAACCATTTAATTAAACTAGTATTGTAAATCCATTCGAGTAATAGGCTCTAGTTTAGGCCTTAGTTTTATTTGAGCAGTGGGCCACATTTTGTATTGCAACCGAAAGTGAACTAGTAATAATACTTGTTACATTAACAGTTTATGATTTCTTGTTTTGACTTTTTGGTATCGGTCAACTCACGAGGCGCGGAGCTTACGGGTTTATTTAGCTAGATAGAATTTAATTATTTTCTTTAGCTAAATAAATCGGGAGGTATTCGTTAATTGCGGGTCTTCAATTCGGTTCCAGTTTTTATCCTTTTTCAATTAATTAGTGTAGCTTTAGTATAAAATGTTTTGCTTTGCTTATTTTATCATTATGAGTAGCGAGTAGATTTATTAGTGCTTGTTAAGTGGTTAGTGATTTGGAATTTAGGTGCGGGTTTAAAGAGGTTTAAAAAAATTATTAGTCATTAGTATTTTCTTTTCGATTTACATTTCGTCATATATTTTTAATGAAATTTAAATACTTGTCATTTTAATTTCTTGAACTTGTTTTCTAAGGATTTTAATTCGTTAAATCTAAGCCCGCACTTAATGAACATTTCACGTCACTTAGCAAGCATTTTCCATTTTATAATTTTTAGTAATCGTTTAATGCTTTACATGTTTAATAGTCTTAATTGCTTAGCTTGTTTACATATTTTTTAATTGATTTCATCATTGCGTTAGTATATTATAAAAGCCAATCTCAATATCATTTTAAACCATTCAAAACGCGCGATCACGGACTTAACTGATTTTCAATTCACACTTCGTCGAGGGAAAACGACCCTGGAGGTTTTTGAGACTACTTTGGTTAAAAGTTCGTTTCTCGAACCCGACGAAAAATACTATATATACTATTATTGATTATCTTCCTTATTATTACGTATTTATATATTATATATATATGTATTAAAAAGGACGGACCAATTTTTGGCGCCGCTGCCGGGGATCGAACCCGGGTCACCTGCGTGACAGGTGGGAATACTTACCACTATACTTCCGCAAAAAGTTTTAAAATTTTTAAGTTTCATGTGTAAAAAAATGAAAAATGAAAAATGATGAAAAAAAATAATAATAAAAAAATAATAATTAGTAGTTGATATAAAATAAGTGTTTAGACACGAATGTAGGCTTTCCGTTGGTGAGAACACAAGTAAATTTTGACCCGACCGATTTTTAATCTTAGCTTTCTCCTTAACTTTATAAATTGAACTTTGCTAATCTTTTATACAAGGAGCTATAAAACGCGAGTCTAGCTTGAAAAAGGTCAAGATTTTGCAAGTTCCCATAATTGATTTTAAATATGCGAAGATCGATTTATTAGAATAAAGGTTGTTGCCAGTCAATGTGACTTATTAAAGTGCCGATCTTAATTCATAGGCTAAGTATTCACGAGTTTCTTTATTAGAAATTTTAAATTGTGAAGAACAAGAGATGATAGAGTAGTTATAAGTTTTGATGCTAAACATAGAATAGTTGGATTTCTTTAAGGCTTATAAGTGTTAAATTGTGGCTTTTTCTCCCATTAGATTGTTTCACCTTTATAATAATTGTTTAATAAATAAAGTTGTGCGGTTTTTTGGTTAATAATTAGTTCTCAGGAGTTTTCTTTAGTTTCTTTGTGATTAAGAGAGAGTATACATCAGGAATACTTAGTCAGCAGGGTCCCTTCTTTTTGCCAGTACTCGTTTCTCACTCTCCGCCACGTTATTATCATTTCTCTGGCCTTGAAGTTACTATAGAACTTAGTTGGAGTTTCCTTTTCGAAGGTCATTTATATATGTGGTAAATTGTTGGCTTTTCTCCCAATTAGATGTGGTTTGTCATCCTGTTGTGACTATGTTTAATTTGTTTAATAAATATTGTTGTCGGTTTTTTGGTTATTAATTAGTTCTCAGGAGGCCGGGTATACGGGTGGGTGTTTTCCTGCGCCGGGGGTGCCCTGTTCTTTGGGCTAGTACAAGCCCGTGCCAATTATACAGCTTGCTGGTGTTTCTTAGTTTCTTTGTGATTTAATATGTGGTGTATACTACAGTGAAGTACTTGAAATTTGGCATAACTATATGGTTAGTCTGTATTTTGTCTAGTTGTTGCGGGAGGCCGTTTTGGCTCTTAGGGTATATGGGGTAAGTAGTAATCTATATAAGTGGTAATTATAGCATTTATTCATTCCCAAGAGCCTATGGGTATATAGATGAATATTGTTGCTTAATTTTTGGGCCTTTTTTTTTTTTTAGTAATTCTTTAAAGGCCTAAGGGTATATGGATGATTGTAAGTTGTCTTGTTTGTTACCTTAAAGAGGCCTGAGGATATATGGTGCAAATTAGAATTGGTCCACGTTTACTTTTATGTCGTAATGAGCCGGTGGTATTCGTCAGTGATTGTGTCTTGCGTTTGGAAATCTGTAGAAATAGCCAAATTTGTGTGCGCCTCGTAGGGTGCGGGGAGTTTTTGCACTTTATGTGGCCATTAACTATTCTTTTATTCTTGTTGTTTATTATTTTGTTTTAGTGCTGCATAGGAACTCAATCTGATTTTCTTTCTATTATTCTGCCCTGGTGGGCGTGCTTTCTCTTTACGATTTTTGCCCTTTATTTTTTGTGTTTTTTTCGTTTCTAGTATCTGCATATCCTTTCACTTAATCTCTTGTTCTTTCTCGCCGCCTTCTTATTTGTGATGACATTGTGTTTTCTTAGTTGAAAAGGGCTAGAAAACTAATATATTGCGTTGTTTAACCGTTACGCTTTTATTTTCGGAAGTGTAAATATGTATCAAAGATTAAAGAAGTCTTTAAAGAGCCTTCAGAGTATATGGACTTAAATAAAAACTCGTAGATCCAAAAGTAGGGAATAAGGGAGAAAAGTTAAGTACACAATTAGCTTTATAGAGAGTAGTGGTTAGATCATATACTTGTATTTTTGCAATGATCTTGTTTTTAAGATTGGCTTGGAGAGGGAAAGCGAGGTGCCAACGCGCGTATTATGAATTTAGTCCTTTTGGACACCTTTTATGTCTATTTTTGTGTCGTCATGGTGATCCTAAAAATTATCAATAAATAATGAAAGCATTACATTATGTCACACATGAATAAGTTGTAAGTTGGAATTTATGAAAATCATAAAAATATGCTAAAAAAGGGTAAAACATGGGTGCTTGTGAATTAAATGATTTTTGAACATTTTAATGGATCTTTTCTGTTCTTGTTTGATTGTGAGTGGATCATAAGTTAAAACGGGGATAAAATTATTTATTTTTGTGTATTGTTTTATTTATATTACATGTGGGACCAGCAATGGTTTAGTGTGGAGGAATTTGGTATTTGCTAAAACACACATCTTTTATACCCCGTAAAACACTATTAATCTGACTAAAAATGCTAAAATATGCTTTATTATATTGCAAATATGTTTGTTTGGTATTTTTATGTCTTGTAGGTAAAAAGGATTGAAAACGGTGCAAAAACAGGAATTATCGGGCTCAATTTGGTCAAGTTTAATTATTACTCAAAGCCAAGATGAAGTCGTGAAAAGTCCCCGAGCATACCAGTGGAAAGAGCGCCAGAATACGAGTCCAACGACATCTTCATTGCTTGTTGGGCCGACCCGTAACCCATTTATATGGGATCTGTTTTGATGAGTACGAACGCATATCGTGTGCCATTGGAAACAGATCTCATTCATGACTAATTTGTGGCGTTACCACAAGCTTGTGAATGACATAGAAGATTACTCACTCGAAATCCCTACGTCATCAGATATGAACACTAAATTTTGTCAACAAATCTCCAGCACTATTGAGTAAGTATGTGACTAATGGTCAAAACAGAACATGGATATCTTCAACCACACTTATGTTTCAATCTAGTACTCCATCTCAAAGCCTACGAGCCTCATGCCAAAAAGACTCTCAAGAATCAGGAGGCAGTCCTACAAGTATTGTTGATCCACTGTGCCTATGTTTGCTCACGAGCCACATCTGCACCTGCTCTTATCATCACCCTCAACTCTAGTCCTCAACCTAAACTCTCAGTCTCTCCGAATGCCGCTTTTGAAGGCCACTAGACTCAGATTGCTTAATCTTCTTAGTGTTTTCTCCCCCAAAAGCAGTTTCCACCCACCAACAACCAGCTCCGGACTTCCTCCAACTCAAGGACTCATGCTACGGTGCATGATGGTCAGATTGTTACTGAACCGATTCAGAGGAAGGCTCCAGGTAATGTTGGTAATACGGTGCTCGAGGCAAGAAGTGAAATGTTACAGACATAGAGTGAGAAGGACATGTTGCAAGTCATGGTAAAGCACCCAAGAGAAAAGATGGACTCTCAGTACTCAAAATAAAGCTTTACTGATGGAGAGCTAAAAAGAGAAGGAGATGTGTTAGATTCTGGAAGTTGAAGCATCCTCGCTGATGTGGAATGCACTGCACCTTATGATCAACCTCAGGCACTGACTACAACAAACATGTTTCAAGCCAATCATGAGGATGCATATGACTCAGACGTGGATGAAGGCCCCAATGCTGCTGTCGCTTTCATGGCCAACTTGTCATCCACTAGTGCAACCAACAATCCAGCATGAGGAACACCTCCAATATAATCAAATCTTTGATAATGTGGATTAATCAGTTTGAAGTCATGATATGCACCATGAGAAGAACATTTAGACTCCTGATGCTGAACTGGAAATTGATGACAATACGATCACCGTATCATCCTTATCTTCTTACAAAGACCGAAGAAGCCCAAAATGTTCCAACTGAAGGTATCTGCTGACACACATCTATAAAGATTTCTATTATTTCCATCTTAACTGACATGTCAAACCCAACTAACGTTCATGCTAAGTTTAACCAAGAAAAATGTTTGGCAATGAACCATAAAAAATTGAGCTTCTTCAATGCACAGCAAGAAATAAGTCGTCTAGAATACCCACAAGGTTAAACTTTGATCTTGAAAAAACAAAGTTAGACTAGGAACAAGCCCTAGTGAATTCAGCGTACTATGCGTAACGTGGAGCTTTGTGCAGAAAACGATTTGCTTAAAACCACTCTTTCAGGAAAAGAAAAATCAATTGACTGCATTCTTAACAATCTGAAATAGGAAAAGATTTTATCTGAGAGAAAAGGATCTAGCAATAGTTATTAGAATGATATTATTGTGTTTAAAGAATGCTAACAAAGTTTGCAAAGAGATATGTTGCAAAGAAGTTACCGTGCCAACACAAACTATTCCTATGTTTTCTACGAAATCCTAAAGACGAAACCTCTGACATTGCACAAGACCTCCTAGGTACGCGTAACCCCAGGTCATGGTTATATACCACGCGAGCCTCACCTTGTCTTGTAGCGATGTCTGATACCCTTTGCATGTCCCGGCTCACCACCTGTTCGCATAAAGGATAGTAGAAGATGGTCTTTGGTACGACCAAGTGGTTAGCATGAAAAAAGATGAATTAAAACTAGGACATGTTAGACCCCGCAAAAAACGGTTTTCTTTTCTAAGTTGACAATCTTAATGCCGTTAATTTGTTCCCTCAGACCGAACTGTCCTAACAACAGGTGTATGGGCTATCGCCAATGATAATTTGCTAGTAATCTGTAGTAACCCTAACCCTGCCCACACCTGTTACGACCTTTTGTTCATATTCGTCCACCTCCAAGTCAAGTTCATGTTTATCGTATCAAAAGGATAATGCTGATTTTTATCAATAGAAGGTATCATAAATGAACGCACAACATAAAACAAAAACCCACTCTATGTTTCCAATGGGTTTTTGATTATGCCAAACAGTTTGTTGAACACAACAACGGTACCATTTTAATGACCATTCAAAACACATAAATCTGCATATTGAAACATATTCAAAGAAGTAAAAGAATAAAGAACATATATTTTGATGACTTGGATGCGGAGTATGAACGCTGTGTTCATGATAACAGTAACCTGACCATAAGAAGAAAAATCTTTTAATCAAAAATGACTGCTTAATTAGCTGAAAGTTTTAGAAAAGATATCTGCTCATATTGTGCTTACTGTCCGATATTGTTGTGCCCCACCTAGTTCGAATTGCCCTTTCGAAGATCTTAGAACTGCATGCCAAAGGGAACACACTTTAAAGTTCATGAACTGAATCTGAAGTATTTAAAACTACAAAAGATGGTCATTGAATCTGAAAACGTAACACTCAATTTAACAAAAGAACCCATATTGATTTACAACTTAAATTTCAAAACTTAAACCGAGCAAAGACACTTACTAATGTTGCCCCTCCAATGCAATTACTTTGAAATTGAACAGAGTTAAGAAAACAGCTTCAAGGGAAAAGATGACAAATACAGGAATTTAGAAGCACAATCAGCAACAATGAAGGTGTTGAATGTAAGTTCCACTGAAGAAGTTGTGACCCAACAGGGCATTAGAAACTGGACAGAATTCAGTTTGAAAGATACGATTAACTCCCCTTAGATTCACTAATGGCCTTAAGGTAGAAAACGTTGAGTCTGAAAATAACGATATGAAGAACTCTTCAAAGGCGAATACACTCACATCGACGGTACTGCGTTATACTAGAAAAGCTTAGTGCCTTAACTACACAAGATACCAAGCTGAAAGAGCCCAAGTGACTAGGTAAAACAAGTGAGGACCTTCAACTTCTGAGACCACCCAGAAGTTGCTTGCTCCTGGAATTACAACTAGTTCGAAGTATATTCCACCACCACCCAAACGTGCTAACTGGGTCAAATTCAACTCCCTGTTGCCTCAGAAAAAGCAAGTTACTTTTTCAAGAACGCCCCCAAGACTTCAAATAGACCCACAATAAACCACCAGTGCTATAAAACAGAACGACTAATGTTCCTGGTGAATCTGTCTACAAAGAACTCAAACCTGGCCACTGAATCTCGCAAACCTATGCCGAAAGAGCCACACTCGGAACCCATCATTATCTTCCCAATAAAAGGTGAACTGCGAGGAAGCAGCAGTCCCCAATAGGAATTTGAATATTTTGATCATAATCAGTTTCGTGATCCGTTCTTAGAAGTCAGTTGAATACCAAAACCCCCCCAGGCCAAACTAGTTGAATCATACTAAGAAGTTTGGAACCAAACCAGATATCATAATGTGAACACACTTAAGAACTAGACTTGGAGACCAATTTGGAAAGTCGTTGGTAGTGTTAAACCTCATTGAAACCCACTTGACGTACATTTCTTCATACATGAATCACTACATAGAGCATACAGAAGTTCGAGTATTCAAGAGATGGTAAACATATGGGTTTCAGTTTCAGGGGGAACTTATTGATTAAATGTTTAACCATTCTACATGTCACCACTTGAGGAGAAGTGTTTACAGTTGCTTATCTATCTAAAGACCCCTATATGGATGATTGCAAAAAGAGAAGAAGATTATAGAGTTATGATTTGCAGCTTATTATATGTGGTGGCATGAAACAAAGAATCTAATCTGAGAGGGAAGACTTGAAAGTTTTTTCATTCAGGGAGATGAATTTACATCTCAACTTCAGCGGAAGCTTAGGCTTTATGCTATGAAGTTCGATACGACTTTGTTTGTTTGTCAGCGTCTCGTGCTAGCTTATTTCTATCTTAAGCTAATTCTTAGCTTATTTTTTAGCCTATTCGTTGAGCTTATTTAGTAATAAGTAGATGATTAAAAAAGCTATGTCTTAGCTTATTTGATTCGTTCTCCTATTTCTAGTTGAACTCGATCTAATAAGCTTAAAAATAAAGCTTGTTTTAGCTTATTTAAATTAGTTTGCTTATTATGGTCTCGTGTTAATTTTTGAATTGTCATTCGTGCTTATTGTTATTTAAGCTCATTGGATTTGGATGCGAGTTGCTTATTATGCTTATTAGTATAGATATTGCAAAGGTAGCTTATGAGTTCTTATTCTATTTTTTGATTATTTCTTTTTAAAATCATAGCTAATTAGTTTAGGTTGATCCGTATTGATTAAAGTAGGAGATTGCTTATTGGATCGTATTTTCTACTTGCTTGTTCTGAAAAAGCTCATCTCGCCTCTTCATTTTAAGCTTTGTTTAGTTCATTATTGACTAGAGCTTGCTCGATTTATACAATCTGAGCTTAGTTTTCTTGTTCGATTCGGTAAATGCTTAATGGGTTTAGATATGTCTTAGTTTAAAAAAATTAATCTCTTTAGAGCTTATTAGTCTAATCATTCTTATGTTGGCTTATGGATTATAGCTTAGAGTTTTTTAGTTGTTAGATCCCATTCGAGTAATAGGTTTATATTTTAGTGTTTTGTTTTGTAACCATTTAGTTAAACTAGTATTGTAAATCCATTCGAGTAATAGGCTCTAGTTTGGGCCTGAGTTTTATTTGAGCAGTGGGCCACATTTTGTATTGCAACCGAAAGTGAACTAGTAATAATACTTGTTGCATTAACAGTTTATGATTTCTTGTTTTGACTTTTTGGTACCGGTCAACTCACGAGGCGCGGAGCTTACGGGTTTATTTAGCTAGATAGAATTTAATTATTTTCTTTAGCTAAATAAATCGGGTGGTATTCGTTAATTGCGGGTCTTCAATTCGGTTCCATTTTCTATCATTTTTCAATTAATTAGTGTAGCTTTAGTATAAAATGTTTTGCTTTGCTTATTTTATCATTATGAGTAGCGAGTAGATTTATTAGTGCTTGTTAAGTGGTTAGTGATTTGGAATTTAGGTGCGGGTTTAAAGAGGTTTAAAAAAATTATTAGTCATTAGTATTTTCTTTTCGATTTACATTCCGTCATATATTTTTAATGCAATTTAAATACTTGTCATTTTAATTTCTTGAACTTGTTTTCTAAGGATTTTAATTCGTTAAACCTAAGCCCGCACTTAATGAACATTTCACGTCACTTAGCAAGCATTTTCCATTTTATAATTTTTAGTAATCGTTTAATGCTTTACATGTTTAATAGTCTTAATTGCTTAGCTAGTTTACATATTTTTTTAATTGATTTCATCATTGCGTTAGTATATTATAAAAGCCAATCTCAAAATCATTTTAAACCATTCAAAATGCGCGATCACGGACTTAACCGATTTTCAATTCACACTTCGTCGAGGGAAAACGACCCGGGAGGTTTTTGAGACTACTTTGGTTAAAAGTTTGTTTCTTGAACCCGACGGAAAATACTATCTATACTATTATTGATTATCTTCTTTATTTTATCTCGGCAATCTTATATTATTATATATATATATCATAGTATATATATATAGTTATATAAAGCGAGCGAGCGGGGGATATAAATATATATAATATAAATATATATATATATAATATGTAGTTAACAAAGGACCGACCAAACCTATTAAAACAAACATATATATTTAATTTTTTTCCCTCTTCTTATTTTCTTTCGAAAACACTCTCTCAAAAATCCGAAATCAAATTCATCAAGATGTCACATGCAAACCAAAACCGGCCCTAAACAAGAGTTTCTGCCTAAAAAATAATGAACTACTTTCAATTGTATAGGTGATGTTTTCCAGATTGAACGGATATTAAAGGAGTTGAACTTTCTATAAAAGGCATAAAACAATTGGAGGGTGTACACGATACGAAAACAATGCCACTGATACAGAATTCACATTGTTTTTTTAAGCTAGTTTGTCGATTGTTTCACCATTTAAGTAAGTAATTCATAATAGTCTAAGTTGCATTAGTTAAATAATGTTTTTTCACGTATATGTAACAGAATTAATTTATTAAACTTGCATAACACTTGAAATAAGACTATACGAGGACTGAACCCACATCCGTAAGGGTGCGTTGCCACCGGGGATTTGTTTGTCGCAAAAATCTTTTTATAACATTATGGTGAAGCATAAAATAACACATTCATATCGTGCGGGGACGAGAGGTTGGAGTATGAAATTACTGCCAGGCGTTGTACATCGCACGGTGGTTATTTTGTGATAACAAGTATCCGTTAATTATGTGAAGCGCATAGTATAAGTTAAGCGTTGGTAAGGGTTGATCATGGGAAATAATTATACACAATCCATCTGTTTTGTGTTCATTTACCATCTAGGCTGTAAAAGAGGTTTTGATCATTTCTAGCCCTCACATTTTCACTTTTTTCCCATATACAAACTGGGCTTGATTGGTGTGACACACTCTTGTGGAATGTTTGCTGCTTCACATCTAATTGTTATATATGATTTATGTCAATACTCAAAGCAAACTCCATGGACTGTATCTCATCTACATATCATTTTCGTATAGGTGAACACAACACTACGGTTTTCAACGGTTGAAATATTGGGACGACTTAAGCCATTGCCCTCCGATATTCCTACACCGTTATCGGTTAAGCAAGTAAATGAACCATATGATATATTTTGGTATCTCAACCAAATTTGTTTCAATCACAATCAACCTTCTCTATTACAATCAAACCCAAACACCCATGTCTAACTCAAATCGACCAAAGATAATGAGTAGTTTGGATTTATGTTCTTTAAGATGTTTACATAATCAATATCATGCACAACTGACAAGTGTGTCTCTTCTTTTAGTTTCGTAACATTTTCGCGTAACACACACCTCATATCTTTATATCCAAACAAAATGTGAAACTAATAAAAATAAGAGAAACAACCATTTTGTCGTATAATATGCAACATTAACTTCATAATATCCCTACTATAAACTATAGACCTGTAGAAACCATTATATGAGACCACATGATCTATAATCACAACTCAAGTAGTCATTAATTGTGACACTGCTTATCTTATATATAGAATATAATATACAATAAATATAATATACACTCCATTAAAAAATGGAGTGGAGCATCTGTATAGTGGTCCACCACATAGAGCCCTACAGAGGTTATGTTCAACTCTTACCATTTGATATTGTTACAAAAGGTAAATGTGCATATATATTCAGTACTACAAAAGTCACCCACATCAAGACATGAAAGAGTGATAATCTATGTAGTTGACTTCAATAGAAGCTAAAGAAACAAAAAGATTCCTAAGGATTTGGGCTACAAAAAGGCAAATCTCCGTAACCTTATGTGCTTTCATCAGAGGGAAAATTTCCGCCTTGTGTGTTCTAAATTGGAAAATAAATATAACACCACATCCGAGAACCTTTGAGTTGTTTTTTGATTGCACAATCTTAATCAGAAAGTTAGGGCAGACCTTTGACAACCTTTAAAAGACATCAAGTGACTTTAAATTCCTTCGATTAGGCTGCCTATTTTTTCTTTTCCCATCATCAATAGTCTTCTGCACATTGTATCTATAAAAGGATATTGGGTGTATGGCCTGACAACATTGAGAGCGTATTCATATTACTCCACTCATCCGACCAATGAGATGGGTTGCAGAAAGCACATCCTTGATCAATACCAAAACAACGTCCTTGACATTCTTCCCCCTACTCATAAGCTCAGTACTAAAGCAGATGTAATCTTCACTTCTTCTTGCAGTTTTTTTAAACTCATTCTATTTCTCCTTAAAAAATATTTGAGAACATAGCAGTGGTGGCGGCAAGCTCGAGGTCAGTTTCATTGTGCAGACAAAACCACCAGGCCGGTAGGCATGTAATATATTTTTTCCTCAAATCAACTTGAATCTTTAAGCTTCTTACTACTAAATAGCCCCATGCCAACCAATGCATACCAGAAAAAAGTCTAAAATTACATCATAGGAAGTAAAATATTGTTATTATTCATAAAGAGTGGTAGCCAAATAAACCCTGTAAATTTCATTCCACTCAAAAAAGATCACCCGCTTTGCTTCACTCTTTTGGCCTCTTTAAACAACGTACACCCCTCCTTCACAACCACCAAGGCTGAGCAAGACACAGTGTTTTTTTGTATAAATATTGTTGTTGTTAGCCAACCAAAACAACAAGCTTTAGAGAGTACAAGTCAGCAGCAGTTGCGCTTCGGTTGCCCTAAATTCAACGTACATCTCCCCACGAACCTTTGATTACATCATAATGCTTCGAGCGTGTAAATGGTCAACTTTAGTGTTCATTAGAGCATATTCCGACTGAGTTAGTTTTTCTTATCTTTGGCGTCGCCACTCGAGCGTGGCAGCGGAGAGAGGGTTTCTGAAGCCCTATTTATCACTTAATAAATTGGTATCCAAACACCCCCCTAAAATCAGAAGTTTTCTAAATTTAAAGAACAAATATAAAAATTATAAATATTAAACACAAAAGTCGTTTCTATCCTAACTGTTAACAGATTTGTTCCATAAAGATAAACATCTCTTCTTCTGACTGTACCACGATGTAAACCAAACATCGGTTTTTAAAAATAAACTCTTCAACGAAAAGTGTGCTCTAATAGTTTAAAAACCTAGAACTGAACCGAGGTTCACAGTCTAAGTCTGAGAGTTTGATTTCCGGGTTTATCATTTAAACTCACTTTTTCTACAAACCCTAGGTTCTCCTCCTAAAATAAGGGTTGGCTTTTCCATGGTTCATCATGTGATTCTACGTCGAAGCATTTATGCGGCCATGTTCATTCCCCTGTTTAGGGTGAAACCTAATTGTAAAGAAACAATGCAATAGGAACCTCAATGGCAATAAGGCGCCTTTGTCACATAGTTATGAAACAGTTAAGCGTTTACAGAAATAATCAAAGTGGGCAGTGTGGGACTAGCAGAATTCTGCAATATACGTGCAAATAGGCATCAAGACCGGGAATCCTTGAATCTCGACCTGCAATTACAAAAAAATCCAGTAAAAAAGTGCAGTGCAACTAACACATATTTTTTTTCCATATTAATGGGATAATTTAATGACAACGCGTTGAGTGTCACCCACAAGAGAGCTGTTATGTATCATATACAACGACACGCTTCACTTAGATACACTTTCAAGAGACGCGTATAAAAAGCTAATCCAAACACCCCTTAACATCGGTTCTATAAAAAATGCACTCTAGTCACGCCATAAATACTTAATAATATTATAACTTATCTCACAATTGTTTGTTGAACGCCTAAATAATAGAGACATTTTTCATGCACTAAACTAAAAAATCATACAAAATAATTAGTGTAAAGGTAATTGAGTAAAGAATGAGGGCAAAACCATGTCTCAGTGGCCTACCCAAGATCAGACCCACCCTCATAACATTGTTGCCTAACTTCTCATTCTTCTTAACTCCTACACACTTTCCTATGATATGAAATTTTCTCATTCGACGGGAAAACACACCACCTCTTTTAAAAGAAAATACGCATTTTTGTTAAACTTGATTTTTGGTTTCATTTCTAGCATATATGGGCTAAAAAGTATCCTGAAATACACTCTTGAAAGCGTTGAATATGCATAAATTTAATCAATATAAACGGAACCAATAAGGGATAACTCACAAGCAAGCAAATGATATTATATAACTGAGGATCACTTGGGGTTTTGCCGCTATAACAAGCGATATAAATTTTGCGATCCTTTGCAATTGTCTTTGGAATAGCACCGTACCATCCATGAAGCTTTATTTTGACAA
The DNA here is from genome assembly GCA_026074375.1 of Tanacetum coccineum. Lineage (NCBI taxonomy): Eukaryota > Viridiplantae > Streptophyta > Magnoliopsida > Asterales > Asteraceae > Tanacetum > Tanacetum coccineum. Next base: position 26,050 of record BQNB010000079.1, read on the forward strand.
TACTGGGTATTTTAAACAAGTGGCAAATATTTGCCTACTCTTAATTACTATGTATAGAGCAAAACAATTCAAACAATTAAAAAAATCTCAGTAGTAACAAAATTATTGCAAATGTATCACCCACATACATTGAAGCATTACCACCACATTATTTATCGGATCCATGGCAACTAAATTTCCAAACCCGCTAATTAGTGTTTATATTTAAATCGAGAAGTAAAGGTTATGGGATTAGACAATACCTCCGAGACGCTCATGCTTCATTTCGATGCATACTGCTAACCGACCAATGTTCCGGGCTGATCTTGAATCAAGAGCCAGGATTTCTAAAATTTGGAGACAACACCAACTCCAGAAGTTACTAATATGCAGGAGCAGGAGGTAGTAAGAATTCCGAAAACCACTACAACTGTATTTGTGGACTGGGCCCTTTAGCAGAACTGGATTGGACGTATAGTCTTAAATATTTCATAATCTAATAAAAACAGCATTCGTGAATGGATTCACGATTCGTTGAGGTAAATCCACTATTTGGTTTAGGGACAATCATTAATATGATGCAAAAAGGAGGCTAAAACCATTTATGATACAATCGAATGGCATTTAAGAAAAAAATAAGTCTACATATCATCATGGTTAAAAAGTTTTCTACCCAGCATGGATACTGTAGTTCGTTTATCTCACATCACAATGCTCATCTGGTTCATATCAACAATAAAAGTCATAAACAACATCTCAACACATATGCATACATTAAGGCTAAAAGACTAATAAAAAGGAATATTACCGGGATCTTCGCAATCTTGCAACACTCATAGCATAAATTCACCGGAGTTTTGAAGAAAAGTTTTGGTGGTTTCGGGAGTGCCTAAACGCAATTTATCGCGAAACGTAATCAACAAAAATAAAATATAAAAGTTAATTATTACTTTTGAAAAAAAATAATATAATGATGGCTTGACATAAACTTTAATTTGTTTGGTGCCCGTTTACGTTGATTGTTGATTTTTAGTTTACGCGATTTAACGTATCGATTAAAATTAAAAGCGAACGCGTACGAGAAAATAAAATAAATAGTGAATTTAAATAGCGTTGTAAATGACCTAAAAATACGAAATGTTACAATATATTCATCGGAGTTTTGATATGTGCTGGCCGGATCTCTTAATTCGCATATTGATGTATGTGTGTGAATGATTGGGGAATATGCGGTTTGATTAGGGGATTCGATGATTTTGAAGTGGTGTTTGGGGAAGATGATTAGGATTCGATTAGCTGTAGATGCACCAGACGCCCCATCTCGACTTCTTTTTACTGGAAAATAGATTTGATTGTTAAAACCCATGGTTCTGCACGATTCAGAAAATAAATAAGGAAAATGAAGGAGAGCCAAATACAATGCTAACATTTCGATGTACCTTGAGCTCTAGAACGTGTAGGTGCCTTCTGTCATATAAATTAAAGTTGCTGCTCACATCTGGACCATTACCTTGGTTCAACAAGCTTGCAACCTCAGTAGCTCTCCCCACCATAGCAATCGAACCTGCAAATCAAAAGGAAATTTGAATTCACAACATGGAACCAAAGGCTATAAACTCAAATAAATAGCAGACTCGTTTAGACGTGAATGGCTTTGTTAATATTTTGATGTGTATTATAGAATCAGTTAGTAAACTTATGGTTATCTTAAATTTTAAATATACTTAAACCAAGGTTTTTGTGGTTTTTCGACTTAGGTTAGAAGAAGTTACTTGAATATAGTGTATTGCTTACGGTTGGAAGACGGCTGTCAACATTGGTAATACAAATAGAAAATAGAATAAGGTCAGAAAAGGCACTTAAAGCTCAACACATGATATCCATTCTCGGTATCATTTCCATGTTCAAATGGTAAGGTATGTCATAAGACAAATGATCAACATATTTAGCAACTTAAATTAGAGCTCATAATCGCTTCACTCTTCTGTCAACGAATGCAGCGAACGTTGTAAAATTTTGTCCGTGACCATAAGAAAACATAATGCCAATAATGTAAACAAAGTTTATGCATACATCACTATACCTTGATTAATGTGCCAAATCAACAAAGCACTCTCCTCCTTTACTTCCACCATCGCAGCCGCAACCAAATTGAAATTTCAGAATATCCGTAGCCTGCAATTGATACATATCATAATCATTTATGAATTTTTAAATGCTTAACAGATTTTTGAATGCATAACCTGTTTTCAAACGCCTTAACTAAACACATGTTAAGTGGGTGCTTGGGATTGCTTGTATAATGTAGTTTTGAGTGTTAAGATGAATTCCATCAGCAAATACCCAAATATGCATCCATTAACCGTTACTACCACTTCCTCTTACTCATGAAACTCACATAAAGTAAGTTAGTACCTTGCTAATTTTTTAAGCAGATAAGCCGCATGAACTACACAAACTTTTTTGTACTTGTTTACATTTCCTAAAACTTATATTTATCGAGCTCATTTTGTTCTCAAACTCGATAAACTTCAACTTCATAAACCTATAACCTAGTGTCCAAGTGCTCATTTTATATTGCAATTAGTCTTATTTACAAACCAAATCTCAAAATATACCATAACTTACATTAAAGTTCACACCAATAAAATTAAATAACTAAATCATACCATTATTTACAAACCAAGTCTCTAAATCAATATATGGACCTACAATAACAGACAACCCAAAACCATCTACTTAAATTTACTCAATACCATCTACCATCAATATAAACTAAATAATATAATAAAAAAGTGCTTATATATCTTTATGTATTTAGTCAACGCACCATATACCTTTTTTTGCATGTGTCGGTTGGGTGAAGATGAGATTAATAGGAAGAATATAACCATCCACCATCTCTTGATTATAATCCGATTTTGGGAGGGGAGAATTTTTGGGCGGTGAAGATGATAAGGGAAGAAAGGATGGGCACATGGATCACCGCCATCTCTTGATTATGTTTGCTATTTAGGATTGATGAAATTGAGAAACCCGTGTGCAACTCTTCATATGTTCTGTATTAAAGTGACTTGATAGAAACGAAGAAACCCTTGATATGCAGCTATGATAGCCGGTATTAATTAGCCGATGGTTTGTATAACCGAAACTGACAGAACTCTTGATATCCATCTTAACCCTTCATATGCAGAGCAGACAGGAAGGGTTTGTGCCTTTTGACAGATTAAGAGGCTATCATAATCAATTCAATAGATCATAACTACTGCCCATTTATTACAAAAACTGGATCTTATAATAGTATAGATACAATTGTACATAGCTAAACAGCACATCCTATTTTTTTATTTTTTTAGAACGGCAAGTTTAACCATCTCACATTATTTTTTTATCACATATGTCTTAAGCATGACTTTAACCCACAACTTTTTTTGTTAGGGAGCTTCTCACACCAATATAGGATATCATTGGACACAAGCCCAATGGTTTTAAAATCAAAAGGTTTAACAGCCAAATACTAGATAATTCGAAATAGATATCTAAATGGATAATACGCATAATTTTTCTGCCTAAAATTAGATGAGCTAACTTTGTGTTAGAGGGTGTTTGATACTTAATAGGATGCTTCAGTAAGAATCACCTAGTCGGTCAGAAGGTAGTTTCTTTGTTACGAATATTAATGGCGCTGAGTGGCCCAATTGTCTTCTGAGTGGCCCAGCTCAAAATATATGCTCTCTCATTCATTCAGCATGGATTTTAAATATGGGAACATGTTTATTTTTGTTGCTACACTTTAAAATTAGATGTAAAACAATTTATTTGGTTTACTTGTCTTAAACATTATTATACAAAGGTATTGGTTAAACAACATAAAATGATAAGATATTTTTATTAGTGCATGCAATATAAAAATGATCTGTATATATAAGTACCAATATCAAGTGCCGAACTGGATTTATATACATTTCATTATACGCTTACAAATTCGATGCTGACGGAATTCTTATTTACCTTCATAAAGATCGAACAATTTTCATCTCTGTTGGCCACGGAGGTTCACCTGCCTTGACTCCGGACTATTTAAAAGGATAGTCGGCCATGGGAATAGTCCGCTTGTAATGTCAAGTCGGACACCCGGGTTAACAAAAAAAATAAAAAAATAAATTCCTACACACTTTTTAAATTTGCGCAAAAAAAGTGAAAAAATAATATATCTTCAGTATTAAATCATATAAAATGACAACTTTAATGTGCTAGGATTATTTCAAAAAAACAACTATCAAACATTACTTTTCAATCAGAACAACAATCATTCACCAACTTTGAATCATTCAACATTTTAATTTATTCAGTGCTAAATCATAATGTTTTATCAAACAATTCCTTAATCTCTCTTTAGAAATAAAATATGCATTTATGTAGACCACATATGAGATATGACGACATGAAAAACTAGTGAGCTACTTAATTTATATACTGTATTTCAGTATATGGCACAAACCAAGATTTCAGACCATAAAATCACCTAAGGTGTATTCAAAGAGTGAAGTCAGCTAAAGTTAGAAATATATGGAGCTTTAAGGTGCGTTCAGTTGGAAAAAAAAAATTTATTTTGTATTTGCATATTTGTAAAGAAAAAAAGGGATTTAATTTTTCATAAAACGTAAAAAAACACATTCATATGACTAGGGCCGTAAATTAACTAAACGTTCGATGACCAATTCGTGAACCGTTCGGTAAAAAGTTCGTGTATGATCGTTTATTTATTATATGAAGGAACATGAACAAGATTTTGTGTTCGTTTAGTTAAATGAACAAACGTGAACATAAGTCTCTTTCGTTCATTTACGTTCGCGAACATCCGATTATACGTTCACTTATGTTTATTTAGTTGCTTGTGTTCAAATATCATCTATTTTTGTTATACACATTTAATATAACAGTCATACTTAAATAAACGAGCACAAAAAAGTTAAATGGATTATTTTATGCTTGTTTATATGTTCGTCTACGCCCGTTCGTTTATGTTCGTTTAACAACTTAATGAACGAACATATTTTCTAAATGAACGAAAAATGAACAACAAATTTCGTCCGTTTAGGCTATCGTGTTCGTTCATTTGTCCGGTTAAACTTAAATGAACGAACACGAACAAGCCTTCGTCCGTGTTCGTCCGATTTATTTACAGCCCTAGAAAAGAATGAGAGTTACAAGGAAAACAAAAATAAGTGTTTTGTATTTACCCCTTATTAAGCTGAGGAATGCATGTTTTCTGTTTTGTAAAGAATTTGATAAGAAAATTTTAATTTAAACGCAATCTTTATTTTTCTTTTTTTTAATATTTTATGAAACTAAACGCGCCATTAGTGTTTTCAATTCCTTATTATAACCAGAGTTTCAATATTCTTCTACATAGCCGGTCTCGTGGATAGAGGCCATGGTTTACAAATTAGTAGTGGACTTATGATAACATAAATTCCAAATATGTAATTTATTTTTAATGTAAAATGAGTGTTTAGGGGGTGTAATCGAGCACAAAATTTCGACCATTGTAAGCTTGAAACTCGTCTCGATTTAAAAAGTTGAACTGAAAACTTGATTCGTGTTGGAGAGGGTATTGACTTTCAAGCTCGAGCACAAGCTCGATAAATCAGCTTGTTGAAGCCTGGCTTGACTTGAAAGGATTATCATCATGCCAATATTATTAATTAACCTATATACTATGGTGCATCAGCTTCTACAGTGCTACAGTACCGATGGAGCATCAAGTTTTAGTGTAGCTTCTACAGTGCTATAGTACCGGCCCAATCTAGCTCAAACTGTATCGGCCCAATCTAGCCCAAAATTAGCCCAAAAACTGGCCCAACGTAAAAAAAAATTACAAAACGGCCTATCAACTTTTAACTGTGTACGACTTTTTTACATAAAAAATTTTAAAAAATAAAAATAAAAAAAGGCCTTCAAGTTTTTATTATTCACGACCTTTTTACATAAAATTTTTATATAAAAAATATACGGATAGAAATGCCTTTGAACCGCGAATAAAATGATCCCAATATTAATATGTTCCAGACATTAGTACGATTTTATTAAAAATGTTGAAGTTTAATATACGTTTTTAAAAAGAAAAAAAAATATAAAAATTTCCAACATACACATTCTACTGACCATATTTTAATTTTGTTCTTTTGTGCAATCTGAACCCACGGCCAATATCCGGTCATATAGCATGACTATTTGTTGAGCTTATACCTTTTTTTACTTAATTATCAATATTTAAAAAATAGTACATTGTTTCGTATCGATAAAAAATTAGTAAAAAAATGACAACAAAGGCCCTCGGATTATCACTAATTACGATTTTTTATATAACAAGTTTTCTTTATCAATATGTGACCAACGTATGGCGCACTTTTAATGAAAAATACAACCCTTTTAAATTACGACCAAAACGAGTCCAATATTGATACGCTTTAAATGTCCGTACGATCGTATAAAAAATATTAAAATTCACTACACATTCTTATAAAAATATATAAAAAAAATGATAGTCTTACTTTAAAGCTTTATAAACCATGTTGCCCTGCCGCAATGCGCCGGCTAAATTCCAACTCGTTAAAATTATAGAAAGTAACAAACGAATTAATAAAGGGAATATGATAATACAATCTGGAAGATTTGGTCAAATGCATATTTTATTTTTAAACAGAGCTTTAGGCTGTGTTTGGCAACAAGCGTTTTAGAGCGTTTAGAAGCGACAAGCGGTAAGCATCTTGGATGAAAAGCTTGTTCTTGTTTGACATTACCTCAACAAGCATTTGAATATTATTTAATTGACTCAATCTCAAATGCGTATTGAAAAAGCATTTCAGACTGCTCCCAAGCGTTTGTTATAAAAATTACATTTTATACCCTTCAAATATAAAATTTATAATTTCTTTAATTATGTTATATGTTTTTTTCGTAATTTTACATTTTTTAATTACAGCTTACAACTACGTTATCAAACATCTTTTTTAAACAAATAGTACTGACATACTACTTCTGCTAACTGATCCTGGACTCCTGCTCCTGCTCCTGCTATGCTTACTGCTATGACACGTGTCACCAAACATCCTTTAGTATTAGGAGAGAAAGAGGCATTAAACGGGTATCAGCCTAGGATTTCACGACTCATTAAACGGGTATCAAATAATTTATTTAGAATGATTCTGCTTTATCAATGGTGATCGGGCGTGGCATTCATAACGTCGCTTCTTTTTCGGAGTTTTCTTATAGAATACAATAAGGGGGCGTTTGGTCGTTGTAAATCCATTTAATGAATGTAGTGTATTCATATTACATTACGTAGGCTGTTTGCTTCGTGAATAGAGAGAATTGTATTCAGATTATATTTTTTATTTGGATTGCATTGTAATTGTAATTCAGATATTACAACTACATTAACGGAGAGAATTCATATAACATAGAAAGTTGGATGGAAAGTTTTGAATTACGTTCTAATTCAGAATTTTATACTTTAAATCATTACCATTATAATTATCATTATTATTGTTATTATTATTTTTTATTATTATTATTATTATTATTATTATTATTATTATTATTATTATTATTATAACATCACTTTATTAAAAATTCATACGATTTACAAAAAATTAAAGAGAAGCTGAGATATTATGTATGTAAAACCTAAAAATCTCAACAAGTGTAAATTACAGAATACCCTAATGCAAGAAAAGTACATAAAAGAGCTTAAAATAAAAATTCATTTAAATGTTAGAAATTATAAAAATGCAACTGTGAACAATTATGAAATTTTTGTAAGATTAAAATATCTCTATATTATTAGAAAAAAATTATTAATAATTATGTATAATTATTAAGCGAAATTAGTATATTAAAATTAATTATACTTTACAAATTTAATATAAAATAAATAAGGATAAATACAAAATAAATATTGCAAGTTTTATAATCTGATTATATCTCTTTTGAAGCTATCGGATAAATACCCTATTATATTTAAATCATCCAGTTTTTATTGTTAAATCAAAAACAAAAAAAGTCCCGAAACCTTAATAAATCAAAGAGGCGGCTCAAAAGTTATCCATGGCAAGGACGATTTTTCTAGGGTGTTTGAAGGTCAATGCTTGTGGGAAAATAGTGGGAAGATTGTCTTTAAGCTTGTTTTTTCCCCCTTTCGATTTGGGTATTGTTTTGGGTTCGAATTAAGCAACCGGGTTCTATAATTCATAAAATCACAAAGGATCATCAAAGTATTTTTGTACTTCATTTAATCATCTTTATAATAATAAAAATAATAAGAAAAAATATTCATGATAGAGTTATTTTTTGTCTAAAATAATTAAATCATGTTCGAAACCAAATTTTAGTAATTATGAAATCGCTTAAAAACTATTTGTTAATTTGATTTTATATTTTTCTAGGGTTTTTTTCTATATCATATATAACCTCAGATAAATTGTTGGAAAAATTTAAGAAAGATTCGAAATAATTGTTTAGGATTTTCCTTTGTTTGCCGATTTTTGAATAAAGAAGAAAAGGAAAGAAAAGTGATAAAATGAATTAGGGTTAGGTTTTAATATTTTTCCAGGTGCCTTTAATTGCAATGATTGGGAATATAATTGTTGGTTGTGGATTAGGGAAAATTTAATTAGGGTTTTTAGTGATTTATTTGTTAGCTGATTTGTGATTTTAAAGTATAAGGACTTGTTTTGTAATTTAGGAAACTATGGGTCTGTTTTAGTACATTGTTCTTTATTTATTATATTTGTATAAAAATAAGTTGGGGTGTATAAATGTCATATTGATTTTTTTGGATTTAAATGGTTAATTACTTATAATTAATGAATTTGAAATTAATTAATTAAAATAGAGGGACTGAAATTGTAATTCTGAAAGTATAAGGGTTTGGTTAGTATTTAATGTATAAAGTATGTTTTTGTCATATTGAATCTTTAAGGCTTGTTTTGTTAATTAGGATAATTAAGATAATGTTTAATTAATTTAATTTAAACCAAATGACTAAATATGTAAATTATGTAAGATTAAGGGTTTGACTTGTAAATACAGAAAATGGAAGGTATAATCTGAATAAAATGTGAAACTTTGATATTTACCCTTTTAACCTTGAAAATTGTTGATTTTGTATATTAAACCCAAAAATATGGAAGTTGTAAAATTTAAACCCGAAACTTGTCTAGGGTGGCATTTTAGTCCTAAGCTATTAAAAATGCTTAAGAGAACTCAATGATGGAAATATTCACTAAAAATGGAAAGTTACTAAAATGGAAAGTTACTAAAAATGGAAAGTTACTAAAAATAGAAAGTTACTAAAAATGGAAAGTTACTAAAAATGGAAAGTTACTAAAAATGGAAAGTTACTAAAAATGGAAAGTTACTAAAAAATAGAAAAGTATTAACTTAAATTGAATTGTTTGTAATTCGAATTATCATTTCTTAGGTTCGGTAGAGGGTGATTTTGAATTCGGTAGGTGGTGTTTCTTTGATTTTGCTTTGCTTCGGAATAAGGTACAGATATTCTATCTTTCATTCACGATACATATTATTTGATCAGTCTTTGCTTCTTTGGTCATTTGGTCGCTTTGTTAGCTCTTTCGTTTGCATTTCTTATCGGTACAGATATTCTGACCTTTTCGTTAAGGTTTCTCATGACATATTCCTCTCTATCTGTGATTTACTTTTGTTTTTTTTTTCTTGTGATTTGTCCCATTTGTTGAGACTATTTATCTTGGTTCTCTTATATGATCTGTTATTATGTTCTATTTGAACCCTGCTATGCTACCTTTGATATTTGAACCTTTGGCATTGAATCTTTGCTATGATTCCTTTGAAATGAACTTTGATATGACTTTGAATTTGAAACCCTTCGTTTGAAGAAACCAATGCCTCTATTTGTTTCCTAGCCATGAAGGTAACATGGCGTGTCATTGTGCACCTTTTGGATGACACATGTGGTGAGTGAGGGGGGGGGGGTGGCCACTGTTTTCTCACACGCTCCCCTATCTTGATATTATCATACGCATTTTGAAGACGTATTATTTGTTTAAGGGGCGCGTATGGATGGCATCCTAGATTTGGTTTGTATTCGATGGTTTATGACATTCTGATATTTGGATATTTGGAGAACTGATGTTTAGGGTGCAATTCCACGTCTTTCATTTTGGAGCTCGCTACTCCATGGTTTTTATGATATGATTTGTTTGGGTTTGGTAATTGGACTTGATTTGACTTTCTGATTCATCTTATCTTACACTATGATTTGATCTTCTGATTTGTCTTACCTTATATTGTATCCCTTTGATCATGTATTATGATATCCTTGTACCTTATATCGTATCCTTTGATTTCCGTTATCTTTTGCTTTCGATTATATATATCTGTTCACTGGGCTTTGTAAGTCAGACGCAATTCTTTTCCCTGCGGCAGGTATCTAAGACTAGGAGCTGGGGTTGCTTTAAGGCTTATGAGTGCTAAGTGTGGACTTACCCTAGAGATCTTAGTTTTGATATATGATTTGTTCTCTCTTTTTTCAAGTCATTCCGTTATTTTCGGTTTTTCGTTTGGATATGTCTGTCTTTGAAGATACTTATGTACTTAAGTCTCATGTTGACTTATTATCCTTGTTAATTTTTAAGACTTCCGCTGTTTATGCTTGTGTTATGTTTGTATGCCTTGATGTCACACCAATATTTGTAATATTTACCTTTTGGGTCGGGGCGTTACAATTTATGGTATCAGAGAGGGTTAAATCATGATGGGTATTATGACCGTAGAGCTTAGGCTTATGACCTGTGGGATTGGTAGACATTAAGTTCCTTCTGCGTAAACTGTCTCTTCCGTAACACTATCTTGTTTTCGTTTGCTAATCGTTTTCTCTCGCTAGTTCAGATGGTGACTACCCGTAGAAACTCGGATGACGATGTCCCTAACTTCGAGGCCATTCTATTATATCTACCACTTTTGCTAAGAAACTTAATATGACTCCTACACCATTAATTGAACGTATAATCATTTCAACCCCAATGAAGAACCATATGCTTATTGACCATGAATATGTTAACTGCCCTCTACGTTTTGATGATCGTATTCGTCCTGCGAATTTACTTCCTATCCATATGCTCGACTTTTTGATGTGGCATTCTTGGCATGGTGTGGTTGGCTTGTTCATCGATTGACTTGGCTATGCTAGGACGTGATTTTGGTACGTTTGTCAACCTGAATTTGTTTATCATGGTTCCTCACCGCTTAAGTCCGTTAAGCTCATCTCTGCTATGAAGGCACGTACCTTGATTTCTCATGGGTGCCAAGGTTTTCTGGCTTTTGTTATGGACACATCTTTGGAGAGTCCTAATATTGATTAATCTTTTGTTGTCGTGATTTCGCTGAGGTTTTCCCGATGACTTCCTGGACTTCCTCCGGCTAGAGAGATTAAATTGGCATTGAGAGTTAATTCCCGGTGCTGAACTATCTCAACGGCTCTCGTATCGTATGGCCCTGTTGAATTAAGGAGTTAAAAGTGAGTTATGCAAGGAGATGTTGGAGAATGATTTATTTGACCCAGCGTTTTCGCCGTGGGGTGCCACCGGTCTTATTTGTTAAGAAGAAGGATGGGAGCATGCGCTTGTGTATTGATTACCGCGAACTCAACCGTATTACGATTCGTAACCGCTATCCTCTTCCGCGAATCGACGATTTGTTTGACCAACTGCAAGGGCGCACCAATTATTTTTTCTAAGATTGATCTGCGATCTGGTTATCACCAGCTTCGTGTGAGAGAGCAGGATATTTCTAAGACTGCTTTTCGTACGTGTTATGGCCACTACGAGTTCATTGGTTATGCCCTTCGGTCTGACTAATGCTCCTGCCGTGTTTATGATTTGATGGAACCGTATTTTCCACGTGTACCTTTGATAGTTCGTTATTGTTTTATCGTATCGACATCCTGTTTACTCCAAGTTAGAGATGAGCATGTGCGACATCTACGGATTGTGTTGGAGATTCTTAGACAGAAGAAGTTGTATGCGATGTTTTCGAAGTGCGAGTTCTGGTTACTGCAAGTCGCTTTCCTTGGTCATATTGTATCTGCAGGCGGCATATTATGGATCCATCTAAGGTTGAAGTATCACAAATGGCCGAGACCCCCCCCCCCCCCCCCCCTCCCCCCCCCAAACCCCAACCCCCCCCCACCCCCCCCCCCCCCCATATACGGTGACGGAGGTGAGGAGTTTTCTGGGGCTTGGGACCCCCCAGGCTATTACCGACGTTTTGTTGTGGGTTTCTCTCGTTTAGCGTTTACTTTTACCCAGCTGATGAGAAAGGGTTGAGAAGTTTGTGTGGAACGGATGGCGTCAGGAGAGTTTGAGATTTGAAACGAGATTGGTTTTTGTCTGCTCCAGATATTGAACTCTCTTCCATCAGTTCCGGTGGTTTTCAGCTATACCGTGAATGCATCGAAGAAGGTCTTTGGGTTGTGTTTTGATGAAACATGGGAAGGTGATCGCTACGCTCAAAGACACTGAAGCCTTTGAAGTAAATTATCCAACCCATGATCTTGAGTTAGTGCCGTGGTTTTTGCATTGAAGATCTGGAGACACTATCTGTATGGTGAAGCTTGTGATATATTTACAGATATAGAGTCTAAATATACTTTTTATCAAGCGAGAACTTAACTGGAGACAGTGAAGATTGTTGGGAACTTCTGAAATTATGCACTAACATCCAGTACCATCCGGAACTAGGCTAATGATGGTTGCCGACGCACTTAGTCGAAAAATTGGATGAATAGCTTGTTTTGATTCTTTAATCCTTCATGATTTAGAGCGTTTGGATGTTGAGCTATGTGTCTAAGAGGTTTCTGGTGGCTATTTGGCGAGTATGAGGATAGAGTCTACCTCATGTACTGATAAAGAAGATCAATGGACGGACGGTGAGTTGTGGGGCTATTGTGCAGAAATATTGAAGGGACGGTTAAACATTACTGAGTTCAGTGTTGATGATGACGGTGTTGTGTGGTTGAGATAGGCTTATGTGTTCTTAATGATCAGGCACCTTCGCGAGAAGGTTAGACGGAAGCTCATAGTTTCTCATTATATTTCATCCAGGTTCAAACAAAATGAACAGTGATTTGAAACAGTTACTTTTGGTGGAATGGCATTAAGCAGATGTGGCTACGTTTGTATCCCAAATTAACAACGTATGACTTGTCAGCAGGTCAAAATTGAACATAGAGGGCTAGTGGTTTGTTCAGCCTGTGGAGTTCCTATGTGAAATGGGATGAGATTTCCATGGGTTTGTTACTGGTTTGCCTACTACTCAGAAAAGACATGATGCGATTTGGGTGGTTGTTGATCGCTATCCAAATCTGCGTCATTTTCTTACCCATTCGGAAGAACTATGGTTATTAGTTAAGTTGGCGGAGATTTTTTGATAGAAAATCACTTAGACTGCATGGTACAACGACTTCTATTGTTGTCCGACGAGGATCCGAATGTTTACGTCTCGTTTTTTGGAAAGATTACAGAAGCTTGGGGGAATCGTCTTAAGTTCAGTACAGCATTCATCCTCAAACTGATGGTCAGTCAGAGAGGACCATTCAGACTTTGGAAGATATGTTGAGGGCTTGTGCTTTGGAATGGACAGGTAGTTTTTTTTTTTTAGGATGAATATTTGTTGCTTGGTAGAGTTTGCTACACTTAATAGTTGGCATTGCTAGCATCCAAGGCAGCACCTTTCGAGTTTTGTATGGTAGTAAATGTCAGCACCTATTTGCTGGGGATGAAGTAGGTGAGCGTTTGATTGAAGGTCCGGAGACTTATCGAGATTTCTAATGAGAAAGTGCTGTTGCTAAGGAGAAATGGAAAGAGGCGGATCGCGACAGAGAGTTATGCTGATAAGCATCGACAGTTGATTAGAGTTTCAAGTTGGAGTTCGTGTATTTCTGAAGGTTTCGCCATTCAGAGGAGTTAATCAGTTTTGGGATATAAGGGCTAGCTCAGTCCTCGGTTCATTGGTCCGGTTGAGATTTTGGAAGTATCGGTGAGTTCGTATCTCTGCGCTTCCCTCCGCAGTTATCGCACGTTCACGATGTCTTTCATGTATCTCATTTGAGGGGATACCATTATCATCCATTGCCTGTTCGCTTCTTTTCTTTTCCTTTATTCATATTCAAATAAAAACATATTAAACTAAAATTAAAATTTTGTTAATTAAAAAAAGATACATAAAAAAAAAGATGCATAAAAAACGATACATTAAAAATAACGATAACTTAAAAGAAATAAAATTTAATAATTAATGTTCCATAAATGCTTCACAATATCGTGTCGAATGTTGTTGTAAACTTCCCTATCCCGCAGCCCTTTGTGTTTTCTTCTATGTAGAAGTATGTGAAAAATATGAAGTATAATGGGGGTATTAACCACCGTCGGCTCTATTTTATCCAATTTAAAAAAATTAGCCGTTACTAAACGTTTAAAAAAATGAAAACGCGAGAAAAATACCCGAAATTATGAGTGGTGGTGTGGGTCTCGCGCTATTACTTGGCATTTTCCAGAAGCATTTGGCGGGAGCTATCTTTTATTATGTAAGAAAAAAAAATAATTATATTATGTATAATTATTAAGCCGAATTAAGTATATTAAATTAATTATACTTACAGATTAATTAAATTAAATAAGGATAAATACAAAATAAATATTTGCAAGTTTCTATAATCTAATTATATCTCTTTTGGAAGCCATACTCGGCATATTACTCCTATTATATTTTCTATGCATTTTTTTATTTGTTAAATCCAAGACATAATCCCGAACCCTCCCATAATAAAATCAAAAGAGGCAGCTCAAAATTTTTCCAAGGAAAGGACGATTTTTCTAGGGTGTTTTGAAGGTCAAGGATTGTGGGAAAAATAGTGGGAAGATTGTTTAAAGCTTGGTTCGATTTTGGTTATTGTTTTGGGTTCGAATTAAGCAACCGGGTTCTATAATTCATAAAATCACCAAGGATCATCAAAGGTATTTTTGTACTTCATTTATCATCTTTCTAATCCATAAAATACATAAGAAAAATATTCATGCATGTTATTTTGGTCGAAATAATTAAATCATGTTCGAAACCCTAATTTTAGTTAATTATGAAATCGGCTTAAAAACTATTTGTACATTTGATTTTATATTTTTCTAGGGTTTTTTATATCATATATAACTCAGATAAATTGTTGGAAAAATTTAAGAAAGATTCGAAATATTTATTTGGGATTTACTTTGTTAGCCGATTTGCGAAATAAGGGAAAAAAAGAAAGAAAATTATTAAAATGAATTAGGGTTAGGGTTTTGCTATTTTTTCCAGGTGCATTTAATGCCAATGATTGGGAAATAATTATGTTTGTGATTGGGAAAAATTAAATTAGGGTTTCGTGAATTAATTAGTTAGCCGAATTGTGATTTAAAGTATAAGGACTTGTTTTGTAATTTCTGAAACTATGGGGTCTGTTTTAGACATGTTATTATATTTAATATATTCTGTATAAAATAAGTTGGGGGGTATAAAATGTCATTTTGATATTATTTTGGATTTAAAATGGTTAATTACATATAATAAGTAATTAGAAATTAATTAATTAAAATAGAGGGACTGAAATTGTAAATTCTGAAAAGTATAAGGTTTGGTTAGTATTTAATGTATAAAGTATGATTTTGTCATAATTGAATCTATAAGGGCTTTATTTGCTAATTTGGATAAATATAAGTTATTGTTTAAATATTTAATACCCAAAGGGCTAAATATGTAAATTGTATAAATTAAGGGTTTGACTTGTAAATACAGAAAATGGAAGGTATAATCTGAATAAAATGTGAAACTTTGATATTTACACTTATAACCTTGAAAATTGTTGATTTTTCATATTAAACCCTAAAATATGGAAAGTTGTCATATTTAACCCTAAACTTGTAAGGGTAACATGTTAAGTCCCCAAACTATTCAAAATACTTAATAGAATCTCAAATGATGAATATTACTAATTTTAGAAAGTTACTAAAAATGGAAAGTTACTAAAAATGGAGAGTTACTAAAAACGGAAAGTTACTAAAAATGGAAAGTTACTAAAAATGGAAAGTTACTAAAAATGGAAAGTTACTAAAAATAGAAAGTATAACTTAAATGAATGGTTTGTAATTCGAATTCATCATTTCTTTAGGTTCGGTCAAGAGGGAGTGATTTTGATTTCCTGTGGTGTTTTCTTTGGTTATTGCTTTGCTTCGGAATAAGGTACGGATATTCTTAATACCTACACCTCTCACCATTATTATGATTTATGCGTTGCTTCGTTCGTTCCGTTATTGGTACAGATATTCTGACCTTATCGTTAAGGTTTCTCATGACATATTCCTCTCTATCTTTGATTACTTATGTGATTTGCTACATTTGCTCTGAGCCTTTTATCTTGGTTTTCTTATATGATCTGTCATTATGTTCCATTTGAACCTGCTATGATTACTTTGATATTTGAACCTTATGATATTGAAACTATGATATTTGAACCGTTGCATTGATCTTTGCTATGATCCCTTTGAAATGAACTTTGATATGACTTTGCTTTGAACCCTTCAGTTTGAGACCCAAGCCACTATTTGTTTCCTAGCCATGAAGGTAACATGGCCGTGTCATTGATGCACCTTTGGCTATAATCATGTCGTGTAGTGAGTGATTTCTCACACCGTCCCCCATTTGATATTATATGTGCACTATGAAGATTATTATTTGTTTAAGGGGCGTATGGATGCATCCTAGATTTGTTTTGTATTCGATGGATTATGACATTATGATATATGTATATTTGGTGACTGATGTTTGGGTGCATTCCACGTCTTTCACAATTTGGAGCTCGCGACTCCATGGTTACTATGATATGATTTGTTTGGGCTTGGTAATTGGACTTGATTTGATTTTCTGATTTCATCTTACCTTACACTATGAATTGACTTCTGATTTGTCTTACCTTATATTTGTATTCCTTTGATCATGTTTTGTGATATCCTTTGCACCTTGTATCGTATCCTTTGATTTCCGTTATTTTTTTTTGCATTCGATTATATATATCTGTTCACTGGGCTTTGTAAGCTCAGCCGCACTTTCTTTTCCTGCGGCAGGTATCTAAGCTAGGAGCTGGGGGTTGCTTTCGAGCTATGAGTGCTGAGTGTGGACTTACCCTAGAGATCTTAGTTTTGATATATGAATTGTTCTTTTCAAGACATTCGTTATTTCGGTTATTTCGTTTGGATATGTCTGTCCTTTGAGAACTTATGTACCTTAAGTCGTGTTGACTTATTATCCTTTGGTTATTTATTTAAGACTTCCGCTGTTTATGCTTGTGTTATGATTGTGTATGCTTTTGATGTCACACCATATTTGTAATACTTCTACCCTTTTGGGTCGGGGCGTTACAATTTATGGTATCAGAGCTGCCAGGTTAATCATGACGAGGTCTTATGACCTTAGAGCTTAGGCTATGACCTGTGAGGATTGGGTAGACATTAAGTTCCTTCTGCGTAACTCTCTTCCGTAACCTATCTTGTTTTCGTTTGCTAATCGTTTTCTCGATCGTTCAGATGGTGACTCCTACACCATTAATTGAACGTGTAATCATTTCAACCCCAATGAAGAACCATATGCTTATTGACCATGAATATGTTAACTGCCCTATACGTTTTGATGATCGTATTCGTCCTGCGAATTTACTTCCTATCCATATGTTCGACTTTGATGTAATTTTTGGCATGGATTGGGTTGGCTTCTCATCGAGATACATTGCTGCTATGCTAGGACTGTAATCTTTGGTAACGGTTCGCCAACCTGAATTTGTTATCTTGGTTCCTCACCGCTAAGTCCAGTTAAGCTCATCACTATATGGAAGCACTATACCTTGTATTTATCATGGTGCCAAGGTTTTCGGGCTTTCTTGTTAATGGACAATCTTTGGAGACGTTTTTTCATTAATATTGACATTCTTTCTGTTTGTTCGTGATTCACTGATTTTTTGCCCGATTGAACTTCCTGGACTTCCTCGGCTAGAAGAGATTGAATTTGGCATTGTGTTAATTCGTGCTGAACCTATTCAAAGGCTCCGTATCGTTATGGCACCTGGTGAATGAAGAAATAAAGGAAGCAGTTTTACAGGAGATGTTGGAGAATGGCTTTATTAGACCCAGTGTTTCACCGTGGGGTGCACCGGTCTTATGTGTTAAGAAGAAATGGGAGCATGCGCTTGTGTATTGATTACCGCGAACTCAACCGTATTACAATTCGTAACCGCTATCCTCTTCCGCGAATCGACGATTTGTTTGACCAACTGCAAGGGGCCAAATATTTTTCTAAGATTGATCTGCGATCTGGTTATCACCAGCTTCGTGTGAGAGAGCAAGATATTTCTAAGACTGCTTTTCGTACGCGTTATGGCCACTACGAGTTCTTGGTTATGCCCTTCGGTCTGACTAATGCTCCTGCCGTGTTTATGGATTTGTGGACACCGTATTTTCCACGCGTAAACTTACAGTTCGGTTATTGTTTTCATCGACGACATCCTCGTTTACTCAACGTCTGAAGAAGAACAGGAGCGGACAATCTAGGATTGTTGTGGAGATTCTTAGACAGAAGAAGTTGTATGCGAAGTTTTCGAAGTGCGAGTTCTGGTTACAGCAAGTCGCGTTCCTTGGTCATATTGTATCTGCAGACGGCATCATTATGGATCCATCAAAGGTTGAAGCTATCACCAAATGGCCGAGACCTACTACGGTGACGGAAGTGAGAAGTTTTCTGGGGCTTGCTGGCTATTACCGACGTTTTGTTGAGGGTTTCTCCCGATTAGCTTTACTCTTACCAGCTGATGAGAAAGGGTGAGAAAGTTTGTGTTGGACGGTAATTAGTTTAAAAGACTTTTAACATGAACGTCAGGAGTGTTTTTGATGGAAGTGAAACGGAGATGGTAGTCAGCTCCGATTTGACTTCCATAGGTTCTGGTGGTTTTCAGATATACAGTGATGCATCGTAGAAAGGTTTGGGTTGTGTTTTGATGCAAACTGGGAAGGTGATGCCTACGCCTTCAAGACAGCTTAAAGCCTTATGAAGTAAATTATCCAACCATGATCCTTGAGGTAGATGCGGTTGATTTTTCATGAAGATCTGGAAGACCATATCTGTATGGTGAATGCTTTATATTTTTACAGATCATAAGAGTCTCAAAAAATATTTTCACTCAGCGAGAAACTTAACATGAGACAGAGAAGTGGTTGGAAACTTTTAAAGATTTATGACACTAACATCTGTACCATCTCCGGGCAAGGCTAATGTGGATTGCGACGACTTAGTCAAAAATCTGGGATGATAGCTTGTTTTGATTCCATGATCCTTTCATGAGATAGAGCGTTTGGAGTTGAGCTATGGGTACGAGGTGTTGGTGGTATGGGAGATTATGGAGGTAGAGTCTAACCTCATGCTACAGATCAAAGGGAAAAAAAAAAAGGCTCAAAAGGAGACGGTGAGTTGTGGCTATTGTGAGAATGTTGAAGACGGCTAAACATACTGAGTTCTTGTGTTGATGATGACGGTGTTGTTGTGGTGTTGAAGATAAGCTATGTGTTTCCTAATGATAGCACTTCTGCGAGAAAGGTTATGACAGAGAAGCTCATAGTTCTCCATTTACTGTTCATCCAGGTTCAACCAAAATGTACAGAGATTTGAAATAGTACTTTTGGTGGAATGGCATGAAGCAAGATGTGGCTACGTTTGTATCCAAATGTATGACTTGTCAGCAGGTCAAAATTGAACATAGAGGGATACGTGGTTTGTTATAGCCGTTGGAGATTCCTATGTGGAAATGGGATGAGAATTCAATGGAGTTTCGGTTACTGGTTTGCCTACTACTCAGAAAAGACATGATGCGATTTGGGTGGTTGTTGATCGGCTAACCAAGTCTGCTCATTTCTTACCCATTCGGAAGAACTATGGTATTAGTAAGTTGGCGGAGATTTTTCGACAGGAAATCGTTAGACTGCATGGTACTCTGACTTCTATTGTGTCCGACAGAGATCGAAGTTTACGTCTGTTTTTGGAAAGGATTACAGAAAGCTTGGGGAACTCGTCTTAAGTTTAGTACAGCATTTCATCCTCAAACCGATGGTCAGTCAGAGAGGACCATTCAGACTTTGGAAGATATGTTGAGGGCTTGTGCTTTAGAATGGACAACGTAGTTAGGATGAAATATTATGCTTGGTGTAGTCTGCCTACAATAATTGTTGGCATTGCTAGCATCAAGGCTAGCACTTTCGAGCCTTTTGTATGGTAGAAACGTCGAGCACCTATTTGCTGGTATGAAGTAGTGAGAGGCGTTTGATTGGAAGGTATGGAAACCTCATCGAGAATTCCTAATGAGGAAAGTGGATATTGCTAGAGAAATTGAATCGAGGTAGATCGCGTACAGAAGAGTTATCTGATACGCATCGACGTGATTTGAGTTTCAAGTTGGAGAACGCATAATTTCTTGAAAAGTATCGCCATTCAGAGGAGTTTTAAACGTTTTGGGATAAGGGCAGCTCAGTCTCGATTCGTTGGTCCGTTTTGAGATTTTGAACCGTATTGGAGAGGTTTTGTATCGTTGGCTCTCTCCGCAGTTATCGCAGTTCACCAGATGTCTTTCATATATCTCTTTTGATGGGGATACCCATTATCATCCATTGTATGTCGCTTCTTATCCCTTTTTGATCAGAATTCAGGCCTGTTGTGTTCTTTGTCCGAGGAACCTGAATACATTCTAGATGTCAAGAGAGAGTCAATGAGAAAAAAAGTTATTCCTTTGTGAGATTCTTGGAGAAATCCAACCCGAGCGTGAGGCTACTAGGAGACGAAGAGTCTTATGCGAGCCAGTTATCCTCATTTTCCTTGTCTAGTTCGGTATGTGTTCGTTTCGTTCTCATTTCGTTTTCATTCCGGTTCATTTCAATTTTCGAGGACAAAATTTTTTTTAGAGGGGAAGAAATTGTAAAACCTAAAAATCTCAACAAGTGTAAAATTACCAAAATACCCCTAATGCAAGAAAAGTACATAAAAGCTTAAATAAAATTCATTTAAATGTTAGAAATTATAAAAATGCAACATGTGACAATTATGAAATTTTTGTAAGATTAAAATATCTTATATTATGTAAGAAAAAAATAATTAATAATTATGTATAATTATTAAGCCAAAATTAAGTACATTAAATTAATTATACTTTACAAATTAAATAAATTAAAATAGGATAATTATAAAATAAATATTGCAAGTTTTATAATCTGATTAATCTTTTTGGAAGCACCGTAAAATGGCATAATACCCTATTATATTTATCTATGCATTTTTTATATTGTTAAATCCAAAAACAAAAATCCCGAAACCCTAATAAAATCAAAAGAGGCAGCTCAAAATTTTTCCAAGGAAAGGACGATTTTTCTAGGGTGTTTTGAAGGTCAAGGATTGTGGGAAAAAATAGTTGGGAGATTGTTTTAAAGCTTGGTTCGATTTCTGTTATTGTTTAGGTTCGAATTAAGCAATCGGGTTCTGTTATTCATAAAAATCACCAAGGATCATCAAAAGGTATTTTTGTACTTCATTATCATCTTTCGAATCATTATAAATAATAAGAAATAATATTTCAAGCATGTTATTTGGGTAGAAATAATTATATCATGTTCGAAAACCCTAATTTTATTAATATGAAATCGGCTTAAAACTATTTGTAACATTTGATTTTATATTGTTCTTAGGGTGTTTATATCAATCTATAAATTCATATAATTGTTGGAAAAATTTAAGAAAGATTCGAAATATTTATTTGGGATTTACTTTGTTAGCCGATTTGCGAAATAAGGGAAAAAAAGAAAGTAAATTATTAAAATGAATTAGGGTTAGGGTTTTGCTATTTTGTCCAGGTGCATTTAATTCCAATGATTGGGAAAATAAATTACTGTTGTGATTGGGGAAAAATTAATTCGGGTTTCTGTGAATTAATTGTTAGCCTGAATTGTGATTTAAAGTATAATGACTTCTTGTTTTGTAATTTCTGAACTATGGGGGTCCTATTTTAGACATGTTATTAAATTTAATATATTCTGTATAAAATAAGTTGGGGGGTATAAAATGTCATATTGATATTATTTTGGATTTAAAATGGTTATATTACATTATAATTAAGTATTAGAAATAATTAATTAAAATAGCAGGGAGATTGGGGTGGGACTGAAATTGTAAATTCTGAAAAGTATAAGGTTTGGTTAGTATTTAATGTATAAAGTATGATTTTGTCATATTTGAATCTATAAGGGCTTGTTTTGTAATTATGGATAATTAAAGATATTGTTTAAATAATTAATAAACAAAAAGGGCTAAATATGTAAATTGTATAAATTAAGGGTTTGACTTGTAAATAGAGAAAATGGAAGGTATAATCTGAATAAAATGTGAAACTTTGATATTTACACTTATAACCTTGAAAATTATTGATTTTTCATATTAAACCCTAAAATATAGGAAAGTTGTCATATTTTACCCTACACTTGTAAGGGGTAACATGTTAATCCCCAACTATTCAAATACTTAACAGAATCTCAACTGTGAATTTACTAATTTTAAAAAGTTACTAAAAATGGAAAGTTACTAAAAATGGAAAGTTACTAAAAATGGAAAGTTACTAAAAATGGAAAGTTACTAAAAATGGAAAGTTACTAAAAATAGAAAAGTCTATTAAATGGAATGGTTTGTATTCGAATAGAATTTTTTAGGTTCGGTCAAAGATGGGTTAATGA
The DNA here is from genome assembly GCA_026074375.1 of Tanacetum coccineum. NCBI lineage: Eukaryota > Viridiplantae > Streptophyta > Magnoliopsida > Asterales > Asteraceae > Tanacetum > Tanacetum coccineum. The sequence goes on from BQNB010000079.1 coordinate 48,909, forward strand.
TTTTGATTTCCTGTGGTGTTTTCTTTGGTTATTGCTTTGCTTCGGAATAAGGTACGGATATTCTTAATACCTACACCTCTCACCATTATTATGATTTATGCGTTGCTTCGTTCGTTCCGTTTGGTCTACGATATTTGCCTTAGACGTTAAGGTTTCTCATGACATGTTTCCTCTCTATCTTTGATTACTTATGTGATTTGCTACATTTGCTCTGAGCCTTTTATTTTGGCTTTCTTATATGATCTGTCATTATGTTCCATTTGAACCCTGCTATGCTACCTTTGATATTTGAACCTTTGATATTTGAACCTTTGATATTTGAACCTTTAGCATTGAACTTTGCTTATGATCCCTTGAAATGAACTTTGATATGACTTTGCTTTGAACCCTTCAGTTTGAGACCCAAGCCACCTATTTGTTTCCTAGCCATGAAGGTAACATCGCGCGTGGTCATTGATGCACCTTGGCATAAATCATGTGTGGGTGAGTGATTTCTCACACCGTCCCCCATTTTTGATATTATGGTGCACTATGAAGATTATTATATGTTTAAGGGGCGTAATGGATGACTCCTAGATTTGTTTTGTTATTCGATGATTATGACATTATGATATATGTATATTTGTGACTGATGTTGGGGTGATTTCCAACGTCTTTACGCAATTTGGGAGCTCGCGACTCCATGGTTACTATGAATGATTGTGTTTGGGCTTGGTAATGGACTTGATTTGATTTTTCTGTTTTCATTTACCTCTTACACTATGAATTGACTTCTGATTTGTCTTACCTTATATTTGTATTCCTTTGATCATGTTTTGTGATATCCTTTGCACCTTGTATCGTATCCTTTGATTTCCGTTATTTTTTTTTGCATTCGATTATATATATCTGTTCACTAGGCTTTGTAAGCTCAGCCGCACTTTCTTTTCCTGCGGCAGGTATCTAAGCTAGGAGCTGGGGGTTGCTTTCGAGCTATGAGTGCTGAGTGTGGACTTACCCTAGAGATCTTAGTTTTGATATATGAATTGTTTCTTTTCAAGACATTCGTTATTTCGGTTATTTCGTTTGGATATGTCTGTCCTTTGAGAACTTATGTACCTTAAGTCGTGTTGACTTATTATCCTTTGGTTATTTATTTAAGACTTCCGCTGTTTATGCTTGTGTTATGATTGTGTATGCTTTTGATGTCACACCATATTTGTAATACTTCTACCCTTTTGGGTCGGGGCGTTACATAACCACCATCGGCTCTATTTTATCCAATTAAAAAAAAAATTAGCTGTTACTAAACGTTTAAAAAAATGAAAACGCGAGAAAATACCCGAAATTACGAGTGGTGGTGTGGGTCTCGCGCTATTACTTGGCATTTTCCAGAAGCATTTGGCGGGAGCATTTGGGGTGCGATGTGAGGCTCGTGCCATCGTAGCGTTTTCGTAGGGTACAAATACCTTTATGTTGGGCCAACATCTGGGCTTATTACAAAGCCCATTACAACATTCACACTTCACACATTTTCTTCCACCTAAAACCCCAATTCATTCATTCAGTTACACAATCTTCACCTCCTAGAGAGAGAAACCACACACAAATTCTAGAGAGAGAAAACAAACTAACCAAAAAATGGTTGAAGAATCAACACTACTAAAACCAGAAGACCATCACACCGTAGACGACGACAACCAGCCGGAAGAAGGAGAGATCGTCACCGGTGACGTCATCGACACGTCATCATCATCTTCTTCAATTGAGAAGCATCCGTTGGAGCATTCATGGACGTTTTGGTTTGATAATCCTTCTGCTAAGTCTAAGGATGCTGATTGGGGGAGTTCTATGAGGTCTATTTATACTTTCTCTACCGTTGAAGACTTCTGGAGGTAGTTATTTATCCAATTTGTTATGTTAGTTGTGAAATTAGTTTAATTTTTTTAATTGTGTTTAATTGGCCGTTTTATATGAGTAATCGTGTTGATGATGTGAAATTGGTGACGTGAGGGTTCTTGTGACTGATTAGGTTATTTTTTGTTTAATAGATTGTTATTTATGTTATTCGTGTAGATGATGCGAAATCGACACTGAATATGAAGGTTTTGGTGAAATTAGGGTTTGTAGTAAAGGATTTTGAAGATTTGTTAATAAGTGGTGAAATTGTGTTGATGATGTGAAATTGGTACTGAATTTGAAGGTTTTGTTATTGTTGAAGCAATTAGGGATTGATTTGATTTTGTAGGTCAATTGATGCCCGTTGCTGTTAACTAATAATTAATCGATATCTGTTTATGTGATTTATTAGGTTAATCGTGAAATTGTTTATTAGTTTGAAGGTTCTGTAAGAGTTGGTGAAGTTAGGGTTTATGTGATTGAATAGGTTAGTATATGTGTGATACTTGTTGATCAGTGGTTATATGTATAATTGCATATGTTTATTGTGAAATCGGTAATGAATATGAAGGTGTTTGAAGAGTTGTTGAATACAGTGTTTACATGATTGGTTTGTTGTTTTATTGATTAGATTAAGTGAAATTAGTACTGGTTTTGACAGTTTTGTGAAATTAAATCAGCGTTTTGAGATTGGTTGATTTGATTCTTTAGGTTGATTGATTTGGTTGATTCTTCTCGATGTTATTGATAAGGTCCATTGTGGAAATTGGAGCTGAAATTGAAGGTTTTTTTTAAAGGATTTAGTGAATTCAGGGTTTTGATTTATTTTTAGGTTAATGTATGTGATTTTTTAGGTTCATTGTGTTAATTTTTGTTTAATCGATGTTTCTTAATGTATTTTTGTAAGGGCGTTTTTTAATGTATTTGCTTAGGTTGGATTGTGCAAAATTAGTACTGAATTCGAAGGTTTGGTAAGAGACGCTAAAATTAGGGCTTTGATTCTTTAGGTTAATCGATGATTGGCTATGTTAATCGTGTTGTTGTGTGATGATGATTTGAGTTGGCACTGAATTTGAAGATTATGGAAGAATCGTTGAAATAGGTTTTTGATATGGTTCTTTTGGTTGTAACGGTTATCTGCTTTAAGAGTATGCGGTATTTGTAGGGCTGAGCAAAGTGACCTGAAAACCAACCCGACCCGACAAACAGACCGAAACCGGGACCAACTGAACCGAGCCGAGCTTTTTCGGTTCGGTTTTCGGTTTTGGATATTTATTTCGGTTTGGTCGGTACGGATGGGTTTCGGTTCGGGTCGGGTCAAAACCGACACTTAGTCGGTTCAAACTACCTAAACCGAGCCGAACCGACCTTATTCGGTTCGGTTTCGGTTTATATAGTGTATACTCGGTTCGGTTCTCGGTTGGCAAATTTCCCTTATTCTGTTTCGGGTCGGTTTCGGTTTTTGTCGGTTCGGGTCGGTTCCGACGCCATGCTCACCCCTAAGTATTTGTTCTAAATAAATTGATTTGTTAGGCTAAGGCTCAGTTGTTGAACCAGGGTTGGGGTTTCATCATGTTTTAGGAATTAGTTCATGGTGCATGGTTCTTTACTGATGAAAGAATTCAATAAAAACATGGAAGTTAAGAATTGATCTATTTGGATTTTTTTTAATTTGCATTTGGTATATTATGGTTTAGGCATATATATCTAGTTTAGTGTGGACGTACATTTGTAAGATGGTAGGCGTTTTGACGGCCTGATTTTGTTTAGAATTTAGTAGTTTGGGTTTGTTCTCTGACCCTCTCGCTTTCTGAGGTTGGTTGATTTAGATTGCGAATCACCACTGACAAATGGATTAAATGGCTAAATGCATACTGCTTGTGGAACTTTTTGTTTTGACAAATGTCGTTGCATGATCTAGTAATAATTCATCTTCCATCAACTGTATTTCCCTCTTGCATATCATAACTCAAAAAGTAACTTGAACTATCCGCTTTCGCTTTTTAGCCTGTCGAGGTTGTTCAGATTTTTTTTGAGAGATATATGTTTGGAAGTATTGTACTCATCAGTTGCGTCGATCTGTTTCTGCGTATCCCTCATTTTAGAGCTGGTTTTGTCTAATTAAATGTTTTTTTAACAATAAGGTATTATTGTTCCACAAAATATCTGCTTACATTAAACCATGGAGTTCTTAATGAGTATGAATCCTGAGTTACAAGAGAATGGAAGATTGAAAGCGTTACACGGGAATCAAAATTTTGTATATAGTAAATCTCTCTAAAATAGGTCTTAATCTTGCATCTAAGATTAATATAATAGATTTTATAAACTGTGTGAATATGTTTTATTATGTGTTTGATTTTCAAAACAATCTTAGTTTTGATATCTTTAGTCAAATGTTGTATTGATCCATATCGTGGTAATTGTAGAATGGATCCTGATGAAACTGGTTACTATTGTTAATTTCTTGTATAATGTTTGCATGTTTGGACTCACACTAGAGATAATGTTGACGTAATGATAACATTTTAAACTGTGATGGTTATTGTTCTAAATAGCCGTAACAACTAATTCAAAGAGCACTTATTTACCATATTTAGAACATGTTGCGGGAAAGGCTGTCGTACCATTTCTTTTAGAGGATATCCAGAGCTAGTTTTTTTTTCTTTTCTTTTTTATATCTGGAATATACTTTCAGTGAATAATCTGAAAAGTAGCTGGTACACATTTCTCCTTCTAAAGGACTTCTGAAGCTTCATTACTACAAATATGAAGTTATATAGCTCTCAGATGCACTCATATAATTCAATAGATTCAAGCATGGCATTGGATATATGTTCTATAAAAAATTACCAATTATGTTTGATGCTTACAATCTGTGCTTTCTGTAAATGCAGCCTTTACAACAATATTCACAAACCAAGCAAGCTGGCCACTGGAGCTGACTTTTACTGCTTCAAAAAAGAAATCGAGCCTAAGTGGGAGGACCCTGTTTGTGCTAATGGTGGAAAGTGGACCATGACGTTTCACAAGTCAAAGTCTGACAATCCTTGGCTGTATACGGTACTTGCCTTTCTTTTCTTTTCTTTTATCCCAAGGGTCCTACTATCTCATGCTACTGGTCTAACATCTTTCATATGTAAAATAGTTGCTAGCAATGATTGGAGAACAGTTTGATCATGGAGATGATATTTGTGGAGCAGTTGTAAATGTGAGAGGAAGGGTTGAGAAAATATCTATATGGACCAAGAATGCTGCCAATGAGAGTGCTCAGGTATTATTGTTTTCGTTTCTAATCGTTTTACTTTTTGTCATACCGGTGTCACAAATTTTTGTTCAGATAAATCAACCACATAATGATAAATATCATCAACATGTTTTCAACCTGAAAATTTTTATCATATGGCAAACAATAGAAGGATAATCACTAGTCTCTCTAAACCTCTATCATAGTTTCGTAATTATTTTAGACTGCTCAGTCAACGAATGTTTGAAATAGTTGTCCCTTAGTTATTCTTATCAAATAATACGCAATTTTAGTTTACCTTTTTGGTCATCCCCACAGCTTATTTGAAAACATATTTTTGTTTCATCTTATATTGTTTAAGGGGTGTGTTTGCCGTTGAGTTTTTAAAGTGTTTTTGTGATGGGGAATATTTGGAATAATGTAATCAGCTGTAAAGTCCCAGATGTTTTAGTATTTGGCAAATTCTGGTTATTTCAGGATTTAATTGTGAAATGACCTTAACTATCAGATAATGAGAATCAGTTTTGGTGCAGCCATACTACTGATTATGCAGACCCTTAAATAATCAGAACCAGTCTCATTAAACCCAAACACCAGAATCTTATTCTTGCAAAACCGTTGATAAACGGAAACACAGTATCAAAATGCCAAACACCCCAAATTAAAACAGTATGTTCAGATGTTATCTTAACATAAGATATTTGCTTGAACGTATGCTAATTGGAATGTATTTGCTTCGTTTGCAGATGAGCATAGGGAAACAGTGGAAGGAGTTCCTTGATAGCAATGAGAACATTGGCTTCATATTTCATGTAAATTTTCGGTTCCCTGTTTCCTAATGGAATCTTTGGACTTCGTTTTCTCTATTTACTTGCTCATATATGTGTTGTGTTGCAGGATGATGCAATGAAAGACAGAAATGCCAAAAACAAATATACAGCATGAGGCGTGCCCATGTTTATGTAGTGCCTATAACGCAATTTAGATGAACTTGAAACATCCCCCTTTCACTGTCATGCATGACCTCTTTTCTATGCTAATGGATGTAATTGACTATCTTCTTTCACAATCCATGTTACATTCTCAAGAAGTTTACCGTATCCTATTGTTAGACATGATTGTTATGAGGGTTTGTCGTATTTCTATGATTGTGGTAAAAAAGAAGTTTACAAGAACAAGCAATCATAATGTGTGAAACTTGAGGTATAGTACACATCAAGCAACCATCTTTCTGCATTTTATTTTGGTATGTTGATGAATTACCTTCTTTTTAATGAAAGTGTGTTACAACCACCTGTCTTTGATGTTTTTGCAACGAAAATTACGGACATACTTTTGTAGTGAGTTACATCTACTAAATTGGCTAAGGGTTACAAAATAAGTAATGATATTACTATATCTCTTGTAAGTTACATTACTTAGTTACAGTAGTAATGTTGTAACTAAGATGTTCATTTGAAAAACCAAACTAGAGCAGACTCATAATAAAAATTAAGGCTAGTAGGATTCAGACTGGTAGCTGGCAAAGTTTTATTTTTTGTTATCTTCATAAATTAGATGATAAATGAGTAAGTACTTATGGTTCCCTAGTATGGAAGACCAAGTAAATGAACGGCGTCGCCTATGTTTTCAAAAGTGAAGAGTTGTGGAGAAGCTGCTTCGGTCTAGTCTGGTCAACCAGAAAATATACTGAACCGAAAACCCTGAAAACCAAACCAAACCATGAACTAGTATCGTACAAACAGTAGAGTAGAACTAAGAAACAAATCCTGCGTTGTTTTTTTTTTCTTTTCTGTATCCTTCTGATTTTGACAATTTAAATGTTATCAACATGCTTTATTAGCCTGGAAGTATCCAAGATATATTGAAAAGTATTGAGAATCCAAGATTTATGGTAGGGGGAAATCTGTAGTGATATTAAATTCGATGTAGTCAGAAAAACAAGGCCAGCCTACCAAAAAGCGAAGCCACAAATTTTGATTCATTTTGATACCATAACAAATTTTCAAACGTGCAACACTGCCACCTGCGTATAATTTATGAAATTTTTTATCGCATAAATGCCATTTTCATTCTAAAACAGAGGAATTAAAACATGATTTGATACCAAAAACCCATTTTTCCGCCATTGAATCCACCAATTAATCATGCCATCTGGTGCCAATAAACGAAAACAAGCCAAGAAGAAGAAGAATAAAAACAACAAAAAATCAAGCTCCTCAGCCGCACCTCGCCCTCTTAATGGTATTTACGCATTTTGCTATTGATTTCTTTATGTTAGTTGTTATTTGATGTCTTCATTTCGTTATATATTTATCGTGACTTGGTACATGGGTCATGGGTGTGTTATACTTTCCGAGTTTTGGTTTTTTATTTTCCGTAGACTTAGGTACATGGTCCCATGGGATGTGTTTATACTTTCCGACGTGTCTTGGTTTTACCCCCCCAAAAAATTGTGCTCGAAATCCGTTTGCTTGGAACTCTATAAGTGTGTGACTTAAAATTTCTGCGTCTGTATTTGACAAATTTTCACGGCAAAATCTCAGAACTGTGACTCTTTTACACAACAGCAATGTGAATACCGCGTTCTTTTAATGATGTAAGGGGATATAGTATATCACTAGTCACCACACCAACGAGGGGTACTATAGTCAAGAGTTATCTTACGTAATGGTAACATTATACACTGAGGATAAGCCGTGATCTCTTATCCTATAACCACAGCAAATGAAAACGATCTGTATCTATATCGCTGAAAAAATCTTCAAAGAATGCCTTTATGTCATGTCACCGGGTACTATAGTAGGTTACTTACGTAATGGTAATACACTGGAAGCGTGTTACATACAACAGAAATGAAAATAACGGAAATTGAGTGCATTCTGTCATAAGACATTAAGTGTTTAGACTTTAGATATATGTGTGATCAATTAACCGGTAATCATTTATTTTCTGAACTATATATTCTGGATGATCAAATTGTTATAGGAGAGAGTGATGGCGGTCAAATTAGCTCTCCTCATCCGACAGTCGAGACAGAGAAGAATGATGGCATCGAAGTTAGCTCTCCTCATTACACGGTCAAGACAGAGAAGAGTGATGGTGGTCAAGTTAACTCTCCTCATCCAATGGTCAAGACAGAGAAGAATAATGGTGGTCAATTTAGCTCACCTCGTCCCAAAGTCAGTACAGAGAAGAGTGATGGCTGTCAAGTTAGCTCTCCTCATCCGACACCGACAGTTAAGACAGAGAAGAAGGAAGACAATATGTCAAGCAAAGAATCTTCAACAACAGAGAGAACTGAGAAGGTTGCAAAAGATAGAAATGAGAATGGTAAAGGGTCACATTCACATAAGCCAGATAAGAAAAGCTCAATTTCAAGAAGTAGTAGCTCAGAAAATAAGTCTCCCGGTAAAAAGAAATTAGTCGTAATTGAACCTGCTCCTGTTGACTTACTGCAACCTGTCGACTCTTCACCTCAAAATGGGACCCACAAAGTCGACAGCTTGGCTATCAAAACTCCCCCTAAAGTTGATCGAGTTGTGACAGAAACGCCCTTGGCACAAACACTTCCTAATGAGAATAATTCAAACAATAATCAATCATCAAAAGATAACGAGGATTCTCTAACTTCAGAAAACCTTTTATTATCGGATTCTAAAGATGCTAAATGCCCATATTGTGGAAAGGGTGGCGATGACCGTGTAAATGATCTACCCAAGACGCCTAAATGCTCTAAGAATGAAACACAGGTCGTCTATCTCGGTTTCTTTTTGTTTTGTTTAAAAATGCTAGATGCTAAATATATACCTTTGAATTGTGTTAATGTGTTTTTTAAATCATATGCAGCCTCTGCTAGACTTGGCTCCTCGAGCAGCTAAGAAATCTTCATGGAAGAGTTGCTGTGGAATATTTGAGTTGTGTTCGGGATCTAGTAGATAGATTAGGATCGGAGGTGGGTTGTTTTCTTAAAATATTGAAAAGGTTTCTTGTGTTCTATTTAGAACTGGCATCTTATTGCAAACTGATGCAATCACCTATACAGTTACAGGGTTTCTTGTGTTCTTAGCAAAACACTGGCTCCTATGGGCTCATAAAAAGCTTTGGTCCTTTTTGGCTCATATATACAAAGTTGAAGTACAGTTCCATCTCTATATGATTACATATAGGAGCTTATGTTGTTTGTGGGTTAATTTTCATTTGAGGAAAAATTTAATCAATAAGTATTTATGGTTTTTTATTATTTTGTTTTAGTGATAGTTTTTTTTGAAAAGGTTTTTAACCCGGCGCTCAGATGCGGAGCGCGAGTTCTCGAGGTTATAGTTAAAGACGGGTCATACGCTATTGTTTTGTGTGATTAAGTTACACAAACATATTAAACATTGATTTAAAGAGTAGGAGATGGTAGTAGAATTTATATAGTCAGTTTTTTAAAACTATGCAAATGTCATTGACCGAAACTTGTGAAAGTCTTATACCACTTGTGATAGAAATCAAACAGCAGTTTCCATAAGTTCCAGCATCAGAATCATTCTTCGCCACCTCACGACATAACTTCTATTCAAGAGGGGGTCATGGCTGGTTCGTTCACATCTTAGTTCATAGCTGCTTTTAGGTAAAAACCAATACAACTTTCAGGTTCCACACATTCAAGTTACACTCGGTTCACATCCAAAGTATACATGTCGCGTTTTTGTATACTGAAAATTTAGTGCTTGTTTAGTTGGATATACAGTTACACTAATATACTTTAGGTTTACATAACATATTCAGTAGAAACTATTATGTGAGACTCAACTAAGTATCACCATGACTTTGTACAAAATTCTTATATTAAAACAGGTTAGAAGAGTATGCAATATTTTATTTTTTGTTACTGGTTTCTATCATTTACAGAAACTAGCTCCTTATCTATGTATTAGTGTATCATTCGGCAAGGCGCTTCCAAATGTGTGGTGTGCATGTGTAAAAGCATTTTAGTGTATCCGAAACGGTGCTTCAAATGTAGTGGGTGCATTGGTGTAAGCTGTTACCCACAGTTATTCCCTAAAGTGTGTGTAAGCACAATTGAAAAAAGCAATTAAAACCTGTTTTAAAACAAATAAAACATGTAGACACTTAGATGAGCAGTATGCCAAACACCCTATAAATGCATGAAAACAACAATCTGACCAGCTCGTATGACAAATAAGAAAAATAGAAGTACACACCACGCACCCATTGTCGCTGATACAAACTGAACCATCTGCAAGTAGGGCAATATCAGCCATTGAAGCAAATCAATTATGGGTTAAACCCTGTTATCTGATATTAACTACCTCTATCATTGCTACATGGGAAGCTTCATCTTTGTTACCATTTTCAAACAGGTAAAAAGATGCGAAAACTAAAATGCATTATATATATTGTTAAAGCTGCCAAACACAATAAGCGATGAACATATTTAAGACATCAGGATGCCTATTATTTTTTGTTTATGTTCACCCCTAAGATTTGGCAATAACATATAAGATAAGCACATTATTCCAAGCCTTTTTTATAATTATATATTTATAAGTTTAATTACATGGCGTAGTTTTGCTTTGCTATGACGGATTTAACAACATATAATGGTGCTCAGCTGTAAACTAGAAAATGATGTAATCATTCACTGTAAAAACATTTTATGTTGGCTCTAAGTCTTAATTCTGTAAACTATTAAATAAATATGTTTCATATATTAGCATCGAGTCTTGAATATATCACTTAGCAAAGCCATAATATGTTAAATCTGATTTAACAACACAATCATATATGGTTTAATTTTGTTTCCACATATGCATCATGTATGGCAGTTGAATCCGAGCATCCTTAATTAATTTAATCATAATCATTTTTTGTTACTATAAACACTAACCTCGATATGAAACCACTTTATTTTGTGACAGTTTCTACAACTTACCCTATTATCCTCTATGTCACACATGAAACTATATATGAAAGATTGTGTCTAAGTAGTTTTTGTAAATGTCAATAACATGAGAATAACTTGATTTGTTGAATTATTTTAGGTGACCTCCTTAACTTTTGCACCCAGCACGAATCCGACTGCTATGGTCCTGGTTTTTCCTTTTGTCGAGTATGTTTGCATGGTCAAAGTCCATCCCAATTCCGTTCCATCTGGTAATCGTATTGTTGTGCCACTGTGAAAGGCGAACAAGTCACCTGCAGCAGAAGTGAAGAAATGTTGTTAGTTACTGTGGGGACAATATGCCCCTTAGTTTTGTTTAATAAATTTTGCTACTGGTCTTACAACATTTGTGGATAACTCTACCTGTTGAGTCAGCTGGTCAACATCCTTGATTAAAAAGCTACGATGCTTATTAGTTATCCAAAAAGAGGGTCTATCGATGACTCCATATTTGTCTTTTGAACAACGTGTTGTAGAACGTCAGGACAACTTCTTTTGGACACTCTTGGCACGGATGTGCAGAAGCGTTGTATTGCCTGCACAGTGGTACGTCATCATATGGTTACCGCCTGCAAAAACCATAAAAGAATAATGACAAATGTTATTAAACCCACACTTAAAAACAACATGACTAAAAAATGGTATGCTTACAAATGAGGCCCACTGGGTGGTCACCACTGATAAGAAAACTCTTATTGAAACAGTATGTCGATAGGAGAAACAGTGATATTAGTCAGTCTGGCAGCGTACCCAAGGTTCACTGATTGTAAACCACGAAACATCGGTAGGATAACAGCCAGGGTTGTCGACATCTTCTGCTGAGCGTTATCCGTTCAAATACTTTGGCTCACGTCTTCTTGAGATCGTTTCATCCCCGGTTGACTAACTGCCGGTGCCTGGAATTTGTGAGTTAAGAATTGGATGTCATACTTTGATAAGCCTTTAATAAGTTGTGGTGTATATACTTTAAAAACGATCAACGAATATAAGCAATGTTCAGAGACTGCAAATACGATACCATGTATATAACATACTTATATTCATAACTTTAATTTATCTTTGCTATATCTTTGGAGAAAGGTTCATTTGTTGGGACTTAATCCGTACATCAATCAAGTTTCAAAGACTCAACCTAAAATACCATCTAAAGTAAAGAACTTATGCCTCATTTCTATTCAGTTTCATCCCACAACACATGAAAAAAATTATGTTTTTAAAAAAAAAACAGCACCGCGAAAAATACAAACGTTATGAAAAGACGAAACGTACCACTGCAATTTAGCATAACATCCTCAAAATGTAAAACCCATCATCTTTTTTTCAGTTCCATAGCTATTCGCCAGTTAATTTTCTCAACGTCTGTCTTTTTAGCTATGGATATGGCAAAATATGGACAGAAAGTAATAGGCTTTTTTTTTGAAAAACTAAATAAAATGTCTATGCATAGATACTAAATTAAGACACAATCTATAGATACTTAACATCACAATTAACGTATAATTCATCATGCAAATTACGAAAAACAAAACCACATCAGAAAATCACAGTTTGAAATCAAAAAAAATTAACACAAATTACTAAAGGGCTTTGTTACCTGATAAAGTATTCGTAGCTCTTTTTAATTTGAAGAAAACATCAGCCGCTTCACCAACACCACACGCCACCACTTCAACCAAACCCTAATCCACCTGCCACGTTTATAATTTGAAGAAAACCATCAGCAAAAAACAAAGGCTTTATACAAACTAAAAATCCTAAAACTGTTTTTATGGTATAATCAAAAATAATTTTTCCCCCAAATCGAAAGAAAGTCGAAATCTAATAAAACACATACCTGCAAAATATGCTTTGTGTTGAAAATGAATCTGTATATGTTTTTTAGAGATGTTGAAGATGATCATCATTCCCTCTCTTGGGTGTCACTGGTTTTGATGAATCTTACACAAATTTGACGGCTCAATGTTAGATATGATCTATTTTTTTAAAAGAGAGAGAGACAGAGGTTCTGGAATCAAGGTGGCAGCTTAGGGCTTTCGATGGAATAAATGATAACGAAAGGGCGGTAATTTTTAGAGAGAGAAATAATGTGTGTGTTTTGAGAGAGAGAGAGAGAGGTGTGTGTTTTTAGGGATGGGCAAGAGAAGACAGGTGGAGGATACGTGGCTTACACTGGCTATTAACCCTTCCAAGGAAAATTGCTTTAATAACGGTTGGGTGGTCTTTGGATTACCGAGACAGTGCGATAAACTTCTGGTTGTTACGTTCAGTATTGACACGATATATTCACCTGAACACAAAAGGACAATATTTGTCCGCGGAATTCGATGTCAAATTCATGGTCTAAATCTGTATGAAGCATAGTTAAAACCATTTCACATAATACGGTTTAGAGCCTACTCAATCCAACTTGGGTAAGTAGAAAGTAAGCTAGTAACTCATTGCTATCATGTGGCGTGAGTTATATATATGGAAAAAAATTATCGTTCCGTAGAAAGAACTTTTGCTTATTTTATGCTTGCTGCCACAGTCGTTGGTGTGGTAAGTCAAACCACATCCTCTTTTCATAGAGGGACTGAATGGAAAAAACGAATCTCCGAGATTCCTGTCCGTGCCTATAGAGTTATAACAAACCAAAGTGAAAAAGCTGATAAGGGCCACCTTTTTTGGCTTGTCAACATAGTGAATAAGGGAGAAAAATAAAGTATGCAATTTCGGTTAACAACCGTCACTCAAAAACCATTATAGCTAAAAGTGATATGAATTTGCTTTGCGAAGATAAATGCGCAAAGGAAAACTTAAAAATACACGAAAGTTAATTCATCAGACAACTTAAACACACATAAAATATTGCGCATTCATAACCTTTATGTTTAAGCAGCGACATTCAAAGTAACTGATGTGAATGGCGGAAGAGAAGCCATTGCATCCTGACATTGTCGTATCCATACCTGCATAAATGATCGGTTAGCTGAGCTGTTTCGCTAGACCTATAAATTTACATGGTTGACCCACATTATAACAAACGATACACTATAACATGAGATGTAGAACTGTTAAATGACAAAAAGTAAATATTATCATTTACTTGCCCCTTGATTGCAAAGGATTGAGCGAGCTAATTGGTTATACTGTAACATACATTAGTGGGCAGCGACGGGGTTTAAACTAAATGGAAAGCAAAACAATTGAATTATCCGACCATAGTACGGCCGGGTCTCGTTTTTTAGATTGTAACCGGACTAAGTGGCTTAGAAACTTTCTTTCTCTAATTTTTGTAAACATCAAACTTATTCCTACTGTTTCAAGTGTTTAAACTCGCTCATTTCATAAACTCGCTTTTTACGGTTATTTAATAGCTTATCAAATTTAGCTTGTGTACTAATTCAAATACAAAAGCTCAACCTAATAACCTCATCACGAAAAAGAAATCAACATAAATTTTTTTACTATAAACAAATCCATTAAAATATACAACATAATACTGGCATCTTTCATATGTAGCTTACGGGAGGAGACCTTCAGATCCGTTTTGAAATGCTTTTTTATACTATAATTAAACCAAATAAAACTACAGTTTAATTACAATCAATTGTTTTGATTCAGATTTTGAATATAGGTTAATTATTTATTCTTTAAATCCAATATTGCTCTTAAACCCATAATCATAAAAGCTGGATTAAAAAAACAACATTAATAAATTATCTTTGATCTCCCTCTCCATCTTTTTCCTCGTTCATATTGTTATGGAGGCGGTGGATTTGTGAGATTAGTAGGGGGCGTTGGGTTTGGTATGTCGATGGTTTCAGAATCAATTTGGTGTGTGTGTGTGTTTCGAGCGGTGGTTTTACTCGGTGGGGAGAACACGTGTATGCATAGGTGGGAGTGGTAGATGATTTTCTGTGGGTTTCGGGAGAGAGGAGGAAGGCGGTGTGTGTGTGGGAAGGTTCAGGAAGTAGTGAGAATAATAATGGAGAGTGGTGGAGAGGAGATAGAATAAACAGGGAATATCTTAATTGTTCATTTGCGGAAAATTATAATCAATAAGTATTTATGGTTTTATATATTTTGTTTTAGTTAATAGTTTTTTTTGAATTGGTATTATAATTTGACCTAATATATTGGATTTACAGTTACACGTTGAGATAGTGTGTGAGGAGAGTGGGTCATGGTTGTACCCGCTCTTTAGTGGAGTATATGAGTTAATGAGTAGTATTTTATTGCTACTTTCATGCTTCACGTTGCTTTTCATTAAAGCCATTTCTAATATGAATAAATTACAAAGTTTAGTCCTTTACTTCTCCATTTCCTTGCGTATTTCATTTTTTTTCGAACGGCAATTTCATTAAAAAGCTAGCAAGGAGCTAGAAAAACATAATTACAAAGTGGAGGAAAGAGTGTTACAAGGATTACAAAACCACTCTATCCAATTAAGGGAACAATTCTTAGATCTGCTAGAAATCCAAGTGTGATAGTAGTGTTTTATGTCGTTGAGGATCAAGTCTTTATCCGGACGCTTAGAAGCAAAGACCAGCTCATTTCTTGCACGCCAAAGGAACAAAAGGGTTGTGTGAATCACTGCATTAAAACAGCCTCTCTGGTTGGGTGTGAGATGAGTATGATCAGCAAGGGAGAGCAATTCAGTGATGGTTGAGAAGTTAGGATCAGGTAGATTCCACCATCTTGAGACATCCAACCCAACTTGTTTTGCAATGCGGCAATGAATGAATAGGTGATGTTCCGTCTCTAAATCATCATCACAAAGAGGGCAACGGACCGAGTGAAGGTCAATACCTCTTAAGTCAAGGTTGATTTTAGTCGGGAGTCTCCCTTTGGCGATTCTCCAAGAAGCTATATTGACTTTGATAGGAACTAACTTGTTTCATCTTGGATGATTTTGATCCAAAGCGATAGTAGTATTAGTAATGTGTGTCCTCAAACCTTTGATCGAAAAGCTTCTTGTATCATCAATAACACACTCCCAAATGTCACATGAGGGTGAAAGAACCAAATTAGACATCATGTTTGAAATATCCACAATTTCGGCGTGCTCAATATTAGATCTGATAGGCCTTGTCCATGCCCAATTAAAGCGAAGATCAATAGGTAAAATGTTTCTAGAATGGCCAAGGGTGTTGGGGCTTAGAGCATTATTGTCAGGAACCCGATCACACACCAAACAATTCGGTTGATTGTCTAACCGAAAAATGTAAGGGAAAGTTTCTTTAAGAGTAGGACCACCCAACCAATTATCCAACCAAAAACGTGTAGACTCCCCGTTACCAATCCTTTTCTTGAAAATCAAGGGTAAGTTAATCCCATAGTCGTTGAGAAGGTCTTCCTTGAGCTTAGCAATTCGATACCATGGACTAGATTTGCTTCGAATTAAGGATGCATCATGAAGGCCTCCTTGAGAACCATGAATGGAGCTAATAACTTTGCACCACAAGGCATTATCTTCAATCAAGAATCTTCACCACCATTTGGCCAACAAAGCTTGGTTGCTTACTACCAAGCTACCAATACCGAGACCACCTTGTTTAGGAGAGGAGATGACCTTATTCCAAGCAATCCAAGGAATTTTATAAGTATCCGAAGACCCACCCCAAAAGAATTTTCTACGAACACCTTCAAGCTTATTAATAATCGTTTTAGGTGCCTTAAAAGTAGAGAAATAATACACCCCCAAACTTCCTAAAACGGATTTGCATAAGGTTAAACGACCACCAAATGAGAGAGTTCTTGCTTTCCAACTAGATAAACGCTTATGAAAACAATCAATTAGGGGGTCCCACTTTGCACATCTTGCCATGTTAACGCCAATGGGAAGACCCAAGTAAGTACATGGGAAATGAGAAGGAACACACCCGATGGTGGTAGCAAAAGAGTTGAGCTCAAGTTGAGAGGTACCAATGCCAAAAGAGCTTACTCTTGTTGAAGTTAACTTTGAGGCCGGATGCAAGATGGAAGCAAGTGAGGATTCTAGACAAGTTCTCAATATTAGGCTTAGACCAATCACCCAATATAAGAGCATCGTCCGCAAATTGAAGGTGAAAAACATGAACCTTATCAATGCCTACTTCTACTCCATGGAATAAGTTTTTATTTTTAGCTTCAATAAAGGCTACATTAAGAGCCTCAATCGCTAAAATGAAAAGAAGAGGAGAAAGTGGGTCACCTTGGCGAAGACCACGATGTAACTTAAACTCCGAAGTGGGTGACCCATTAATAAGAACCGAAGCAAATACCGAATCAAGGCAAGAATGAATCCACTTCCTCCACTTATGGCTAAATCCCATTTGAGACATAGTAGAATCCAAGAAGGACCAATTTAAGGTATCAAAGGCCTTCTCAAAGTCGACTTTGAGCATGAAAAGTTTTTTTTCCTCAATTTAGCCCAAGAAATAATTTCATCTACCATGAGAGGTCCATCAATTATTTGGCGACCTTTGATAAAGGCCATTTGGACTTCACCACCAACGGATGAGATGACATTAGCAAGCCGGTTTGCAAGAACTTTTGCAATGATCTTATATTGGCAATCGATTAGACTAATTGGTCTAAAGTCACCAATAACAATAGGATCTTCAACTTTAGGCACAAGAGTGAAAAAGGAGGAATTACAACCTCTTGGGATTGAAGACGTGGTCTCGAATTCTTTAACAAACAAAAGGATGTCTCCACCAATAACATCCCAATATTTCTTGAAAAGCTTAAATGTAAACCCATCCGGACCGGGGAATTTGTCACTACCACAATTCCAAACCGCGTCTTTTATTTCGTCGTCACTAAAAGGCTGATCAAGGTATGACGAATCACTCGAAGAGATTTGCTTGAAAAGGTTGCTCGAGAAGCTCGACCTTTGAGTGGTATCCTTTTTGAATTTTAATTCAAAAGAGTGTAAGATATGATTTTTGATGCAAGTCGGATCCGTAACCCAAGACCCTTGAATATTTAGGCCATTGATTCTAGAGCGATTCATCTTGTTATTGATTATTCCATGGAAGAAACGTGAATTTTCATCGCCTTCTAAAGCCCATTTAGACTTAGATTTTTGTCTTAGGTCCTTTGCCTTGCTATATTTCCTTGCATATTTCATTCAGCATAGAGAAGCATATATACGTAACATAGAAGTAGGAGGCTCTAATTTTTGGCTTTAACCACTTTAATTGTTACCGAAGTCTGGTTCGTGTGAAGGGGGGAGGGGTGTAAGATCAAAATTTGGGAGTCGCGAAAGCAGCTACTACTCTTGATCAGCCAGCTCGTGTTGATAAGAGACTAATCAATGGCGGTGCATGAAAAGGGTTTGGTTCGTTTTACAGGTGAAAGAATACGGTAAAGCTTGTAGCTTGTTTTTCTTGGTCGGTGGAATAGTGCTCTCGGAACATATTTGATCGGAAAAGGGTTGAAGCGGTCAAAAGGGAGAATAAAATGACGATGGTGCCAGTTAAAGAAGGCGGCTCGATGTCATATCAAATTCTTGTTTTGACTCCAACGAAAAGAAGGAGGCTCGATGTCGTATCTGTTAGAATATGTTAGTCGGTTTGGCAAGTTATACGTTAGAAATACGTGAGCCTATTGGGGGCACACGCGTTAAACACTTAGAGTATGTTTTACTTCACGATAAGTATTTGAATAATCGTTATTACCGTTACTTGTTTAATTAGCATAACAAATATTTACATTATAAACCCGAGGGACTAAAAACGAACAAAACCCGAACCCGGGGGTGCCTTGTTTTGGCCGAAACCCTAAAGGTTCTAGAGATGGGTGTTTGGTTCGGTTGGAGAGCAAGAGGGGGAAAAAGGAAACATAGTTTTCTTATTCTATAAGAATTGGGGTAAGGTTATGTGCCTATATAAACACATACCCCTCACCTCATTATTCATTCATTGATTCACAAATCAAATCCCTAAACCCTAATTGTTTCGGTACTCCTCTCTTTTCCCTAAACCCTAACCGAAACCTTAAATTCTCAATTTAGGGATTTTTGGTTTTTCTCCTCCACCGAAATCGGTAATCCCCTCAAACGGGTTTTCGGTTTTCTTGTTTCACTTGTTTGACGATTCAAGATTCTCACGTGGTGCTCGTTGGTGGTTTCTAGTTCGACTGAAGCTATAAACCCTAACTAGGGTTTCTTGTTATTCAGTTCTAGGATTTTCGGTTCGGTTTAAAACCCTAACCGAATGAGGGTTTATACGGTTGATTGATTTTCGGTTCAAGCTCAAGAGGTGCGTTTGGATTTGGTTATAACACGTGGTGTTTGTTCGTGAAGGTAGACTAGCAATCAACTCGTACTCGGTTGACGTGTTTGTGTGAGCAACCGTAGAGGTGATAATTTAATCACTCGTTTCAAGATCAAGATTCGGCGTAAGTTTATTGATTTAACTCAATAAACAAATGGTTAGTGAATTACTTGTTTCAAGTTCAAGATCAAGAGGTAAGTAATTATTTACTTTTTGTATTATAATTATTTACTTTAAAGTGTTAATCTACATGCTAAAACTAGATTCATTTCGTTGCGTACTCGTAGCTAATTTGGTTACCTAGTTTATAAAATCCCAACAGTATCAAATTCTTGTTTTGACACCAACGAATTAACCGGTGTGGTTGGTCAAAGTCAAGTTGATTATGGAAATTTTCGCCGACTAATCCACGGGGTTTAAATCCACCGACACACAAACTCGAGGTTAGTTGGCGTGACCACTTTAAGGTTGTTTGCACCTGCCTTTCGAAAAAAAGTTTGTTTGCTCCTCTTGAGACTCACACGTAGAATACATGATATCATCAAATGAGGCAAAGTGTTCGGTGAGAACTCGAGGATGCTACATTTTTCTTATTTGGATTTTATATAAGTTTGCAGTAGACAGTGTGATGGTGATCCTTAGTTACATAATTTCATCCATTTACAAATTGCAATGTTTGATAGTTAGGTTTTGAGATTTAATGTTAGGCGGTACAAATGTTATATATTGTTGCCACCTACGATATGGATGGTTAGCAAATATAAATAATTTCTTCAACATACAGATTAATTTCACAATCTCACATATACAATCAATCATTAAAAATATATAAATCACACAAAGCTAGAAAATAATCAATATAATAACAATGTGCCTCGATCGTCGATCATCCTGATCAACCGTAAAGAACAACTGTATATAGGAATTGAGTAATCGATAAGATGATTGAGAATGCCTCCATTGTTCTCTGGAATTTACATAAATAGAAGCTGTCATTAGTTTGATTTCAAAAAAGAATTTGAAAATGAATATCATGCACTACATTAGCAAAATATGATATGTTTTTCTACGAATTATGTCACTTATTTACCCAAAGAAAAAACTTACCAAAGCAGCATTTCTGCCATTAAGCTCAATTTCCTTCCATGCAAACCTGCCCATGCATAATTGAAATTAGAACTTGTTAACCTATTTAGTAGAAATTTCAAATAAGATAATCAATCAGGTTAAGTTTTGAAGAACATATGATATGTTACAAATACGTACCCCATGGAAAGTAAAGTTAGTGCCCATGCAATAACAGCAGCAGAAGCAGCCCCAGGCCGGCCTTCGGAATTCCAAGAACGAATAAAGTCAAATCCAGCGATGGCTGATGCAACACCAGCAACACCAGCGATCAATGAAAATGTTACAAAGAGACCAGTAGCTGCGTTCCCCATCGGGAAGTATATAGGCGAGAAATGAGCCGGTAATTCCAACCCTGGACCTGTTTACAACACATAAACACCTCACAGCATTAAAAAATAACTCGATGGTGTTTATCGAACCAAATTACCAAAATGTAATGAAATTTTTAAAAACTATGTTGCTAATGTATGTAAGTGAAGTTCTATAATAAAAAGATGACGTGACATCACTACATCCGTCACCATTTTATCTGCTATAAGGTCACTTACATGCATTGTGAAATAAAGAAGTTGTTACATCAAAAGGTGAAACAAGTTGTTTGTACATATAATGACAATTTGGTAAAATTTCATATTTTGAAAAGATGTAAAAGTATAGGATTTACCAATGATGAAACCACGATCGATTGCTCGGTTCATTGCCCAACCACCAAGTCCTAGAAGTGTGACATACATGGCGAAATTGAGGATCATAAGGAGGGATGCAACCGATCTCATATCGTTAGCAGCCATTTTAGTTTGTTGGCTACACGAATGGAAATCTTTGTGTGTTGTTTGTTAAGATAATTATGTGATACTTGGTTTTTTGGGATGTTTATAAAGATGTGGTTTTGGGGTTCTTTTCTTGCTTAAAGATGGTTGCTTTGGCCTTTATGGGTGTAAAGGTGACATTGTTAAGTTTCATCGAGTTCAAGGCAAGGTACTATAAGATTCTTATCTATTTTGTGATACTTTGGTTAAGGCTTTGATCAACCTCCTTTGGTACAACTCAAAAGTATTATACATACTTTAAGGCAAGGTACAAAATATTTACTATGTAATAGGAATCTGTAAAAGGATGATGTGAAGTATATATGCATCTAACTTTAAAACTGATTTTATCTTCTCTTATCAATTTCCAAAACCAAAAGTTACTATTCATTTCAAATTTATATATTTGCTTCTTATTTATACTTTACTTTTCCTTTAACCCTTAATTCTATATAAATGACTCCCGCGCAAGTGAGCGCTAATAAGAACTATATATATTAATGTAAATCGTTATTATAAGATAATGTTGCAAGATTTTGTTGGTGATTTTGCGTCACCATATGATTTAAGTGTAATGGATTGACTTAGTTGACCAATGTGTAATCATGATAAATGTTCAACAAGTCGGGGTTGTGCGGAGTGCACACTTGTTTTGGCCGTTTTTATGGATTATCTTTCGAGGGCGAAGCCATCCGAGTGAAGGGGGGTCAGGGTGGGGCAGCGCCCTGGTAGCAGGATAGGGTCCAAGGGGCGGCTCAAATAGCACTTGGCAGGGTGACGGGGGTCCGGGGGCAGCGCCCCTGGTAGCAGGGTCCAAGGGGCGGCAGCCCCTGGCAGGGTCCAAGGGGCAGAGCCCCTGGCTGGCAGTTAAAATCAGTTTAACCGATTTAACCGATTTGGCAGTTAAACTAACTGCTATGCAGTTATAACTGAAAAATCAGTTTTGTTGGTCATATAATCATCACAATCTCTGGTTTTGTTTTTTCATAACATCAAAACACATTCTCATTTCATAATCTGAGTTTTATCCGATTTAAGATTTCGATAGAACCATCGAAATACTTCGATCTTAAAGTGTTTACACGACTCTCAGATTTCTGTGATCATAAATTCAGAACAGATTTTATGTGGATCAAAAGCAAGTCCCACAAGACCAGCGGATAAATGATATCCAGCATTATTGTACACGTAACCATGGCTTTAATTTGTGTTGATGTTGATAACCCGCGTTATTGTTAAAGCTCATAACTATAGGTACTTGAAATGAATTGGAATCCTGCTTTTCATATATATCAATCATCATTCAAAATAAAATGTAAAACTAAATCAGATGACAAAGATTCAAATATGAAGACTGATAAACCCAACAATGTAGCCCGGCAAGTGGATGCGGTGTGGAGAACCTCTGAGTTCTAATTTTTGCACGTTATTTAATAATGCAAACTCAAACCATTTCCTGTAAACACCTTAGAATACCTGTACAAATTAAATAAAAAAATTAAATAAATCTCTTCGATCATTGTATGCTCTTGCCATGATGCCGTGTCACATGGTTACCGTAATTGATATAGTTGTTCCTCTCTGGAATGAGAGACTTTGGGTGCACTAGTATGCTATCCAATGCCTTATCGATCTCAAAGTCTACATGAAATGCTTGACAGTAGTACAATATGATGTACTTGTGACAAACAGTTCATTTAAAACTCCAAGAACAATATTAGATTTGATAAGACATTAGTGAAAACAAAGCCATGCGTGGTCCAGAGAGGAACTGGTACATCAACTGGGTTATCCGATTGAAAATGCATCACAAGAGAGGGCACTCAAGAGTTATTTGTTTTCTTTTTTTACAAATTTGGACCAGTTTTCTATGGTGCTTATAGAAAATGGAACGCATAAAAGCTAGAAATGGGCTTCATGAAGAATTAACGACGAGAGTCCGTCTTAGTTTCTAACGTATAAAGCATCCGTAACACAAAAAAGAAAGACATGAGACAGAAGACATAAGATAAACTATAAAGATAAAATCAAATTACAAATCAACTCGACGACCTTTGAGGTTTTTAAATTCATCAATTATAGAAGCTGAATTAAACATTTCAGCGATATCTTTTTCTATGTGAACCACCAAACTGTCTGCAAGAAGATCATCTGAGATGCTATTGCGAAGTCGATTCTTGCATTTCTTCATTGCTTAAAATCCCCTCTCAGTTGTAGCAGTAGAAACGGGAAGTGTCAAGATAAGACAGACCAATGTATCAACCAAATGATACGTCTCAAGTTTCTCAGTTTCTACAAGAATTTCGCATAATCTAGCGATAGTAGAAGTACCACTGATCTTTGAGTTCTTTGACCTAGCAATGTTGAACATCTCAAACTCATATCTCAACAGAAACCTCTCTTGTTCTGTAAAGTCAGCCGGGTAGTATTTCTCAACAAGAAGAATTTTTTTTATCAACACTTAATACTTCATCTTTTTTTTGAACTCGCTTCATCATTTAATCTAAAGGCCATCTCGCACAATTGCTTGTCCAACGTGCATATAAAAATATCTACCCGATAATAATGTTCAAGAGTAACAGATTATCTAGTCGACGAGGGCGATATCTACTAGACTTGTATGGAGAATTCATATCACGCAATTGTATTTGATGTTTTAAAAAAAAGTATTATTACATGTCTTATTAATGTTGGGTTTAAGATCTAATTAACCAATTAATTAACACGAGTACGCAGCGGAATAAAGATAACATGTAGAATACATTAATTAACAAGAATAAAAGAAGTGTACCTTTTAGCATGAAACGATACACCGTTTAAAGGTAACCGTAAACACCGTCTTTTATATACGCGTGTGTATAATACCACGCGAAACCACCAAGAATCAAAGGTATGATTCCTCTAAGCTTCCACACACAATACGTTCTTAGCAAACAATGAAGTATGCTAGTACTAGTAGTGTATTAGCAAACGATCAACGAATCTTGACAATCAAGTAAACCGAATGAGTCTTTGTTGTTGAAGGTCGAACCACCAAAAGACCACGAAAACCCTTTGTGGGTTTTGTTGCGATCGAACCAAGAAGGAAGAAACAAGAGAACCGAAACCTTTTGGGTTTTGAAGTTCGGTCGAGTATTAGGAGTAGAGGCACAAGGACGAATTTTGGTTTTTAGGTTTTTCAAGATATATAAAATGAAAAACTTTAACCCCTATATATAGACCTTGTTCAAGCATCCTAAACCCATATGGAATGGGCTTTGTAACCGACTAGGAGAAGCAAAGCCAAACCATACCCTTCTATTTTTCGGTTTTGTATATTTAGTCCCTTAACTCTTTAATGACTAATATTTTAATACTTGTTATCATATAACGATCGTTTACTAAACACACTAATTAAACATTGTTTACGTATTAACGTGTGCGTCCCCTTAGGTTCAAATAAATATTCCGGACATATATTAATTCATATATGAACATATTCCAACACTTTCAACTAAAACTCACCTTTAGTCACCATTTTTTTATTTAAATATTTTTATTTATAAACTAAAAACGTAAATCTTAATGTAAACGTGCGAAGTTAATAAAAACGTAAAACAAAATTTAAAATTACAATACGGAATTTAAAATTACAATACCAAATTTAAAACACAATCATTCTAATTGTATTTTTCCCATAACCAAATATATTTAGTCTCAATTTTTTGCGCCTTTCTATACATAGCAAGATTCATCTCGTAATCTTTATCAGATTCTTGTTTCAAAAAAGTATCGATTAAAGCATGGCTCTCTTGTGGAATATCATTGCATTTCTCGTATGCTTTTCTCATATCGTCTTTAGTTGTGCTTGCATTGTCAAATTGCATGGCTAACTCCATAATCGCTTTCTGACGAACGATATCTTCATCCATAAGTTTTTGAACCAAAGCTTGGATTTCATCGATGGTGTGTGAAAGTGAACAAGCCATATAAATGAGGAATGTGAGAAGTTTATATAAATTAAGAGAGTTGTGTATAAAAATGAGTGAAGTGATGGGTATTTATAAGTAAAAAAATTTTAAAAAAGTTTTTTTAATGTGAAATGGATCTAAAAACTCACATAAGTGCGTGACTCATCTTATCTGTAATATCACATATCTATATATCACCAATCACTCAGAATTGTCTTAGTTTAACAATATTCTCATATTGTTAATCGACAACGGATTAATTTAGAATTAATTAACATTTATTATTCATGATTTAAACATGCAATATAGGACACAATTTAAGATATATATTATTATTATTATTAATAGGATAATAGAGATATATAATATATTTATATTATATATATATATATATATATATTTATATTTATATATATTATATATATAACAAAATACAATGTGCATTATCATAAAATAAATTGTTCAAACATCCTTATACAAATACTAAACACAGGATTACATGGAAACTACTAGCTAAACGAAAAAAGTCCCATGCTCATAGCAATGTTGAGTAGTAAACTTGTATTAGATAAAGCCTTCATAAAAGGATATGCTAGATTTGTTCATCTGTGTGATCTCTTAAGAATGTTACTTATATGTACTTGATTAACTTTTGTAGTTTTGTTGTGTGTGGTGCCCCTATCTGAAACCCCTGGAGTTCTGGGTTTGGCCGAAATTGAAGTGCGGCTGAATTGTCTCAAAACATCCTAATTGGTTCGTTTATTGTTGGTACTATACAAAGCCCTGAAATAAACTTCCTAATCAACAGCTTTCATCTCTGCTCTTAGCAGTTATGTTAAATTCAGCTTGTGTAGCGCATGTCAGTGTACTTTACTTGGGCTCTTTCTAGTCTACTGCGCTTTCGTTCAAAACGAAACGTATCCTGTCAGAGATTTCATATCATCTATATCGATCTCAAATCCAGTATTGCAATAGCAATTAACTCGAAGTCATAAGGTGGGGGCTTCCGGTTTTCTACTTAAAATCCAAGAAATATCTTTAGTATTTCTAATTACTTAAGGAATGTTTTTCACAGCTGTCCAGTCTGATGTTCACTGGATCTGTTGCTATCGGCTTGTGATATTTTGCTCGAACGCATCATCAGGTCTAGTGCAATCTAAACGCTTACATAATGGACCTAGCCGGAAGATCAAGTACATTTTTCATATGATTTACATCTTAGGGTTTGAGCTCCCTGTGATTTGTTCAAGTCAAGTCTTTTTGCTATGGGGGATTGCCCAGGTTGGATTATCCATTTTATATCTCTTCAAGATCTTATCCATGTAAGCATTTTGACTAAGTCCAATTAATCGCTTTGATCTATCTCTATAGATTTGTTTCCAAAGAATATTGATGCTTCCACTTAAATCTTTCATAGAAAAACACTTTCCAAGATAATTCTTTACACTTTGTAAACTTAGAATGTGATTACCCATGATGATTATGTCATCAACATATAAGATGAGGAATGTAACATTACTCCCACTAGCCTTTTGATATACACATGGCTCATCAAGATTTTGAGAAAATCCAAAAATTTGATTTCCTCATTCAAAATATTTTATTCCAGCTTCTTGATGCTTTGCTTAAGACATAAATGGTTCTTTGATGCTTGCATACTTTCCTGGGATGATTAGGATCAACAAAACTTTAGATTGCACCATCTAGATGTCTTCATCAAGGTAACCATATAAAAGGCTGTTTTAACATCCATTTGCCATATCTAATAATCATCGTATGCTGCTTAATAATATGAGAATTCTAATAGCTCTAATGTAGCGACAGGTGAGAACGTTTTTTTAATCATCCTGTAGATGTTGAGTGTAACCCTTTGCTACACTATATGGAGAGCTATCCCGGCATCTAGATTACTTGGTCCGTATCACTAGATCCAGTTGAATGATAGGTCGCATACAAAAGCACGTAAACAAGTATATTGATAAACATAAACAAGCATACAACGATAAATTAAGAAACCAAGATATAAACAAAACCAAACATTCAGATCTTCATAATAATGGCTAATACTCGAAGATATTAACCTTCAAACATCATAATTAATACAAGAGTAATTGTTTTAGCCAAGGTAAACTAACCGTGTTTACAAAGGATACCAAAAACTAAACGATTACAAAAGTATAAGAAATTACACGTTGTCTTCTATGGATTGGAATGCATTGTAAGACCTCTTCTGCTCTTTTTCTCTTCTGAAAATTGACTTTTGTGGTTTAGGTATCGAGAATATGATTTAGCACACTTAAAACTCGTTTTTGAGTTTTCTATTTATACTGTCTAGAAATTGGTTCGATACGGCGTATCCAAGGGATTGGATATGGCATATTGGAGTTTCTTAGAGTAGGGACCACGTTTGATATCTTCTAGAATCTTCACATACTATATCATGAATACGGTGTATTGGTCTTTCTGGATATGGCATATTAAGCTTGTCTCCTTTGTGGTCTTTGGTGAGTGCAGGCACGGATACGTTGTATCTTCCTTGATGGATACGGCGTATTGGTAGTCAGAATAGTAAATCTTCAAAATTTCTTCATTTAAGCTCCAGAATGCGTGCCTTTTGCTAATATTCACCATGTACTCCGTAATTACTGCAATTCTCAAATATAAACGATTAAGTAACAATTCTTTGCAATAACTATACAAAATAGGTTAATAACATGGGATAAATGATGCTATAAAATAGACGTTATTTGATGTCATCATTTAACTATCCGATGGAATCAGAACAATACTTGTTGAATTATCTAGATTCACCTACTAGTCAACATGTTCAATAAACCATTGGCAATATCTAATTAACTAGTTAAGCCCGAAGTGTATCCTAGCCACAGACTTAGAAGGACAATATTTGTAATCCTATGATTCTAGATGTATAAATCACTATATGGAGAGCTATCCCGGACTCTTAGCCTATGCCCAAACAACACCAAAGTTGCAGCGCATTAAATATGTAGGACTAGACCCAGTTAAAGGATAGGTCACATACTTAAGCACGTAAACAAGTATAAATTGATAAACATAAACAAGCATTCAACGATAAATTAAGCAATCGAGATATAAACAAAACTAAACATTCAGATCTTCATAATAATGGCTAATACCTGAAGGGTATTATCCTTCAAACATCATAATTAATACAAGAGTAATTGTTTTAGCCAAGGTAAACTAACCGCGTTAACAAATGATACCAAAAACTAAACGATTACAAAGTATAAGAAATTAGACGTTGTCTTTTATGGATTGGAATGCGTTGCAAGACCATTTCTACTCTTATTCTCTTCTGAAAATTGACTTTTGTGGTTTAGGTTTTGAGAATATGATTTAGCACACTTAAAACTCGTTTTTGAGTTTTCTATTTATACTGTCTGGAAGTCGATTCGATACGGCGTATCCAATGGGTTGGATACGGCGTATTGGAGTTTCTTAGAGTAGGGACCACGTTTGATATCTTCCAGAATATTCACATACTATATCTTGAATACAGAGTATTGGTCTTCTTCTGGATAAAGCGTATTGAGCTTGATTCCTTTGTGGTCTTTGGTGAGTGCAGGCACGGATACGCCGTATATTCCTTGATGGATACGGCGTATTGGTTGTCAGAATCATTAATCTTCAAAATATCTTCATTTAAGCTCCAGAATGCGCGCCATTTGCTAATATTCACCAAGTACTCCGTAATTACTGTAATTCTCAAATATAAACAATTAAGTAACAATTCTTTGCAATAATTATACAAAATGAGTTAAATGCATGGGATAAATGATGCTATAAAATAGACGTTATTTGATGTCATCAGTTTACTAAGTCATCATTTCCTTGCACTTGTGATGTATCTTCCACGTCCACATCACCGGGGCATGTATTTCCTGATATAGCTTTAATTAGGCACAAGGTTTTTTATTCCTATCTTCCTTTTAATTATCAAAAGATACATAAACAAAGCCAAGATAAATAATTAAAGCATCAACCATGAGCAACAATGTCAGTAAAACAATACGGCTTCGTACATAAATGTAGCCAAACAACCCAAACAAAAGTGATCCAATGATAATACCACACAATGTAAACTAGAAATGAAATAATTTGACAGTAATTTTCATTTAAAACTAAATACAAAGTTAAATTTAATGACTGCTCATGCCTAGTGATATTAGGCTAAGACTTCTCAATGTTGAATTAAGTATAATGTCTCAAGCAACCATTTTTTGATGCATGATCCATTACCATCGGACTCCACAATTCCACATCATGTTGGATCCCATTTTCCGCTTGTCCTTAGCGCCTGTAGTACTTTTTCATTGGTTAAAGTCGTGTTGTTATATCCCGTAATCCACATTACCACGCTAAATTTAGAAATAAACAATACTTAGATGCTTTTAAAAATTAAATTGGGTTACAAAATAGTTGAAACAAAGGAGTCTCAAATAAAAAAAATGTATGTCATGCTGATTACACTACTGAACAACACCTTGTTGATGATAACAAATATCCCAATCTAGTTATTAAAAATAAGAAAACAAAGAAGGTAGCATGCATGTAACTTGTTACCTCAGACTAAAAATATAGCTTGTGATCTCCTTCAACTCGAAATAACTGAGTTTGCATCCCTAATAATATAACTGGTTGACCAAATTTTGGAGACTTATATCAAAAACGGTTTGTATTTTTTGCTCTCTACTTATCTCATCGTTAATTGTTTCTCTGTATTTTCGTACATAAATATTTTGTCACACAAGGCAAAAAGAACACAAATAATTCATCTTAAATCAACCTGCTAAATGTAATATAGTTACAATGTTCAAGCACAAATCAGTCGCTTGACTAATTTTTATGAAGGTAAGCATAAGTATGTCTAACCTAACAACATTTGACACATTATCTTTTAACCAACCCCACCATTTTGAATATTTGACACACCCATACGATATCCTCTTAAAAAAAGTTGCTATTACATGATCTGAAGGTCCTATTAAACTGAATGGATCTTTGCAGCCTATAAAGGATGATAGCCAAGATGTATAAATACAAATGACTATGTAGAAACAATGACTATGAATACTATGTGTTAATGCGGAATCTTACAAATGGTACTAAGAAGTACAATGACAATCTGAATAACCATCTTTATTAATGTGTTCTGGTGGATTACAGATTGTAACTTTATGTATGTATTGATTTGCTAAGCTTGTGTATCGTTGTGATGTTATATCGGTCTTATGATCTCTATCAATAACTATGCCAAAGGTGATCCTTTTATATACTAAGGATAACCCTAATAGGCTTACATATCTTTTTCTAAAATATCTCATAAATATCTTTTAAATATCTTCTCAACGGTACTAACTAACTTTCTACTAACGGTACTAACTAACTAACAGTACTTAATACTTTGTACAACTCAAACTCTACTAGTCAGTGGTACTAAGTATAACTGTCAGTACTAACTATTTGTACTGTCGGTACTAAGTTAAGAAAACATTAATCCTAACAATCCTCCCTTAAACATGAATGTTAAACTATTTTAACTTCATGTTTCTTCAATCCTTTAAGCTTCTTTTTAACACAGAGGATTATCCAAACATTCTTTATCATTTCTTAATCTTGTACACTCTATCCTTCTTTAGCAGCAACCTTGTCTTTTCAGCAATTCAGCAACATCTTTTCAGCTACTCAGCAACATCTTGTTACCTACAATCCAACTAAGTTGGCTTTGTAGTTTTTGGCAAACTACCAGCCATTAACGGATTTGATGTTCCTTTACCAGTAGCCGTTTGCTCTGGGATAGATAACTCTTCATCTAAGAATATGGTGAGTTAATTACCATACAGTTTTTGGTAAACTGTCAACCATCAACGGATTTGATTTGTCTTTACCAAATACCGTTTGTGTTTGGACTAGCCAATGCTTCATTGTCATAACATGGTGCATTGATAAACCATATAGTTTTTAGCAAACTATCAGCTATCAACAGATTTGAGTAGTCTTTACCAAGAACTGTTTAATCTTGGACTAGCCAACTCTTCACCAAGAAGCAAGGTGAGTTGAGAACCCTACAATTTTTGGTAAATTGTAAACCATAAACGGATTTGAGAAGTCTTTACCTCAAGCCGTTTGCTTGTGGACTAGCCAATTCTTATGCCTGTTAAGCATGGTGAATTGATAACCATTTGTTGTGTGGTGGTTAGCCAACACTCAATCCCTTCTCACTTCCATCAGTCTTATTCTTTAGATTCTAAATCAGCAAGTACCTTCTTGATAAATCGTATCAATTCCAATGCCATAGTACTGTCTTCTTCAGACTCTAATTTTAGCTTTAGCATTTGCATCAGTATTTCCTTTTTCAAAGGATACTTCTTCTCTATTAGCATGTGAACGACTAATCCTTCATCAGTCATCAAAGTGTGTACCCCTGAAGAACTATGCAGCTTCCTACTGGACTACTTTCATTAATGTTGTGGAGTTCCAAAACTCATCTTGTTCATCTGGATTGAACATAACTATCAAATCTCCCCAAAGAACTTTATCAAAACCTTCAGGAATCTTATCTTGATATATGTCCATCACAAGTTTATATACAGCATCTAAGTCTTCTCTGTCAAACACTGAAAGCACTCTTTATCATTGTTCTGAAGCATCTCTTATGACCAATTACTTCTTATTACCAACCACATTCATATTAATCTCTTCTGATCTTTTAGATTCATCAAACTGTGGTTTAGTGCCAAGATTCTCAGTCTTCCAGTCAATGATTGGATACTTCTTGTCAAGTATTTCATAATCTACTTCCTTGTCCTCATCGGAGCTTTTGTTATGCCACAATCTCTGCTCTCATTCCTCTTTTCAATGTCAGATGGGTCATCTTGTGAAGTATCTTGTTTGAATCTTCTTTTTCTTGACTTCATCTTTTTCCTTGTACTGTGCTTTCTCTTTCTTGTATACTCTTCTCCTTTATCCTCTTCATTGACTTCTTGTTTAGATTCCTGCTTGATCTCTTCTCCTTTGGAGGAATCTTTCTTATTCATTTTGTTGACCAGTCTATCATCTTCAATAGACCCAATAGCAATGAAATCTTCATCTGACCTTTTTATCTTTTCATACATTGCTTGTATGTCTTCAAACTTCTTACTCTTCAACTCAGAATGTTTGAAGTTCCCCACATGCTTTAAGTAGGTCATCATCTGATTTCTTAATTGATTCTTGGTTGGAGGTCTATTTCTGATGGCCCTCTGATCTTTGTCGAGAAGGAATTTTCTGACTGTAGCTGCAAATTGTATCCATGAAGGAACTTTGCTCTTCCTTCTTTATTGTGATCTGCTCTCTTTTCTTGCTCTTGAAGCTTCTCAGCAAGAATTCTGTCTGCCTCAATTCTTGCCTTTATATCATCAAAGTTTTTAATGAGAGCTTCATTTGTTGCTTTTTCTTCAGCAATCTTGTTTCTTACTTCTTCTGCTTCCCATTCTTCTTGAATTTTCCTAGCCATTTCTTCATCACTCTCAAGCTGTTTGAATTTCTTCACAGCTTGAGGAATATCATCATCTTCACTTTCAGATTCATCCTCTTCTACAATTTTCTTCTTTCCTTTGTCTTTAGGATCAATCTTTGGAAGAGGTTTTAATGTTAGAAGTGATCTTTGAGAAGTAGGCCTAGGTCTTTCAGCATCTTCAACTTCCCTCAACTCAACACCTTTCTCCTTTTCTCTTGAAACAGCTTTGGCTTGACTCATGTTGAGAAGAACCTTAGCTATTGTTTCATCATCTTTAAATATTTCAGCAGCAGGTGTTTGAGTGACTTGAGAATGGCCTTCAGTACCTTGTTCTTGCTCGTCAGAACTAACTTTTTGCCTGTCAGTACTAACTTTGGAATCGTCAGTACTAACTTTTGTTCTGTCAGTACTAACTTTGGAATCGTCAGTACTAACTTTTGTTCTGTCAGTACTAACTTTTTCTTTGTCATTGTACTCACTTTTTCATTTGTCAGCATTAGTTAACATAGTCTAGTTACTAGCATATCCTTCTTAATCTCCTTTTCTTCTTCACAATTTCCCTTGTCTCCATCATTTGAGCATCATTTGTTTCCATATGTTCAACAGAATCTTCATGAAGTTCATCAAACAAAGGATTTCCTTGAACAGATGATTCACCCTTAGCATACTTCCTCCCTTGTTTGGATACATGCTCTTTGTGCATCCTTTGTTTCCTGGAGAATCGCTTTCTTGGCAATCTTTGTTTCAAAGAGACACTCTTTATCCATGATCTATGATGTTTGATGACAGGTTGAGCTTGTTTCTTGAGCTTGTTGATCTTAGCCTTCAAGAGTTTGATTTCCTTGGCTTGATCTGAAACCTGTTTACATAAAGAGATACAAAGATCATAGACATTTTGGAGAGTCATGTCATCCTCATTCCCTGAAAGGGATGTATACTGGATGAATGGTCTCCAAGATTCTCACAGTTGGTTCTGGATTGAATCAGGATAATAGAGTGGTTGTGTGAAGGTATTGGTTGAAGGTCTGGGGGGGCTAGTTCTTGGGGTCTGTCATGTGTTGCTTCAAAAGGTACTCACTAGGTTGTGCAGAAGATGAGTCAGGCAGTGACTTTTTGGGACCTTTCATGTGGGAGCTAGGATGAGGGGTGATGGTTGTTCATCAGATAGTCTTTCTGAGGAAGCACCCTCATCCTGAGTTGGATGGACAAATGAGTTTCAAACAAAGGTGTAGCCTTTGTGAGAAATGTCTTGCCCTTCTTAATCATAAAAGAAAAAACTTTACTAGTTAAACTATTTACAGGAAAGTGATCTAAAGGTACAGATATATTAGCTAATTGTCTACCTAAAAATATAGAAATAAAATGAGGATACATGACAAACTTCTTCTTAGCCTCTAGATGTCTAAGCATACCATCAAAAATTAATTTGGAAAAATTATACTTTTGATTAGTTGTTAAACAAATTACAGCAGTCGCAATATTTGTAGGAATTTGATCCCAATAGGTACTTTTGGAACTTAAACAATCATTAATTGTGTGAAATAAAAACTCATTGGGGTGAAAACAAAGCTTTATTAAATGTTAACACATGTTTAAATCCCCTTCATATCCCATAAGCTGAATAGCATCAAAGATAGCTTGATTTGGTAATGAGTCTATCCCATCAGCATCATCAAAAATAAGATCAGTTCGGATTGATGCCTCAGAGATAGACACAAACTTGCCAGCTACTTTGGCAGTTATGTGCCTAACATTGTTGATTGTTTTGGACTTAGCAGAGTCAAAAATGTTTCATCGAATGTGGTCGAAAAAAACAAGAGACTTACAGTGAGCGCATGAGAAAATTTAAACTTCTCCGAAGATAATCATATGACTTCATGAAACTCGACATTCCCTTCTAGTCTTTCCAAGTATGGCGATCATGTTGTGGTATAGGACAGACTCAAGAGCAGCCATGTTGCTTAGAAGAGAGAGATCGTCGGTAAGAGAGATTAGGGCTTGTAAAGAAGAATGTCAGTTAGAGAGATTGCTTGAGTAAGTGTGCAATTGAGATGGATTCTTATAGGTTTAGGAGACCTAATTTTAAAGAAAACGTTCCAATTTACACTTTGTACCCTTGGCGGTATTTTTCTCCAATGTCTCTTTAGCGGTACAAACTTTGCCCAGCGGTACTAACTTTGCCTAAATGGTCAGGTATTACTTTGTCCAACAAGAATGTACAATGTATAGTAACAGGAATGTTCTAGTTCCTTCCTAGTAACTATTCTCAAGTGACTCTCTAAATCTTCTTAAAAGCTGTTGACATGCATCATTTTTTCGAGGGATATGTATCCATACACCAAAAATTTATACAACTATACAACTAATACATACACTAACGAATTGCTATTATTTCTACTTAATAGGGGGTGTAGTTTACTTACTTCTAGGATTAGCTTTATAAAGCATACTAAATCTCTAATCTGAAAATTGTTTGCTTGAGATGCATACTTCCCTCGTCATATAACCATACTCACCAATTTACCTGGCACACATCGCTCCATTGTTACGCATCCCCTTTGTTGTCAAACATGACATAGACTCGTCTCTTGGTAGGTCGAACCACACCGGCAAATACTCTTTGGATGGTCTACATAATCTCATGTCTTCAAAATGCTTCACAAGAGAATTCTTACGTTGAATCCAAGCCATGACAACTTGAGCAATCTTCTTACTCTCAATTTATACACACCATCTCATATTGCCTCCGTTGCCCATGTAAGCTTATGGATTTATCATCACAATTGAAAAACTCAAGAACTGAAATCGGTTTTTTAGGCTAACATCAAATTCCTTGGTTAGTAGATCAGCTACATTGTCATTAGTGTGGATCTTAAGCACCTGTATGAGTTTCTTCTCATAAGCATCTTGTATGAAGTGGTGCCTAATAGCAATATGCTTTGTCTTCGAATGATATACTGGATTCTTTACAAGGGCAATGGTTGCTTTCATTTTCAATGTAGATCTTTATGTTCATGAAGTTGAACCCTAGTTCTAACATTTGATTCTTGAATCCATTAAAACTTGCCACAGCTAGCATTGCCAGCATGGAGCAACATATTCGGCTTTGTAGTAAAGTGGCCACATTGGTTTGCTTTTTGCATTGCAAGTATGAGTCTCTGCAAGAATTAACAACCTCCTTTGTTTGTGGATTTCCTGTCAGATTTGCTCCAGCATAATCACTATTATCTGAGTAGGATTACCAATGTCATAATGAAGACACTTAGGAACCAAAGGCCAGTTGGGTTTGCATTTAGGTATACCTAAAAAAATTCTTTTGATAGCACTTAATGAGAGGTCTTTGGAGTGACTTGAACTTAGAACAAGGCACAGACTGCAACTATGTCAGCTAGAAGCAGTCACATACATTAAGGAGCCAATCATTGACCTATAGAGATGGACATCAACATCACTGGCTTCCTCATCTTTGACTAAAGGCTTCTGAGTCTCAATTGGTGTACTGGCAGTCTTAACACTTGCAAAGTCAAACTTCTTCAGATTATCAGCTTCACATACTTATCTGCTAATACTATACATTTGGTTTTCTGTTTGACTTGTAGGCCAAGAAAGAAAGTGAGCTCTCCCAATTGAAACTCCATCTGAAAATCTACTCTTCAATCAATGCCTCTAAACTCATCACACCAAGACTTTTTGATAGTACCCAAGATGATATCATCCACATAGACTTGAACTAAAATGATATCATGTTTTTCCTTCTTTAGGAAGAGAGTTTTGTCAATTGTCCCTCTTTTGTATCCATTCTTCAACAAGAAAGTGAGCATACCATGCTCTGGGAGCTTGATGTAACCCATACAAAGCTTTAACCACTTTGTAGACTTTCTCAAGATACTTAGGATCTAGGAAACCTGGTGGTTGAGACACATATACCTCTTCATCAATCTTGCCATAGAGAAAGGCACTTTTCACATCCATCTGATAGACTATAAAACCCATATACGAGGCAAATGCTAAAAAGATCCTTATGGCTTCAAGCCTAGCACAGGAGCAAACCTCATCATAGTCTATTCCTTATCTTGCCTGTGTCCCATGAGCAACTAATCTAGCTTGTTCCTGACAACCATCCAACTCCTCTCTCATCCTTCTTATTTTAATAAACTCACTTTGTACTGATAGCCTTTTTCCCATAAGGCAAATCTACTAAGACCCAAAATTTCCGTATCTGAAACTGCAGCAATTCTTCTTGCATAGCATCAACCCAACTTTCATCTTCAAGTGCTTCTGAAATCTTCTTGGATTCATTCTGAGATAGGAAACAAGCAAATAAACAATGCTGGAAGTCCTTATGATTAGTTCTCCTTTGCTTTTGAACATAGCTAACAAAAGCATGGGCTCTAAAACTTTTATTCATGTTGCTTCTTGTTTGAACTGTTGATGTTGGATCTCCTAGAATAAGTGCTGAAGGATGAGAAGAGTGAATCCTTGATGTGGGAATAGGACTAACATTCACAACAGTTTCCAAGTTTGTAAAGTCAGCCACTGCACACTCATCATCATAAGATGAATTATTAAAGATACCATCAATAGAATTTTGATAAATATCCTCAAGTGGTGGTATTTTTGAATCATCTTGTTCAGGATTTGTTGGTTCAGAAAGAGTTAGTCCCTCATGAGGACTGACAGTACTAACTGGTGTGCTAATAATATTAACTAAGTTAGTACTGCTGGCGTTAGCTGGTGTGCTAACAGTACTAAAAATGTTAGTACTGCTAGCCCTAGCAGCTCCTACTTGTATAACCAAGTTCTCAGTGTCTTGTGCAAACTTCTTCCTCAGAGCTTCATACAAAGGTGGATTTTCAAAATCACTTTCCTTACCCTTAAATACACTTTGTAAAACTTTATTTTCATAACTCAAAATGCCATTATATCTGTGATCCCCATACCCAAGCCCAAATTTAGCATAGGCACTCATCTGAGAATTTAGAAGTTTACCAAGATTATTAAAGGAATTGTGCCATTTTTCTACTTTAGCTTTTAAATCATCTTTTTCTTTTTGAGCTTCTGCCAACAATTTCTTATGGTATGTTAGTACATCTGTTTTATCATCTAAATCTATCTTCATAAATTTTATCTTTTGTTCATACCAAAGTTGACCTTGTTGATGGGCAACTAACTGTGCTTCAACTTTCTTAAGACCTTGAGAATATGCTTTTATTTCTATGCTTGCATCACTAAGTTGTTCTCTTTGTGCATTATAGAGTTTTTTAAGGTTAGCATAAGACTCTTTACACTTAGTTGAACAAGAAGTTACCTCTGTGTCTGAGTCTGAGCCGTTGCAAGCCATCAAAGCATAGTCTTCATCTTCTTCTGAATGATTTGTCCAATCAACACCTTCTCCATCAACTGTCACCAATGCTTTAGATTCCTCCTTCTTTCCATTTCTGCTCCCATCCTTATTTCTAGAGTTCCATGCATCCCTCCTCCTATTATCTTGGTTTCCTTTGATTCTACACTCTCTAGCAAAATGTCCTGTCTTGTGGCAATTGTAGCATTCTACTTTAGTTTTATCAAAGCCAACTGGTTCTTTTGCATCAAACTGTAGCTTTCTACCAGTCTTCTTGTAAAACTTTTTCATTCTCATTAAGATCATTGCCACTTGCCTCTTTAAGTCCATTTCTTTAAGGTTATATTCATCAAGCTGTTCTAAGTCCTCATGATCCAGTTAAGGACAATTTGATTGATTAGCAAGCAAGGAGTATAATGATGTTTGTTCATACTGTGAATTTTGACTAGAAGTATTGGAAACATCATAAGCGGTACTAACATCATTAGTACTGCTGGTGTTTTCAGAGATAAATGCTACATTTTGCGGGCTGGAAGATGATGTAGTAGAGCCTTTTACATCACTCTTAAAGACTATTAGATTATTGTACAGATCATCAAAACTAAGACTGTCCATTCCTGGTTTGGTCCTCATAATTAAGGAAACTTGTGACCAGGCAGAAGGTAGAGATCTTAGAAATTTTTGATTTGCATCCTCAGTAGATACACCTGCTCTATGAATCTCTAACTGACTCAGAAGACTTTGGAACCTGTCATAGCCTTTGTGAAGCCCTTCTGTATTGGATACAGTGAATCCTTTAAACTTTTGCTTCAAGATATACTTCTGCATCTTCTTGGATTCATCATTTCCACCAAATCTGGATTTGATGGCATCCCACATCTCTTTTGCATCAGTCATCTTATGGAATTTAGCAAGATGATCTTTTGGTAGGGCGATAAGCAAGGTGGTCTTTGCTTTTCTCTCTCTTTCTCTGGCTACTATTTCTTTTGCAGTTCTAGGAGGCAAAAATTTAATTTGTCCTGATGTATCTATAGTGATTGATACAGGACCATTCCCATTTTGTATAACCTCCCAGATTGGATAGTTTGTATGGGCCAAATAGTGTTCCATTTTCATAGCCCATATATCATATTCTCCCTTTTTGAGAATAGGCAGCTTGATGGTTGATACTGTATGAGGAGTTTGTTGTGTTGGTGTTGATGATGGTGGAGGTGGTGGTGGTGGTAGAATTTCATCTTGTGATCCAGACATGTTTAGTTTTGAAGGATGAAGGTTTATAACTGGATTTATTTGTTTTTCTTATTCAAAGTTTCTTACAGGCTCTGATACCACTTGTGAGTCCCTTGTTGAATAGATCTTTGCAGCCTATTAAGGATGATAGCCAAGATGTATAAATACAGTTAACTATGTAGAAACAATGATTATGAATACTATGTGTTAATGCAGAATCTTAACACAAGTACTAAGAAGAACAATGAAAAACTAAATAATAATTTCTATTAATCTGCTTTGAATGATTACAGATTACTAAATATTGAGATATGATTTTGTATGAGATATATTGAGCTCGTATCTCTAACTATGCCAAGAGGTATCCTTTTATAGACTAAGGATAAACCCTAACAGGCTTACAAAACGCGTACATATCTTTTCCTAAAATATCTCATACATATCTCTTAAACGGTACTAACTATTATCGATACTAACTAACTGATCAGTACTTAACACTTTGTACTAGCAGTACTAACTGTAACTAACGGTACTAACTATTAATACCGTCGGTACTAAGTTAGGAAAACATAAATCCCAACAAAAATTAGTAGAAAGATGAGGCTATGAACTCACCTTAAGCAAATGGTGAGAAAGTAATTCAATGAAGAGTATAACTAAATCAAACGACTCTAACCGCGACCTAATTAAAAGGCGCGCTTCAGAAACGAGAATTAATACGAAACATCAGAAAAGACGCTTATAAGAGAAATAGACATCCATAAGTTTTTGTGCTTTTGTTTATTTAGTAAAAACGTGT
Source organism: Tanacetum coccineum (assembly GCA_026074375.1). Taxonomy (NCBI): domain Eukaryota; kingdom Viridiplantae; phylum Streptophyta; class Magnoliopsida; order Asterales; family Asteraceae; genus Tanacetum; species Tanacetum coccineum. The sequence goes on from BQNB010000079.1 coordinate 89,024, forward strand.
CATTACGAAAGTATAAGGTTTATAGTTATGTTACGCCATGTTTTACGAAAAGTTTCCATTTTCATAAAGTTGCTATTTTTAGAAAGTTTTTATTTTAGGAAAGTTCCAAGTTTCAGGATGTTAGTACCGTCCCCTAATATTCGATGATTCCATTTACCATAAATGTACTAGTGAAACCTAAACGCCTACTTTCTATGTCCGTCTCGCTAATATATATTAAAAGTTACTATTTTTAGAAGTTTCTGTTTTTAAAAATCCCGATTATAAGTTTGTGACGTTTCTAAAGTTTCTACTGAATATACTAGTTTTTCTATAAGTTTCGCCAACGTTTTAAAACCTCAAACCATCCCGAAAGTGTTCGAAACCCCATTTTTAAATTCCAATCAACAACCGTTTTAACTATTTTACCGAAAATATTTCAAGATTCATTTTAGCATAACTTGGTCGTTTTAAGTCCGATTTTAGTGTTCGTTATATGAAAATATATCTATTTGAAACGAGCTATCCGAAAACTACCTTCTTGACTAATGAAAATATTTTTAAGTGGTCGAAAACTCAAAAACCTATTCAGGACAACAACTTAGTTTTTCGCAAATGCTTCCAAAAATCCATCCAAACTTCTCACAATAGTGCTTATTCTAACCTAATCACATTCACTAATAATCCAACCAAAAAAATCCACTCTTAATCTAATCTAATCCCATCATCATCATTATTGCAACCCACTTTTCCACTCATCCTTACCAAATTAACAAAACTTATATCAAGATACTTCTATTTTTACAAGAAATCACAAACCATTTCATTTTCTTTTATGAAAGTTTCACAAACACATGGACATATATAAGAACAAGAGAGAAGTAAAAGAAAGATCAAGATCATACTTACAAGATGAGAATAATCAAGAAAGAAACACAAGATCTAACTAGGAAACCTTAGATCTTAAAACCCAATAACAAATCTTGCAAAACCTACTTGATAAACCAAAACCCTAATTCTTGAAACCTTGCAAAACCATGTAAATATTCAAACTCACTCTTGGAAACACCTTAGATATGAATGGAAACAAACTTAGAATACTTGGATTGAGTGAAAAATCAAAACTATGGAAAGTGTAGGTGTGTGTGTTTGAGCCGAGACCCAAAGAAAGGAAAAAGCAAGAGAAATTTTTTTAGAGAGGCTTGTAAGTGAATGAATGACCTAAAATTCTATAAGTGGTGTTTATATAGTGAGTGACTAGGGTTTTGGTGTGTCTTGGCTCACTCCAAATGGCTTGAACCATTTCTTTATGGTCCTTGTTGTTCGACTGGTTTGTACAAGGGGGACCAAAAGCTTTTCTTTGGTTCCAAGGTGCATTCCTAGTGGTTAGTACACATGTGGTCCTTGTCACCTTGCATGCATGTGTTGGGAGCTTGGTAGGATAAATACAAAAATTTCATTTTCCTAGTTTACATGCATGTGATTATGTTTGAAATTCAAATTTTTGTGCTTCCATTTATTAAGACTATGGGGAGTGATATTTTTGAAATTTTAGCAAGTCTAATGATAGTTGTTGATATTTTTAGTTTACATGCAAAGGTGATAAGTTTTCAAGGTTTCGTTTGACATAAAACGCTAAAAACGCAAAACGCACACAAAAACGTAAAAATTGCAAACGTAAATGTACGTAACTACGTAACACTAATAAATAATTAAATCATGAATAATACGAGCATATTAAATTTAGTCCGGCGTCGGAATGCTTTCGATAATGATTTTTCAGTTTTACGCGGGACAACTTCCCGGAATATTGCCAATTTAACACGTAACTTATAAAAATTAAAATTGAGAGCGGAAAGTTTAAAATGATGACCTAATTTACGGGGTGTGACATCCTTCCCTCGTTAAAAGAGCTTTGTCCTTAAAGCTTATAATGTAGATGCAGGGTTAGCGAAAAGATGAGGTTTCTTTTTCTGCATTTGATCTTCGCGCTCCCAAGTGAATTTAGGGCCTCACTTAGAATTCTAACGGACTTTCACAATCGGGATACAGCTCTACTTCAAACATTTGACATCATGATCCATGATTTCAACCGATTCTTTGATGAAATGAAGCTTGTCATCAATCTAAATTTCATCCAACGGGATATCTAGTGGTTCGTCAGAGAAACACTTCTTCATATTGGAAACAGGAAAAGTACTATGAACATGACTTAGTTGGTCAGGGAGTTCAAGTCGGTACGCAACTTTTCCAACTTTAGCAAGAACCTTGAAAGGTCCAATATAACGAGGGTTCAGCTTCCCCCGTTTGCCAAAACGTATCACCCCTTTCCATGGTGATACTTTTAACATAACCTTATCTTAAACTTGAAACTCCAATGGCTTACGTCTCCTATCGGCGTAGCTCTTTTGTCTATCACATGCAGCTTGAATACTTTCTTGATTTGGATGATCTTTTTTGTAGTTTCCTGAACAATCTCTAGGCCAGTAAGCTGAGCTCTCCAACCTTAGCCTAACAGACAGGTGATCGACACTTACGACCGTATAGTGCTTCGAATGGTGCAGCTTTGATATTCGTGTGATAACTATTGTTGTATGAAAATTCCACCAAGGGTAGATGTCTATCCCAACCTTTTCCAAAATTGATCACACAAGCATGAAACATGTCTTTTAAGGTTTGTATGGTCCTTTCACTTTGACCATCGGTTTGAGGGTGATAAGCCGTACTCATATCCAATTGAGTACCTAGCGCTTTCTGAAGAGACTGCCAGAATTGAGAGGTGAATCTACCATCTCGATCAGAGATGATCGAAACTAGAACACCATGCCTCATGACTACTTCCTTCAAGTATTATCTAGTCAAATTCTTTATTGAGTCGTTCTCCTTCATTGGTAGAAAATGAGCGGATTTAGTAAGGCAGTCGACAATTACCCAAATCGTGTCTTGTCGAGTCAACATCTTTGGCAATTTAGTAATGAAATCTATTGTAATTTTTTCCCACTTCCATACGGGGATCAAAGGTTGAACCAAAAACCAGATGGTTTTGGTATTCGGCCTTGACCTTGGCACAAGTCAGACACTTACTAACATAGGTGGCAATCTCAACTTTAATATTAGGCCACCAATATAGTTTCTTCAAATCTTGGTACATCTTGTCCAATCCAGGATGGATCGAATACTTTGACTTATGCGACTCGTGCATAATCAAAGCTCTCAAGTCATTAAAATAGGGTATCCAACTCCTATTCTTTAGACACAATGTTTTGTCGAAACGGGGCTCAAGCATCTTAATCATACCACACAAATCTTCGGTTTCATAATTCTCCTCTTTTCTTGCCTCAGCGTGGGCATTCAAAATTTGCTTAGAAAGATTTAAACCAATAGTCATAACTAATGTGCGCTAAAACACACATCTTTTGTACCCTGAAAAACACTATTAATTGGACTAAAAATGCTAAAATATGGATAATTATCTTGCAAATATGTTTGTTTGGTATTTTTTTGTCTTGCAAGTAAAAATGATTGAAAACGAAGCAAAAACCAGTATTTACGGGTTTGTCATGATCAAGAGTGCTTAATATTCAAAATCAAGACAAAGTCGTGAGAGGTCTCCAAGCATTCCATTGAAAAGAGCACGGAAAAACGAGTCTAATGGCGCCCTCAGATTTTAATGGGCCAGCCCGTAACCCATTTTATGAGCCGGGCCAGCCCATGCAATCTAAAAGCCCAAAACAAATAAATTATAAAATCTGTTTTGTAGATTGATGATGTCACCCCTGCCTCACATCACATGCTACTTAATTAAATCAAAAGTGGTCACGTGCAGTTCCACTATATTAGGGAGAGCAAATGGGAGTGAGCCGCGTGGCATGGCAAAATGAATATCTTAAAATTGAAATTGCAATTCATAGAAATGAATCATACGGATGAGGATTACTACGTCCAAATGAAGCTACTCGAAAGGCCACATGTCGTACAGACAACGGTGGACCATCCCTGCTAACTTTTGTAATCCGTGTGATACATACCAAGGCCAATGATTGGTTGATGATAGGGAGAATAATTAGTACAATTTTTTAAAAATGACCCCTCTCACCCCTTTATAAACAACTCGCTCCCTCACGCTTTGACTGACTTAGGAATTTTAGTTTTTAGTTTAGTTTACTTAGTTTTAGCTTATTAAAAGTTTGTAATAGCTTATTTCTGATTTCATGCTTATTGTACTAGCTTATTTCACAAGCTTATTATGATGATGTAATAAAGAGTGTTTGAAGTTGATTAAAGATCTTGGTTTGCTATTTGTTTTGCTTATTTGTTTGTTTCAATTTCTTTTTGTTAGCTTATTCAATAAGCTGTGATTTCAAGCTTATTTTCACGGCTTATTATTATCAAAATCTTTTAAAGGTTTAGAAAATGACTCCTATAAGCCTTTAAAGCTCATTCTAATCATTTTCTATAGTTTTTAAATACTTTTCTAAATAATAAACTAGAATAAGCTCGAGTTTAGCTTATTATTGTGCTTAATAAGTTTTTTTTGATTGATTAGAAGCTCTTATTTTCTGCTAAGATTAGTTTCTTAATAGCTTATTTGGTTTAGAGTAGGCTAATGTTGTTGGATCAAACTTTTGTAAGCCAAAGTGCTTATTCGATTTGATATTTGAAAAGTTTAAGTGCTTATAGCTTCGTTTAATTCCTTTGTTGCTGACTTTGTTGCTTATTCGATTAGTTTAGTGCTTATTTCGTTCAGGTTTTAGCTTATTAAGAAGTTTTAGCTTAAATCTCGTTCTAGCTTAAGATTACTTTAGCTTATTGTGTTAATTTTAAATTTATTTCATTCAAAGTGCTTATTTCGTTCATATAGTATGAGTAGTACTTTTAGCTTATTTGGATCGCTTATTTGTAGTACTTATTTGTTATTTGTCTCGTTAAGAAACTAGTGCTTATTTGAATTTAGTAGTTTAAGTTTTAGTGAAGATTTTGCTATATAAATTTCTACTCATGGCTTATTTGAATTTAGTTGGTCATTGGATTGTTATCATAGCTTATTCCATAAGTTCTCCCTATACTTTAGCTTATTTCTAGCTAGAGCTTAATTGTTTTAATATCTTAGGCTGCGTTTTGGTTTTTAAGATTTCATTTAGGTTTGTGACTAAATTTGGGTCTAAGAAGGGTGCATTTGCTTTAGTTCATTTAAGACCACACTAGTTTGGGCCATTTGGTTTGTTCAATTCAAGTAGTATAGTAACAGATTGTTAAATTGCATTTGTGATATGAAATGTTTTTTAGTTAACAGTTTAATGTTGTTGTTTCGACTTTGGTTCCGGTCAACTCATGAGGCGTGGAGCTTACAAATTTATTTAGCTAGACCGAATTTGATTATTTGTTTTAGCTAAATAAATTGGGTGGTATTCGTTTAATTGCGGTTCTTCAATTTAGTTTTATTTTCTATCCTTTTTCAATTAAATAGTGTAGTTTATTTAAAAATGTTTTGCTTTGCTTATTTGATCATTATGAGTAGCGAGTAGTTTAATTAATGCTTGTTAAGTGAAATTTTGAATTAGGAATTAAGTGTGGATTTATAAAAGGTTTAGTAATTAATAATTTGTCGGATTATTTAGATTTGTAAGTTGATTGTTTAAAGGGCAAAATCCGGAGAATAATCAAATTACACATCTAGTAATTATTTTCTTTTTAAGAGATCGTTTTCAAAATACACCAACGTTGTGAGAAAATTATATTTTCTATGGATTTTAATTCGTTAATAAACCTAAATTCACACTTAAGGAACTTTTCACATCACTTAGCAAGCACATTTGCCATATATATATTTTAGCTCAATTTTAGTATAATCTTGTAGTTTTAAATCTTAGAATTAATATTAGTTTAATTTTTAGTATAAAAATAGTTTAAAACCAAAACCAAAAACTTGAATGACAATCAAGCTCGGTTTACAACTTGAACGTAGATTTCTATTCACCTCTCGCCGAGGAGAACGATACCCGTGTTGATTACTTTTTATTCTTTTCTAAGAATAATTTGTATGATACTTTGCTTACGTATACGTATATGTATTTTCTATAAATATATATATTATATATATGAGGGTTGTGTATGAAACGAACATCAAAATGGGGCCGCTGCCGGAGAGAGGTGTAGCGATATTTACGGGATTGTTGATATATATATAACATCTATATATAATATATGTAATTATCTAGTGTATATATTGTATAAAAATATGTATACCATAATATATATAATTTATAAATATTGTATAATATATATAGTAAAATATAACATATGTATATTGTTATAACATATGTATAGTTATATATATATACACATATGTATATGACATTATATATACTTTTTATGATTACTTTTATTATTTTTCTAAGAATAATTTGTATATACTTTGCTTAGCTATATATCTATTAATATATATAGTATATATATATAATAAATTAGTATATACTTATGTAACTATATATATATGTATCTAAATATGTCATAAACTAATAGTATATATATAATATATATATATATATATTATACTAAATAATATAATATAAGTACATATCTATATTATATATACATATATATATACCTAAGATATATATACATATATATATAATATATACATATATATATATAATTACATGAAGTCTATAAGATATACATATATGATACTATATTATTATATATACATATGTATATATATGTATATATACATATGTATATATATATATACATATATACATATACATATATATGTATATATACATATGTATATACATATATATGTATATATATATATATATATATATATATATATAGTAAGTGTATATATATATATAGTAAGTATAAAAATATATATATATATATTATTTGAGGGTTTTATTTGATAAACGTGTTTGTAGAAAAACGACTTCATCATAACTAAGGCGTCGAACATCAGAATGGCTTGCTGTTGACTAGTGCATTAGCCACCACGTTCGCCTTCCCCAGGTGATAACGAATCTCATAGTCGTAGTCACCAACAGTTCCAACCATCGACGTTGTCTCATGTTCAACTCCTTCTGACCAAGAATGTGTTGCAAACTCTTATATCATGAACACAACCACTCGTAGCCGTACCAAATAATGTCTCCACAGTAATGAGAAGCGAAAACCATACAGCTCCAAGTCAAAAGTCAAGCTGTATGGTAATTCTTCTTGGAACTTGATTGGCGTGACGCGTAGCTAATGACTTTTCCCTTATGCGCATCAAAATCGGCCCAACCTTTGTGCGAAGCGTCGCAATAGATCAGCTGAATTCTCGACTTACCTTTAGCGTAAAGCCCAAATCGGAGCACTATACATAATTTTTCCTTCACCATGAATATGCAGCTGTCTCTTTACTTCCCCAACGAATCATCATGCTTTCTGGGTCAATTTCATCATAGCTAAGCGATCTTTGAGAAACCACTTCGATAACCCGAATATCAGCGAGGCCTATAAATTGTTGAATACTATTGTTTGGATTCTTGGCGCGATAACCAATCTTGATTGAATCAATTTCTTAGATAGAGACCCATTGTAAATGCTTCACTATCCATCATGTGACCGAGAGAACAGGTACTTAGAAAGCCAAAATTCACACATGAAAACTGGAGTGACAATAAATCCATTCTTAAGTAATCTTAAAATTAACTTAAGGTGCTCTTCATGCTCCTTCTTATTCTTGGAGTAGATCAAAATGTCATCGATGAAGACTATTACGAATTTACCCAGATATGGCTTGTTAGTGCAAATATTACGATATTTAATCTATACGATCTCTTTATGTTTTTGGTGATGACAAACATGTGACTTTAAAACAGAAATTGTAAATGTGCGAAAGTTACTATGTAATCATAAAACTCCTCACATGCATACAGCATCTACATCACCCGACGTCATCAATCATCACACATCGACATTTGTTTATACCCAACGAATCACGTAAGGTAGTACAAAACAACATTAAACCTTGATAGGATGATCAATAGCAATAAGTTTTTTTGTCTTAAACTTTAATAAATATTAACAAACAATTATCTCACAAAGACAATTAATATAAAGTTATTATGTTTTGACTATAAATAACTGCATGTTATGTGGTAATTATTTCAAATTTCAAATATGGTCATTTTCCCCCTAAAACAAGTCTGATTTTCACCAGATTTTACCTTCATCACAAAAACACAAAAACAAGAGCGTCTATCGAGGCGGTCCCTTAAATATGTCAGCGGCCCCCTTAAATATTGGGCGGCCCTCTAATAAATTTGGGGCCGCATTTCAGACAGTCAGTTATTCACTTCCGTATAAAAAAGTGGGTCACTTCCAACTATTTTCACAACCTTTTGCATAGATTTTTTGTAGGATCCCTAGATCATTGTAGGATCCCTAATCCATTCCAATTGATAATCACAAGATCAGATGGCACAAAAAGAATTAAACATTAAAGAACTTTTTAAATTGAAAAAACAAGAGTGCTACAACCCTAAAAATGAAAAAATAATATATGAGAAAGCTTATTTTTATATCTAAATTGTCTAACCTATTTTGAACAACTAGGTGTAATTTATACTAAAAAGGTACTGCCCAATCCTAGGACATTGTGTTGGGACATTCCAGGCTTTTTTATCTTCTTTGTTAGCCCAATTACATTAATAAACATTAATTAACATTGTCTTTCGAGCTAGACTTTTGTCTTGTATCTTCGATGTGACCGGAAGCTATCTATTTGGGGTCCATTTATGTGAACCTAACAATCCTCCCCTGAGATGAGGTCATGAGAAGTTTTTTGGAAGCTCACTCGTGCTTGTCTCTTTAGCTCGTTGTTGATATGGTACTTCACTTGTTGTGCTTCGGTAATTCAATCTTTAACACCTTGATCATGATCTTCAGAACTTGATGTGATACTTGGATCATGATCTTGACTTTGTTTAAGCTTTATCTTCTCTGATTTACATTGTGTCTTCTTTCACTTTGACTTTGCATACGCAGATCTTTATACTCCGATGCTCATATTCCTGTTTGGAATCGGAAAGCTTTGATAGAATGTATCTTACTTCTAATCTCCATAACGTTTAGCATTTTGAAGAGACATTGTATACTTTCAGAGATTGTGCGAAAAGCTTTGTATGTAAACTTTCTGATTCTTCAGATATGTGAGAAGAGATATGAGCATGTCTTTGTAATCGGATACTTTGATCGATCATTCGCTATGATAAACAATTTAGTCACCAACCAAAAACCATTTTTGTATGTAAAATCCATTAATGTGTTTCTAGAAAAACATTTTGTAACACAAAAAGGTTTTATATTTGAAGGACCGAGTATAGACGATACATCAAACTGGTCGGATTTACATTAACGCTCTGATTCCATGAGGACAATGATTACAGTAAGAATAATGAACTGTGATCAGATAGAACATTAAAAGAACTTTCATGACAGTTTTTTCCCCGGGCACGAAACAGCTAGTTTCCTCTAATACCTAAGTAATCAGATTCCCTAATGATCGCCTTCTCTAGACAGATGTCCGACGACTAAACACACATAAGAATGTTCTACTAATAGAAATGGTACAGAGTGAGTCTAGTACAGTTACTATCGCTGACTATACCATACAATTCCTTTTTTCAGCGTATTACATCCTTAATACAATTAAGTACCAAGTAGAAAGGGGCCTGTTGGCAAAAATGATTTGAAAAACATATCGATGTGCTTATAAAATTTGTTTGAGGCACAAACGAAAGTTTAAACACAGAATGCTTCTGATATGTTATTGAAATATATCCAAACACATATGAAGTGCCTAGGAAATACCAAACTTTTACAAGTACATTTATGGAAATCCCTTCACTATAGGCGCAGATCACGAAAGACCAGGCATGAGCAAGTCATACAATACCCTGGTGTACAACATCTCATTTATTCTTTCCTCACATTCCCAAAGATCACTTTCACAGAACATGAAACAAAAGATTCTTATGACCATTTATCAAACATACGTTAGTGTATACACACAAACTTTGGTACCTTGACATTTTTTGATATTTTTAACACTTTATGCTCCCCCTACAACATGTGCGTCGATAATCGAAAGAATGTTTAGCACATGCATGGATAGACTTAGCATTTTAAAATCATCGAATCCTTTAATTATCCGTTTTAAACATGTATTAAGTCACCATTTTTCTCCCTCCGATCAAAAAGATGTAACGTGTGAATGTTAGATCAAGAATGGAATTAAAATGTATCAAACTCCCCTTTCAAAGTATGAAGGTGAGCTGAGATATCTAGCCACAAATATCAGGTGAGCAATTGAAATAAGACCTTCAGAATACCCAGACAGGAATGATACTGCAATCTGTCTTAAACTTGTAAGCGGTTGGTCGTGTCAATCTTTCAGCAAGAGAATCAGCAACATGACGTTCTTTTGACCTGCAACAACTGTTAGTAGTACTGATTCTCCCCCTCAAACTATGACTCATGTTCTATTTAAAGATCTATAGTTACAGTCTGATTTGGTCATCCCGAACATTTTTAATAAAACAAATTGTTTAATGAGAAAAATGTTCGGGGTTAAGGACAACTTCTATGTCTGCGAAGAGAATAATGCACTGAAACGTAGCAATTACACAAATCTCTCGGTTAAGACCGGGTTACAGTCTGAAATAACTGCAAGCCATTTATCTAAATTTTTTTATTATTATATACAAAGGATACAATGCTTTAGCATTTCAAAAATACCAGATAACCCCTTGGAACTAGCCTTTCGATCACTAAGTTTACAATCAGTGAACTAGAGAACACAGTAACTTTGGAACTAAACAAACGACACGGGAAAGTTTCTAAAGGCTCAACAATGGTTCCACTATCCTAGTTAAAGGACAGTTATCATCAACGCAAAATTCTCCAGTGGGTCTCCACTGAGGCTTTAACACTACCACAACCTTCAGTTGGTCTCAAGCTGTCTTAGTTAGTGTTCAACATTAAGATTCTCGTTGCAATTCCAAGCTTTTTATTACGATTCACACTCATGTTGGCCTGGGGGTTTGTATCACAGACTTCAAAAGAACAGATCAAAACTGATTAAGATCAACAAATTCAACTTCCTATTGTGAACTGGCTGCTCTCAACTCGCGTTCACACATTTACTAGGCAAATACGATGGTTTTTGAGTGTGGCTCTTTGCATAGTTTGCAGATTCAGTGGACAAGGTCTGGTTTCTTGTAAGACCAATTTATAGAAACATAGGCTTCTTGTTTTGTTGCACTGTGTTTCCTGTGTGGTCTATTTGAGTCCTAGGGTTTTCTGAAAAGTAACTTGCTTTTTCATAGCAACGGGTCTTGGTATTACCCAGTTGGCTCTTTTTGGGTGTGAACTACCCTCAAACCTAATTGTACACTCCAAGAGCTAGCACTTTGGTGTCTCCAGATTGAAGGTCATCAAACTTAATTTTAAGACATGCACTAAGAGACAGCTTTCAGCTTGGTATTTTTTTCTGCAGTAACACACTAACTTTTCAGTGTACGCATACTGAGTGAGTTTCCCTTTGAAAGTTCATCATACCCATATTTGCAGACCAACGATTTTCCTACCTTAAGGCCATCTAAGCTGAATCCTAATGGGGGAGAGGAGGTAATGATCTATTCACAACTGAATTCTTGTAGTTTCTAATGCCTGTTGGTCACAACTACCATCATGGAACCTACATTAACACCTTCATAATGTTATCTGACATACTAAATTCCCTGATAGTTCGATCTTTCCCTTGAAGCTTTTTTCTTACTTGTTACTTTCGAAAAATTAGCATCGAGGCACTAGAAGTATCTATGCACTGTGTTATATAGATAATTGACACAAATTTAAGTTGTAAATCTATATGGAGCTTTTGTAATATGAAAGTTATGTTTTCTCAAAATCAACGTCCATTCTATTATGTTGTTTCAAAACTATCAGCTTTCAAGTTTAAGACTTTAGTGTGTTACCCAATCGCAGCAGATCTAAGACTTCGCAAGAGGAAAGTTTGAACTAGGGGGCACAAGAGATAACGGAAGTTAAGCGCATCAAAAGAGCAGATATCTTTTCAAACATTCACAATTAAGCAGTCATTTTTGATTAAAATATTTTTCTCTTTATGACAGGTTCTTGTGATCAGAACACAACGTTCATACTCCCATCCAAGTCTTCAAAACTTCAGTTCATAATTCTTTTACTTCTTTTCTTTGAAATTGTTTTCATTAGCAGATTCTATGTTTTGAAATGGTCATAAAATGGTACCAGTTTTTTTTTTGTTTTGTTACTAACTATAACTGGTTAGAGGCATAATCAAAACACCATTTGAAACATAAGTGGTATTGTGTTGTTCGATTCCCATCATTTATGATACCTTCAATAGATGTAATAAATAGCATTAACCTTTAGAAGATTAGCCAGACCCTGACATTGAGGTACGGAACGTGATGAATACAGGGATGACAGGTCTAATCTGGTTACTAGGCACTGACAGCAATTTTCATTGGCAGGATTTTATAGCCAATACGCCTGTTTCTCATTGTGACAGTTTCCACAGTTGAGGAACAAACATAAGAGGAATTAAGCTTGCATAGAAACACATTCACAAGGGTTGAACAGCCCTGAGTTTTTCGATTCATATTTTTCATGCTAACAACTTGGTGAACCAAGACCTCTTCACTATCCCATATACTAACGGTGGTGAGTTGGATGCAAAAAGGTATTACATCATACAAAGCAGTTAGGCACAGCATGGCCATATAACCTAGACCTGGTTAGTCGGGTACCTAGGATGTCCTTGTGCAAGTCAGCGTTGCGCTTTAGTTTCTAAAAAGCATAGGAATAGTTTTGTGTTGGCCTGTAAAGTTTTTGCAACATACTCTTGGTCAACTTGTTAGGCATTGCTTTAAACAAACTATTTCATCTAGATAACTATATCGAAGTACCTTTTTCCGATAAAATCTTTTTCCTTTTTAGATTGGAAAAATGCATTTGATTTTCCTTGATATCCTGAAAGAGTGGATTTAAGCAAATCGTTTTCTTGCACAAGCTCAGCATTACGCTTGTTACGCTGAATCACTAGGGGTTGTTCCTGTCTAACTTTGTTTTCAAGATCAAGTTTGTCCTTATGGGTATCTAGACGACATATTATATTATTTGAGGGTTTATTTGATAAACGTGTTGTAAAAACGACTTCATCAATAACTAAGGCTCGAACTCGTAGTGGCTTTCTGTTTGACTTAGTGCATTAGCCACCACGTTCGCCTTCCCCAGGTGATAACGAATCTCATAGTCGTAGTCACCAACAGTTCCAACCATCGACGTTGTCTCATGTTCAACTCCTTCTGACCAAGAATGTGTTGCAAACTCTTATGATCAGTGAACACAACGCACTTCGTGCCGTACAAATAATGTCTCCACATTTTGAGAGCGAAAACTACAGCTCCAAGTTCTAAGTCAAGCGTAGGGTAATTCTTCTTGTGAATCTTGAGTTGGCGTGACGCGTAGGCTATGACTTTTTCCCTTTGCATCAAAATCGCGCCCAACCCTTTGTGCGAAGCGTCGCAATAGATCACGAAGTTCTCATTACCTTTAGGTAAAGCCAAAATCGGAGCACTACATAATTTTTCCTTCAACAGTTGAAATGCAGCTTCTTCCTTTTCTCCCCAATCGAACTTCATGCTTTTCTGGGTCAATTTCATCATAGGCTTAGCGATCTTTGAGAAACCTTCGATAAACCGAATAGCCAGCGAGGCCTAAAAATTGTTGAATCTTTGTTGGAGTCTTGGGCGATACCCAATCCTTGATTGAATCAATCTTAGTTAGGTCCATGTTAATGCCTTCACTATCAATCATGTGACCGAGAAACTGTACCTTTGAAAGCCAAAATTCACACTTTGAAAACTTGGTGTACAATTATTCCTTCTTAAGTAATTTAAAAATTAACTTAAGGTGCTCTTCATGCTCCTTCTTATTCTTGGAGTAGATCAAAATGTCATCGATGAAGACTATTACGAATTTACCCAGATATGGCTTGTTAGTGAAAATATTACGTTATTTAATCTATACGATCTCTTTATGTTTTGGTGATGACAAACATGTGACTTGTAATACGTAATGTAAAGTGCGAAAGTTACTTGTAATCATAAATCATCAATGCATACATGCATCTACATCTCCCGACGTCTCAAGTCATCAACATCGACATTTGTTTATACCCGACGTAAATCACGTAAGGTATGTACAAACAACATTAAACTTGTAGGATGATCAAAGAAATAAGTTTTTGTCTTAAACTTTTTATAAATATAACAAAACAATTTCTCAAAAATTATTTAGATAAAGTATTTTTGAACTATAAATAAATGCTTTATGTGGTAATTATTTCAAATTTCAAATATGGTCATTTTCCCCCTAAAACAAGTCTGATTTTCACCAGATTTTACCTTCATCACAAAAACACAAAAACAAGAGCGTCTATCGAGGCGGTCCCTTAAATATGTCAGCGGCCCCCTTAAATATTGGGCGGCCCTCTAATAAATTTGGGGCCCGCAGTTGTCAGACAGTCAGTTTTTCAGCTCCTATAAATAGTGGGTCACTTCCAACTATTTTCACAACCTTTTGCATAGATTTTTTGTAGGATCCCTAGATCATTGTAGGATCCCTAGATCATTCCATAGATTAATCACAAGATCAATGGCACAAAAGATTAAACATTAAAGAACTTTTTAATTGAAAGAAACAAGAGTTGCTACAAACCCTAAAAGATGAAAAATAATATATGGAGTAGCTTTTTTTTGTCTAAATTGTCTAACCTAATTTTGACTAAACTAGGTGTATTTATACTAAAAAGGTTCTGCCCATTCTAGGCTTTTGTTGGGCTTTCCAGGCTTTTTCTTTGTTAGCCCAATTACATTAATAAACATTAATTAACATTGTCTTTCGAGCTAGACTTTTGTCTTGTATCTTCGAGTGACCGAAGCTTCTTTGTTTGGGTCCATTTATGTGATCCTAACAATCTCCCCCTAGATGAGGTCATGAGAAGTTGTTTGAAGCTCACTCGTGCTTGGCCACAAAACATAACGGGTTTGGTCATACCCGATAAAGGACTCGACATCTAGCTTAGTGTCAGAAAATAATATAAGCAACGGTATAAGGTTTTCTTCGCCGAAAGGGAGCTTGTTCATTTGTTTGCACCCGACATAAATCACGTAAGGTATGAATAAACAAATCATTAAACTTAATTAGTGATCAAGAAAATAATTTTTCTTTTTAATCCATCACATTTTTATAAAACTAGACTTTTATAAAAATATACAAAATAGTTTTAATTAAATAAAAATAAGTTTTATTTAAAAATTTAAAATTTGAAATTTAAATTTTCCCCCAAAACTAATGCCAGCTATGCCAGATAAACCTTCCCCATAAAAAGTCAAAAATAGAAGCGTCAGTCTAGGGGCGGCCCCCTTAGTGCCTAGGCGGCCCCCAGATATATCTGGGACCGCCAGGACCACCCCCAGCTGATCGTTGGGGAATCCTGGCTATAAATACTGCACTCTCTCTTTCAGAAAATCATACCTCTTTGCACAAAATTTTCAAATCTCTTTCTCTCTCTAAAATCCTCTTTCTTTCTCTAAATCTCTTGATCACTAACATAGTTTAATCTTGTTTAAATGTGATCCAATCTTCTATCCATCCCTTCCTCCTTCATGTGAAAGAGAAGAACTTCGATCATCGTCAAGATACGAAGTTATGTAGTCTAGTAAGTTCATTTGTAACATTTGTTACATATAGATCGAGTCCATGTCTTCGAATCTCTAGTAATGTGTAGATCAGAATGATGTATAAATTCGGAAGGGGTGATGGTGTATCGGTTAGTATTTCGGTCCTCAAAATGCAAGTATGGGTGGTAGATTGGTTCTAGCTAAGATTAGGACTCGACATCTAGCTTAGTGTCGGAAAATAATGTAAGCGACACGTTTTATGTGTTTAGGCCTTAAAACACAAGGTTTGTTATGTTAGGCCATAAAACATAACGGGTTTGGTTGTACCCGAAGAAGAACTCGACATCTAGCTTAGTGTCAGAAAATAATGTAAGCAACTTGTAGTTTTCTCCGCTGAGAAAGGAGCTTGTTGACTATTGAAGTAACTCTCGAGTTGGGTACTCGAGGAGTGAAGTAGGGCAAAGAGGAGCTTTATGACCGAACCACTATAAATCATCGTGTCCTGTTTGCATTTCCTTTTACTTATCTCTTTATGCTTATATTTTCATTTACCTCTTTATATATGCATGATATAGATGATTGTGTGACTAGTAGTTTATATTGTTGTGATTATATTTGTGTCATGAATATTGTGTTTATGGTTATGTCATTGGACATGTTTTATTACCATATGTGTAGTTATTGTAGAACTAGTATTAACACTCTTCCTATTGTGTCACCATTGATCGGGTATTTGATATGAAAGATTTAAAGTTTTTAATTGGAAACATATTCACCCCCCCTCTACGGTTTCCACAATTGGTATCAAGAGCTACGTGGCTCTTGTTTTCAAAATAAATGGCTTTTAAAATAGAGTACGATCCATGTAAAAAATTACCCATGAAGGAGGATTAAATATGAAATGTGTGTTGTTATTTGATTCGTACTAGTTTTGTTATTAAATATACTTCGTATACTAGCTTGAAGGAAATTTTCTCAAAAGAACTTGGAAGTGTCAACTTATGTTTGTTTAAGTCGTAAGAGTAGACATGATGTTTAAAACATAGAATTTATGTGCTGGAATAACTTGTTAAAGTCCTATGTTCTACAGTTAAGTCACCAAATGATTTTGAACAAAAAACATGTTTTTAGGTCACTGGTGGCGGTGCCATAAATATTAGGGTGGCCCCCAAATATATATGGGAGGCGTCACCTTTCTGGGGGCGATCTGTATGTTTCGTCAGAATTTGGTAAACTTCAAAAAATCATATAAAATCAACCGTAAGTCCGTAGAAGTCATGCCACCCGTCATTTTAAAGACAATCGAGTCTACTTTCATTTAAAAGAACTTCCAAGAATTTATTTCAAACTTAAATAAGTCATAAATGCTAAATACTACATGGTGGTCAAAACGTTATGTTTCGATTTAACGTAAAACTTGTATTTTACCTTTTCCTTCGAGTCGAGCATTTCTAGTTGATGTATGTTTGATAAACAGTGTCTTTATATTTTCAAAATGTTGATCTTGATTAATGTTGAAATGGGGAGGAAACTATTTTATTTTTAAATAAAATCGAGCTAACTATACGTCGATACATCTAATACACAAAACGATGACGAATATCTTTATGTGTTATGCTAAAATGATTATGTGTGTTTTCTTAGGTCTTAATATTGCTATTAGATATTATTAAGTTATCATTACTATTTGTAATTGAGCTATTTATATATCTAAACATGTGTGTCATGTATACTATTTGTATGTTACTAGTTTTTAGGATTATGCCTATTAGGAATTACACTAGATCTCTTGCGTTAAGTTGAGAAAGTGTTTGTGCATTGCATATAGGCATAGATAGGTATATTTACAAATGTTACATAAACATCTTGTAAATCATTTTAAGTATAGTAACCTACTTAGGAATTAGAGTTCAATAGTGTGTCAAGTATGTTGGAAAATATTGTCATAAGATCACACGTTAAAACTCGTCACCAAAATTTTTCCAACTTTAACTCTCTTCCAACAAGATGTCTAAATCTTTTTATCGTCTTGCCTTGTTTGACCTTGGGTTGGTTATACAAAAGAAAAGATTGTATTAATATATTAGTATTTAAATAAAAGAAAATGTATATTTAAACTTTGCTTGTGCTTGATTGTTCTAACACACACACACATAATTATATTATTTCTATAAACATATAGTATTTTACTAAAGATGTGTGTTGTATAAAAATGGTTAGAAAAATCATTTATTTACTCACAAGATGTAAAAAACTATTCATACTATGTGTAACAACAAATAGTTTTTCACATAAGCAAAATATATGAAAGTCTTGAAGTAAGAAATTAACTTGTCATTATTCATCAACCTCACCTTACAAGTAGTCTTAGGATTAATGGAACACATTATGAAAATATTTATTTGTTTTCTTTTAAAAGAGTGTTCGTGAGGGTCAAGAAAGATTTTGAATATATATCAATTCATTATTTAAATTATGATTGATATTATTATCGAATCTAATTGACAAGTTTTAGAGTATCTATAAGAAATCAGATTCTTATTTGTCTAGCTTTAAGTTTATATCAAAATGTAACAAGAGATATTATCTTAAAACTACATACTCAATCACACTTGTTTGATATGAAAATAATGACATCCTTTTCTAAGACGATAAGAATATGCATCGGATCATAACTCACACTTGTGTAAATGATGTCATATTGAGTCTACTTGTCCAATAGTCGTGTTCCCAATATTTGGCAAATATATGCATAAAATACATAATGAAGTAGGATTGAAGACTTGAATGTTTTATCCAAAATATTCAAGTAATTTACCTTGCAATACATTTGGTAAAGTCGTCATTTCCGAAAATCCAAACATGAGCAAACATACCACATATGTAACTTTGCTCAAACAATTCAAAAGCACAACTCAAAACTCAAATTATCTTCTCATCAAAACTTTCTCTTACTTAACCAAATAAGCATACTATTTCTTCTTCACCAAATGAGAACCCTTTAACCATCTAAGGTTAGGACTAGGAATAATTGAACATATTCAACAAACCATTTTTGTACTTTCTTTCAATAAGTGATCATAAGAGGATTTTGAATAAAGATTTTGAATAAAGATGATTATTATTCAAATGATAATCAATCTTATTATTCAATCTAATTACAAAATTAAAATATGAACATGAAATCGAGACTAGGATTTATCTAGATAACGGAAATATCAATCAAATGACCATAGATATTTTTCCATGTCTACATGTTTAACCATCCTTAGTTATTACATAAATCATGAAGTCGATTGCAAGTCAACAAGATTAGTCATCGAATTGCAATTCACACTTGCAGTAAAGATGTTTCATTGAGTCTAAAGTGTTTGAATTTTATGTTATTAGCTATGGTCAAATTATACATGCTAAACTTAACACACTCTAAGTAGGATTAACGACTTATGAATTTCCATCAAAAGCTTATAAGTACTCCAAGTTGATAAGTAAGTCTTGGATGTCAAATCTGAAAAATCAAACCAAGAACCCTTATAACTTATATAAGCTTCTCCTAATAACCTAATTTCGACACCATCTCCTAAATAGTGGGAAAATAATCCTTGCCCAAATTTGGCACCTCCACGGATTGATGGATCCTTCGTCTTAGATTCATCTTCGGTAAACCCATCCTATGGCATTAGATTTAAAACATCTTCCTCTTGTAAATCTCTTGCTTAAAAGTCTAACATACATGTAACTAACCTTTAGTAAATCATCATTATTTATATAAAGAAACATACACAAGATCTATTTAGGTAAATAAGCTTAATTTGATTTCTTTCATAAAAGACATGCAAATGTGCATTCTTTAAACACTCTCAGTATAAAGCATTACATATTGTCACTTTTAAGCATACTCCTAGGTCCTAGATAAATCATTATTTCTTATAACTGCAACAACTTGCTTGCTCTCTCATTCAACCTTTGAATTCCACACATCTTGATTAGGATTATGTGAACCAAAATTAAAGTATGTTAGTTGAGTCATATTAGGCCTTGTATGAAAAGATAATACAAATTTTATCTTTGCTACGCTTCATTAGGCAAATATAGGAATTCTATTTTGTCTAACATGAGAATGATTATTGGAGAACCTATTGCACTAGAAATTTAATTTGACCTAACGGTTGAATCGCTTCCAAGAGTAAAGTTGGGTTCATGGTATAACCTATAAAAATGGTCGTGTTTAGCCTTAATTGAGCACCACTAGTGATAGTCTCTTTCATTCTCTAATTTAATTAAATGGCTCTTCCTAAGTATGCCTAATGATAGTCTACATTGATAAACGTTGTATCTCATTAGGAGTGCACACTAAGATAGTGGAAATAGGCTTCTATTTAGTCAATCTAGACACAATGCACCTCGCATATATGCTTTAAAGTTTCAAGATGATAACTTGCTCCTATGTAATGCAATTATATGTCTTCATGATTATCTTGATACTCAGCGTTTATTTGCTTAGCTATTAAATGCATGTCTATTGCTAAGGCATTTGTATTTTTCTAGCAATTTAGATAAAACATCTATTAGTTTATCCAAATCACACATGCTTCTAAATGCTAAATGCTAACATGTTTCACATGATGATTACATTTAAAATTATCATGTTTTGTATGCGTCATATTATATGACTTACGTGTTAATTGTACACCTACGCTATGTTAGCTTAATGTATGACAATTAACGTTTAAATGTCACATAGTCTTACACATTAATCTCGTTTATTATTTTGTCGATGCTTGATTAGATAAACTTGCATGCCTATATCTATATGTTTTATGCATCTAGGTATATATTTTCTCCTATTAGAATATTTTTCTTCGTGTCCGTGTCACAAATCTAAAAAGTTAAAAGAGTCAAAAATGGTTTTATATATCCTAGAGTGTCCACTCACACATTACTTTAATCATCATCTCGCTTTCTTCCAAATAATACACTTTTTTTATCAAGGGAGGGTTAGATATAAATCTAATACACCTCAAAGTAGGTTTGACAGCTTAAATATTTCATTTGAAATATTCAAGTATCTTTAACTTGCAATCGCAAACGTTAAAGGTCATATCCGAAAATCCCTATTCAAGCCCTTTAACAACATAAGTTGAAACGCTTTTCTTTCTCTCCAACGAAAACATTCTTTCTCTTACGACAAAAATACTCTTTTTCTTTCGATCACACCTATTCCTTCTCACTCAACCTCGCCAATTCAACCCTAGAGATGGCTAATCTCTTTCCTCTACTATTTTTGCTACCACCTTTAAGACAACCTTATACCTCGTCGTGTGATTGTTCTATGAACATTCGCAATGCTCGAGAAGAGCTACATAACTTTGTAAGTGTAGTTTATCGTATGCTAACCACCATTCGTCTTGATCTTGTCAAGATCGTCGCCTCTATCTTCGTTTGTTTTATTCAGTATTTATTTCTTTCTTTCGTGGATGAAACACATCGAAGATACGTCACCATTTCCTTCGAGACAATGTCCAAAAGGAAACATCTTCGTCGAAAAGGTTGCATCTGAAGATATCTTCGTCAAGGTTTAGGAATGATGGAACACATTCCATAAATCGTTCTCTTCTTTTCTTCTAGTTTCGATTCTATTCCGTGTTCCATTCTGTGTCGTGACAACTTAATTATTTCATCCAAAGTAATTTAAGCATTTTTAATTGGCGAAATGCAAATTAAAATGTCACTCCATTCACAAAATTCATCAAAAACCAAGCCTTCTCCTGTTGGCGGTTCGACGGCCCCCAAAACTATTCTGCCGGCCCCCAGATATATCTGGGACCGCCGACAGCAGGCTTGTAATACCATTCATTATTTTCTAAATCCATAACCAAACACCTCCTCTCTTCTGCTAAGAGCTGACATCTACTCTACACCCAAATCTATGCCCAATATCTCTCCATAGATCAATGGTCATTCTCATACTCCAACTCTCATAAGCATCGTTGATTATGTTGTCAATAGTCAAGTAAATTTCATAGTGAAATTCATCTCATTCTTAAACACATTCCTTATGATCCATCACTTCACAATAAACCTCCTCACATACAAACCTTAGTCCTCACATCTCGCATATGTCTTCTCTCACTTCTAATAGTCTCTTCTCTTCTATAGACGACTCTTCTCATTTCTAATGGTCTTTCTACCTCTAACGTTTTCTCTATCTTCTAAACGTTCCTCTTTATCTCTAATAAGGCTTCTCACCTCTAACGTTTTCTCTTACTTCTAAACGTTTATCTCTCTTCTAATAGTCCTTTCACTTCTAATAGTCTTTCTACTTTTGATGTTTCTTCTCACTTCTAAACGTTCATTTTCACTTCTAATAAGTCTCCTCATCTCTAATGTTTCTTCTCACTTCTAAGCGTTTCTTCTCTCTTCTAATAGTCTTGTTACTATTAGAATTCCTCATATATCTCTTGTCAACTTAATTATATCATTCGAAATATTTAAGTAATTTGCGAAATGCAAATGTCACTCCTTCGCTAAACTTTCCACTTTTTAGAAAGTAAAGAACATAAAGAAGATTTTCAATCTTCGAGTGTTATTGAGTCACCACAATGTTGAGTCTCTTATTATTCTTCCCCTTTGAAAGAACCACCACCTCATTTCACAAACTCACCTTTGTTCCTGAACATTGTCAACCAACAAAACACCAAACAAACCTTTAAATTCCCAATCCTCCACCTTTGTCTCGATAGAATCACTTGCACATCAATTGTTAGTGTAAATGATATATCAATCTTTTCTAACAACCTCTCGTTAACACATTCCTCCTTTATTCTCTCTCATCCTTTCCTATTGTTCGGCTCTATGGAATCTCTTTTTCATTCTCATCAAAGAGCATATCGTCTCTATTCTTATCTTATCTTTCTTTTATCCTTTTAAAGTATATATTTTGGCATATCTCGCCAAGATATTAAGTGTCATTCATCTCCCTTTAAAAGGTCATCCTCATAATATTTGTGTGTCAACCAATAAACAAATCCCACTCTCGTTTATTAAAAGTCAGTCGAATCTTTATCCTTAAACATACGTCTCGATTATTTTTATTTCATCATTTAGGTTGTTAATTTTAAAATAAAGATTGCATGTGTCTAGGTTCTGCTTCTCTTTCAAAGTGTCATACTTTAGAATAATAAAACCTAGAAGTGCATGTCTAGTTCCCCGCTAATGTTTTGCTATATGTATATGTGCACTTGTCTACTAACTTTGTTTTATAGCACAACAATATCTTAATTCTTTGGTGCCCCAAACAAGGGGGAGCATACACCGAGGGGGAGCACTTGCAAGCGTTCTACTCATTTAAATTACATCAAAATTCTTGAGCTTAGATGGTAACTTATTTGATCCATGGATCTGTTAGAGTCAATATATAAGGAATGTAATTATCATGGGGACGAAATGAGCAAGGGGGAGCTGGGAGATATGTGGGTAATTAGCATGGAGTTGGTTAAACCGTGATGATAGAAGACTTCACTAGGATGATGCAAGCTTACCTTTATAGGAATATAAGATTGAGGATTGTCTAATACGATGAAGGGTTCATTCATACTCCAAATACTTCACCTCCTCCACTTCAAAATCACCCTCAACCTTAAGGTCCTCTTCACATACCTTCAACTTATATATTTGAAGTACCTATTTTCTTTTCATGTCTTCTTTTCATCTATAACGACCTTCTCTAAATTATCCAAGAAACACAAAACCACCTCAACCTTATTTCTCATATTTTCTTCTCATTCCTCCAACCTATATACTTGGAGCATCTACCTTTTCCTCATTCCTTCTACCTATACACTCGAAGTACCTACCTTCTTCTCTTACCTACTTCTCATATCTCATAACATTTTCTAAACTGTTCAAGAAACACAGAATCACCTTCACCTTTATTTCTCATATCTTCTCCTCATACCTCAAACCTATACACTTGGAGCACCTACTCTCTTCTCATTCCTCAAACGTATATACTCGGAGCACGTACCTTCTTCTCATGTCTTCTTCTCAAAACCACCAACCTATATGCTCTAACCATTATCCACATAATACCTTTTTGCTTCAACAAAAGGGAGAAAAAGGAGTGTAAACGAGTAACTTTTAAACTTTATTATGTGTTATTGTTTACATAGTTAGTCATCGTTAAAAAAGGGGAGATTCTTAGTGCAAATATTACGATATTTAATCTATACGATCTCTTTATGTTTTGGTGATGACAAACTGGTGTCTTGTAATACGTAATGTAAAGTACGCTAGTTACTCGTAATCACAAATCATCAATGCATACATACATTAACATCTTTCGATGTCTCAAGTCTGCATCAACACCGATGTGTTTTTTCACCCGACGTAAATCACATAAGGTATGTACAAACAAACATTAAACTTGCAGGATGATCAAAGAAATAAGTTTTTGTCTTAAAACATTACATTTTTATAAATGTGAGAAAATAATTTTTCAAAAATCAATTAGACAAATTATTTTGACTTATAAAGAAATCTTTTATGTTGTAATTATTTCAAAATTCAAATATGGTGCTTTTCCCCCCAAAACAGGTTAGATCTTCACCAGATAATTATTTCACCAAAAAAAGACAAAATTAGGAGCTTCTGTCGGGACGACCCTTATAAATACATGGCGGTCCTGATGGCCTCCTAATATATTTGCGGGCCGCCACTTTTAGACAGATAGTTTTCAGCTCCTATAAATAGTGGGTCACTTCCAACTATTTTTACAACCCTTTTGCACTAATTTCTTTAAGTTCTTTCTCTCTCTAGATCTAACTAAATCTCTCTAAATCCTTGATCATTCAACTTGGTTAATCTTGTTTAAATGTGATTCAATCTTCTATCCTTTCCTCCTTTCCTCAAGTGCAAGAGAAGAACTTTCGTCATCGTCAAGATACGAAGTTATGTAGTCTAGTGAGTCCATTTGTAACATTTGTTACATATAGATCAAGTCCATGTCTTCAATCTTTAGTAGTGAGTAGATCCGAATGATGTATAAATTCGGGAGGGTTGATGGTGTATCGGTTAGTATTTTAGTCCTCAAAATATAAGTGTGGGTGGTAGATTAGTTCTAGCTAAGATTAAGACTCGATATTTAGCTTAATTTTGGAAAATAATGTAAGCGACGTGGTTTATATGTTTAGGCCATAAAATACAAGGTTTTTTATGTTGGGCCATAAAACATAACGGGTTTGGTTGTACCCGAAGAAGAACTCGACATCTAGCTTAGTGTCAAAAAATAATGTAAGCAACTTGTATGGTTTTCTCCGTCTAGAAAGGAGCTTGTTGACTAGTGAAGTAACTCTTGAATTGGGTACTCGGGGTCTGGAGTAGGACGAAAAGGAGCTTCGTGACCGAACTACTATAAATCATCGTGTCCTGTTTGCATTTCCTTTTACTTATCTCTTTATACTTATATTTTCATTACCGGTTTATATATGCATGATATAAATGATTGTGTGACTATTAGTTTATATTGTTGTGATTATATTTGTGTCACGAATATTGTGTTTATGGTTATGTCATTGGACATGTTTTATTACCATATGTACAGTTATTGTAGAACTAGTATTAACACTCTACATATTGTGTCACCATTGATCAGGTATTTGATACAAAAGATTTAAACTTTTTAATTAGAAACATATCCACCCCCCTCTATGGTTTCCACAACCTATTTTCAAGATTACGAATGGTACGATGATTTAGTAGATGGAAAATTAAAGGAGGAAGCTTTGAAGCAAAAAGCCATCTACGAGAGGTCATGGGGCGATGCAACTCAAGGGGTGATGAATTTTTGTGCATTGTTGAAAGGATTCTTTGGGAACTTTCATGAACTTGCTTATGAATTCTTAGTTAATCTCGAAGAATATTAGTGGAGAATAAATGATCATGAATGTTCTCCATTCTCTAACTGGAGAAATCATATAAATAAAGCTTACGCAGACACCAATATCGATGCTAACTAAAACCCTTACCCAGATGTTTCTAGAACATTTAGCAATCATGAGGAAAGAGATTATAAGGATATTGAGAACTTGGCTTAGGATAACACATTCTATCATACTAACGAAGAGGAGGAGCAAAACGATGAAGGTAGGTGCGAATTGCTAGGAAATCCCCACCAAGAGCCGCCGGCTTACAAAATTAGAAGGTTTAAGATGATCAAGTACTCTTTTGGGCCGGCAAAGAAGTATATTGTCATTAAAGAATGCGAGTATGACGATTTGACAAGAACCAAAGATAATGTGTGTCATGGTTACCAAGAGATCTTTCGTATCATGGACGAAGGATGGTTCGTGACAAGGGAGGAATAAAGAAGCTGAAGAAAAAGTCTAACTTAAAGACTTCGCTGAAAAGAAAAGTGCTTGTCGGGAGACAACCCAGACTATTTTTAAATTATTTTATCGAGTCTGTCTTCCCAGAAATCAATACGGCGTAACTAACCCTACCCCATACGGCGTATTAAATGTTTGGACGTTATCTAGTCCTTTATTTTTTTGCATTTAAAAACTTTATTGTCAGATTTTCTATATGACGTTTTCATTATATGATACGACATATTTGACAATCTGACCTGTACTTCAGATACTTTCTATAGGTTTCAATAAGGCGTATCCTGGTTTTGGGATAAGGTGTATCGATTGCCTGTACAGTTTGTGTTTTTGTTTTTTAGTTTTCTAACCATCGAGTATTGAGATAGAATTGCGTTGTTTTTCCTATGTCTTATACAGGACCTTCTGAACAAAAATGACTTTTGGTGGAGTATTTATATTCTGGAATACTGTGTGTTGTAGTCATGCTGGTATCCAGACACATTTAGAACACACAATCTTGCTTATAAACGCAACATGGAGGATCATACCGAGTAAATCCCAGGGAGTTTCTCATTCTAATTCTTTTAATTTCCCGTTTTTAATGTTTTATTTATACAATGAGGGCATTATATAATTCAAGTGGGGGAAAGAGAATTAGAACACTTACTTGTCTTATTTTTCATAATAAAATGCTTAAATTATGCCTAAATTTATTTATTTTTTCAAGCATACTTTTATGAAATTGTTAGTTACATAACTTGTACACATAACCCTTGTTAGATATTATGAGAATTTATCCTTATCCATTTCCAAATGTTTACCAAAATTCCACATAACTATGAGTGTGTCGGTGATGTTGTAGACTTTAGAATTTCGCTTAGTATATCTATTCGAGACCACAATAATAAATACTATTTTAAATAGATGGAGTGACATTTTCTAAACTAATAAATTTCTAGGATTACACCCAAAAAGCCTATATATGCTGTGATATTAACTAACTACACTGGTTAGTTAACCCCCGTATAAACTCTTTTGGTTACTCTTATTTTTAGAGTAAGATTCCCCTAGAAAAACCTGCTGAGCCATTCCATTCTTTTCTTACACCAAATATTTGTTTCGTTACACCTTTAAACCTTATCCTACCCAATTAGATTAAGTTCTTAATCGGTTTCTAGTTGCTTTTATGTAAAGTATTGTATTTCCTATATTGCAATGGAAATTTTCTATCTCTGGTATGGTCGGTAAAATTGCATAATGCAATTAGGCACGTGTTAATTTTTCATCCATGGTTAGGTCGGGGAATTGCTCAATGCAATGGGAATGTAAAAACTAGTAGTTTTTCAGTATGTTTTGCTACTTTCACAAATTATTATTTACATCTGAAGTATGAAGGATTATGGATAAATTATCCGGATTGATCGTGATCGTGAAGATGGTGAAATTATGCAGAAATTCGTAGTATGGTTTGTTTAAAAAAATATCAAAAAAATTAGAATATTGCAACAAAAAAGAGGTTGAAGTTTGGAAAAGTAGATAGTCGGTTCTCATAAGCTTAAACCAATGTAATTAATTGAAGGATCAATTATTTGTTGATACGTGTTAAGAATAAACGATGAAAAGTTTTGTATAAAGTGGTAGATATCCCCACTAATTTTTGTAAAAGTATGTATATTATGGACGATTGGGAGTTGACCGTTATGGGAACGCCAACTAAGGGTTGTTTTCATTTATCTTTGATTGAGGCATTTTTCAAGTTTGGTTCATGTCTACTAAACATGGAGTAGTTTATGATTTGTGTCTTTATCATGGGAATGGTCAGGAAAGTACTAGCAACACTATACCTTATTTGTTTGGACTTAATCTATTTGTTTTGTTCTTTTTATTTAACAACAATTACTTTCCCTTTCCTAATCTCTATCCTTAGGTCTTACTCGAATGAAGATGATAGCAATCACATAAATCTATTCTGTCATTACGGCCATGTATGTGTGATTTTGTCCGCCTTGTTGGTTTATTACTTTTGGAGAAAGGGTTAGAAGATCCCTACCCCAAATCACTTTTCGTCCTAACCCTTGGTTTTACTTGAGTGATGGAATTGAATGCAATCATGTATGTCTATTCCATCGTTATGGATGTGTATATGTGGTTTGTCACCCTTGCTGGTTTATGACTTTTGGTGAAGACTACTAATCCTATTCTTTAGCTTATTCGAGTTAAGATTCAAATGCAGTCATATGTGTCTATCCTATCGTTATGGGTGCGTATGTGTGATTTTGTCACCTTTTCTGGAATATTGGTACCGATAGAGATTAGAAAGAGTGATTAAACCCATAAACCTTTTTAAAACCTAATTGACCTTTTGAAGACTTGTTACTCCTTAGCTTTAGTGGTGAAGATGTGTATCCTTGCCAAGCCTATGATAGAATACTCGTCACGACCGAGCAATTGAATGAATTAGTTACATGTTACAACATAGACTAGTTGAGCGAATTGAGAGTTTTCTTTTTCCTATTTTGTGAGGTGCTTGGTAGTGTACTAATAATCGAACAAATAAATGCTTAAAGGAAAAATCCTTTACTACGGTTGGGATACATTTTCATAAATTTTATAAAGTCTACTTGAGAACAAGTAGGATTCAAGTGGAGGGATATTTGATGACATGAAATAACTTTACTTTCATAACATCAGTTATCCCATGTAAATTACCCATTTTGTATAAATTATTGCAAGAATTGTTACTTAATCGTTTATATTTAAGATTTGCAGTAAATATGGAGTATTTTGTGAAGATTAGCTAAAAGGCACTCATTCTGGAGTTTAACAAAGAAATCTGAAGAATATTGTTCTTACAAACTATACCCCGTATCCATCAAGGAAAATACGGCATATATATGCCTGCACTTCACAAGAAACCATGATGAAATTATGATCCATACGCCGTATCCAGGATGTTCCATATGCCGTATTCTATTTCGAGTAATTAAATATTCAGGAAGATATTGAACGTGGTCCCTACTCTAAGAAAACTCCTAATACGCCGTATTTATCGAAGAAATTCCAAACACTATAAATAGAAGACCTAAAAACAAGTTTTAGGTGTGCTTGATCTTATTAACGATACCATAACTACAAAAGTCAATTTTCAAAAGACATGAAGAGCAAAGAAGGTCTCGCAACGCGCTTAATTCCATAGGAAATACCTTGTAATTCTCATACTCTTAATAATCGTTTAATTTTTGGTATCATTCGTTTAACTCGGTTAGGTTACCTTGTTGTTCATTATTATGCTTGTATACATTACAATGGTTAAGGGCTAATACCCTTGGGTATTAGCCATGATTATGATAATATAATGTTTGGTTTGTTTACATCGATAGCTTAATTTATCGTTGATTGTTGATTATGTTTATGAATTTATACTTGTTTATGTGCTTTAGTATGCGACCTAGCATTCAACTAGGTCTAGTGATACCGACCAAGTTAGCTAGATACTGAGATGGCTCTCCATATTATGATTCATATATCTAGAATCATAGGATCACAAATATTGACCTATCTTTACCATTGGTTTAGTGAACAAGTTGGACTAGTAGGTGACCCTAGGATCAATAAATGACGTTCTGATTCTGGTGGAAAAGACTCAAACAATGGACTACTAGAATATAAATTACCATTAAGTAGTAAGTGGGTAAAGTCCCGATGAGCTAGGGTTTAGTAAGAGCACCATTACTAATCTCCTAAGGTAGATTATAATCAGCAAATAAAATACTTTATGCGGACGCATTTAATTGTGACAGAATTCTACGTGGCTAGGTTTCAGGAAGATGTACCGCCTGAATCTAGGAAAGATATAACCCTCAAAATAAGTAATTCATTGCACTAAATAAACAAACCAACGTTCTATTTGATTAATCATGGTTAATATAGTTTTCTTATTATTGGCTTGACCGTTCTTCTATCTTTTGATTGCCTGCTTGCGTGTGTTATCGTGTTTTAAATAGATCTAAGTCGCCACTAAACTTGTACCAGTCTCTTAGACTGAGAACCTCCTTTCACCGTTAGAATTAGGTTTAGCATAGGTTTAACTTAGAATTAACATAGATTAGATAGATTAGATCTAATATAAGATAACTAAAATACTGATAGACTTAGGAATTACGTTCTCGCTCTTAGTGATCGATACCCTACTTACCAACGAAGCTACATCTGATCGGGTACACTACCCGTTAGTGTTGTTTATAGGTATAGTCGGCAAAATATAAATGCAAAACATGATAATAAAGACATTAGAGTTTGACACTTTGTGCTTTAACTCTAAATCTAATTATTAGATTTTGCCCAAATTAGAAGATTTTGCATTAAATGACATGTACGAATCCATCTATAAATAGCTTTCTTCTCCATTTCTTATCCATCAAAATTTCTCAGCCATAACTTGATTATCAAAATTCCTAAATCATCTAGTGACATGAAAGAAAACAAGTCCCTAAGATGAACGGCTCATATTAGTGTTCGAGCATGTTGCCTTGTCAAACCACTCTCTAATTCTCCGCCATTCCAATGATTTTCACCACCAAGTGACTATCAAACGGGTCCACCTTCTAGTCCTTTTGACTCACTGATTGTGCAAATGTGGACATGATCAGGCTTCGATGGGGATTGAAGAATTCTTGAAGTGATTGCTGAATTGCCAAGTCATAACTAACCTGTGACAACACAAATGAAAACACTACGTTATGTGAAGCGCAGGGGGTGTCCCTATGAATCACCTCTGGCGTGAGAATAAGTATGTGCCTTTTGAGGGTAATAAGCGTATGTAAAGTAGATAAGTGCGTATGAGAGTCTCAACCATACCTAGAGACCTTGCCATCTATGTATAGGTGTGAAAATAGGATGGGACAATGCCTAACACAAATACCGGTGATCATGGGGGTGTCCCACAATTTAAGGGGTGATTCCAGGAACTGTGTACCACGATCTCTACCTTGGCGGGAAAGATTTAGTAGAGAGGGAGAATGTGGGTTTTGACTTAACCAGACATTTGCCCTAGTTTTGTCAAAGACCTCCTCGGGAAGGGTGTGGGTCTTCGCGTGGCAGATTCCCATACGGGTAACCATCGCAAAGATGATTTTACGCCACTAGCAACTATTTGAAGGTTATTAAGCATAATTTAGGAGAAGATCTCATTCAAGCTTAAAGGGGAGACCTTCGAGCCAAAGAGGAGGGTACGTCATCAAGCCCCCCATTCGAATGTAATGTATGCATCTTTGAATGCATTGCTTTCGACTTCAATCATACAGTAAATCGAAGACCATATCTTATCTATTGCTTGCATTAAATAATAAGCCCACTTGTCTTAGGATTAGCTGCAGTTTAAATACGAATTACTCAAAAGTCCTATTTGTCTGGATTATCGTGAATGTCACTTCCTAATTTCTATTCCATTTGAAATCCGGATAAGGGCCTGATGTCCTACACGTAGACGGCTATAGAGTCGTTAACATTTACACTATAAATGGTCCTCCATAAACCCTTTTTCACTTTTACTTGTTTTCTTCATCGTCGCACCTATTTTCTATGAACTCTACTCAATTCTCTGAAAGGTAAGATCATTGTTCGCCTTCTTTTTTTACTATGAGTGCCAAAGATTCCATCGCTACTCAAACCTGTGAACTCTCTCAGGAGGAATTTAATGACTTTCTCACACTGTACCCTATTCCTCCTGAATACGTTGTTATGCTTCCCAAATCTAATCAAACTATTTTTATGCCCCTAGCGGATATGTCAGGCTATATACTCATTCATTCTCTCTTTTAAATCTTAGGTTACCCCTCACCAAGTTTTTCTATGAAGTCGTCCAATATTTTCAAATTCATATATCTAGGCTTAACCCCTTTGGCTGTGCCAAACAACCTACATTCATTGTCATGTGCAAAGCATATGATTGTGAACCTTTCGTTGAGATTTTCCAGGGATTTTTTAATTTATGTCGGGGTGGGAAGTGGTTGATTTTTGCTAAGAGACCCGAGAAACGCATTCCTTATCTTTTTCCTAGGGTCATTACTCATATTGAGGGTTGGAAAGGGCGGTTCTTCTTTGTTCATAGCTCCATTGTTCCTTTCGAATATCCTTAACTTTTTATTGAACAAAACAAATGGGATTCAAAATCTTACAAAGATAAACTCCCCCTAATATAAAACTCCCATGTTCCAACATCTTGGTAGATATCCTACAAGTGTTCGTGTCTTTTGCGATCCTATTCTTTTCTTGGCTGGCCTCCAAGCTTCGTAGGAACATGGCCAACAACGACCTGCGATCATAGTAGACAAAAAAGGGTATCTATCTTTCGAATGCGTTACTTTATTTTTTCCTTTTTGACTGATATATGATTTACTTTCTCTTTTTGCAGAAATGGCTTTCAAGAACTTCATTTATGCTGAGAATGAGGAACATTTATCTTTTTTGCCGAAAGAACCTTCTCCTAGTCTTGGTACTAGCTCTCCTTCTGTATCGGTGAATATGGAGCCCCCTAGTGTTGATGCAAAGCCTACACTAAAGCTTGTTGATGATACGGCTGATTCTGGGGGTAATCCCAAGCCAGAGGTCTTTATTTTTCATCCTAGGAGTATGGCTGCTCAAATAAAGGATAGGAAATGCAAGACAAGAGTGGGTTCATCCAGGCCTCCTGTAAAGAAAAAGCTTGCACCAGGGTCTTCGTCCTCTCGTTCTACTCATGCCAAAACTTCTTACTCCAAGGATGATACATCATTTCTTACAATTTCTATTGATGATGAAGGTAAGCTTCCATTTCTTTGAAGTTCTCCTCTCCTGCTTTCTTCTTAACAACATTCTCTTCCTCTTTTTTTGCAGGCCTTCCTAATGTCTTCAAGCTCAAAGATGCTAATGTTTGCCACCTTAAAGTTTTCGCTATTAATCTTCTAGCTTAGAAAAATCACTTGGACAATCATATGGATGTGGAGTTATTGGATCTACATGATCGATGTTATGCTAGGTAGGCTTTTCTAGACAATTCTGTGAATAGGAGATCTCAAGAGTTGCTGCAAGTTATCAAGAAGATAAGAGGAGAGTGTGATGTGATGAAGCAAAGGGAGAGGGCTCAGGAGGAGGAGTGTGAGGAGTTAAGAACCAAGTGTAAAGCTACCATGATTGATTTTCAGAAAAACCCAACTGTGGTTGCAATGTGAGAGAAGATGTCTACTCTATCCACTAAAACTAAAGAGCATAAAGCTAATCTTGATAGGATGTTGTTGGAGAGCCAAAAGTGGGCAGGCTATCAGGTTAGCCTCGCGGCTCTTGAAGCATCTCTAAAGAAGGAAGTTGATGATGTTAAGCATGATAAGATGGAGGTTGTTCAAAGGTTGACCCTTGTGCTACCCTAGAACATGTCCATAGTGATGAGCTAGGTAGGCTTGTTTGCAAACTCGTTTCTTCTGCTTCCTTGTACGAGAGGTGTGCTGCTTTTGAGCAGTTTACTGATATGAAGGAGCCCTTCAATTTGTCGAAGGTGAAAGGATACCGCCCTTTGTACAAGAAGGAGTATACTCAAGCTGGAAATGAGCTTTCTACCACTACCTTCTCATGGTTATCAGAGTTTATAGCGGACCCTTCAGCATCGATAGAAGTTTTGTTGTCAAAGAAGCCTATGACTCTCCAAAGGCCTATTCCCTCAAAGACTTAAGTTCTTATGCCTTCATCTTAGAGAGCTAATCCATCTTCTTGTTGATTCTACTTCAGTGGATCTTGAATTCCTTAGCTTGTGTAAGGTTTAGTTATGCAAGATAAATCCTACACAACTATGATAGAAACTTTGTTTGATAATACTAAAGATTATGCAGAATCTAATCTTTAATATAAGAAGAATTTTTTAATGAAACAGTAATACTAATGAACACATAGATTAATAAACAAAAGCTTTAATATATTGATACGAATACTCTAACTAGTATTAGGGTTACAAAACCTTAAAGCTATGACAATTCTATGAATGACTCATTTTGGTACATAGAACTCTATACCCTAGGACCTCCTTTTATACACCAAGGAGTCCTAACCGGTTTACAATATTTTCCTAAATCATCATGATCTTCTAAAAAATTAAATTATATGTATCTTTTACAAAAATATCTCATACATATCTCATAAGCAATCTTTATCTTTTCTTTAAGCAGTCTTTATCCTTTCAGCAGTTGTAATCTTTCAGCAGTTGTAACTTTGTATCAACAGCATTATCTCTGAACACTAGCAGTAGTAACTTTTGTACCAGCATCATTAACTGTTTACAAGCAGTATCAACTACTTAGAAAGTTTTCTTCAATCTTCATCAGCAGTACTAAGTTACACTAGCAGTAGTAACTAGCAGTAGTAACATATACTAGCAGTAGTAACTTAAACAAGCAGTAGTAACTAGGAGTACTAACTACATAGCATATTTTTCATTAAGATTACTAACAACATTAATTTATGCTTAGCAGCAGTAACTCTAACCTGAGTAGCAGTAACTCTAAGATCAACAAAAAGTCTTTTAATCCTAACAATCCTCCCTTCATTAATCACCAGGAGGATGCTTCCAAACACTTCATTGATTCTTAAGTTGCTTTGTGATGAGCTTAAGAAGCTGATAACACATGTCATTCCAATGATCATCTTTCAACTTCTTATTCAGTATCTCTATGATTGTAGCAGGTGTAAGAGGATATCTCTTCTCTACTAACATAAAGACATGCAGACTTTGAAACCTCACAAAGTGTACTCCACAGGAATCAAATAGCTTTCAAACCAACACTTTGTTTCCTTGTAGATTCCTCCACACTAGATCTTCTACATGATGTTCAAACATTGTCTTTAGATCACCCCATAGCACTCTCTCATAGCCCTCTTCTGGCCTTGTTGATCCATGCTTAGCTTTTACCAATTTCCATAGAGTTTCCAAATCTTCCCTGTTAAAGCTTCTAAGCATCTGAATAAAGGCTGAGTACCTGTTTGAACTTCTATCAGCTCTTATAATTTGATAGTAGCTGATCTTTCCTTCTTTAATGATCTTGTAATCAACAATTCTTAGAGGCTTAGTAGCTAAAGGTATAGCATCAACTGCTACTTCCTCTTCATCAGGAATGACTTTCATCAGACTTTGAAGTTTAGCTGTTTCTTTATCCTCATCCACCTTCTGCTTCTTTGGCTTCTCTTGTTCTAGCTCATCTCCTACTCTCTTTGAACTGCTTTCTTCTCTTGTCTCACTTCCTTCTACTCTTACTTCACTACCTTCCACCAATTCTGTGTCCATATCTAGAAATGTGTTTACCCTTTTCATAGCGTGTTAAATAATTCTCGAATATTGGCAAAGGAGTTGCTCTTTAAGTCTTTGGGCTTCTATCCTGCCATATTCTTTAGGTAAGTACACATGATGCTCCTCTGTTGAGCTCTTGTAGGTGGTCTATTCCTCTTCTCTTTTGCTTTTTTTGCTACAAAGAATTTTCTTCTTTTCTCCAAGAGTTGTTGAAACAAAGTAGACTTCTCTTTAATTGTCAACTCCTGTTGTTCTTATGCCTGTAATCTTTCAGCCAGTTGATAGTCAGCATCTATCTTTGCTTGAATGTTATCCCAAGCAATATTGGCTTCTTCTACTTGTTGAGCTTTCTCCCTTGCAAGCCTATCTTCTTCATCAAACTCTGCTTGTCGCCTTAAAGTTTCTTCTTCATCAAACTTAATCTGATCTTTCTACTTCAAAGGCTTCTCTGGTTCTATCATCTTTGCTTTACCCTTATCCTTTAGACCTTGACCCTTAGCCTGTGATGGTAGTTGTAAAGATATTGTTGGAGTTGATTTACTTGGCTCTTGCATAACAACCCCTTTTGTCTTGGGTCTTGCACTCTTCAACTCTGCTAGTGTTTGAGCCAAAGTACGTTTAACATTAGTTATTGTAGCAGCACTAACTAGAACAGTCACTGCAACTGCTTCCTCAACAATATTTCTCTTCTCACCAACTTTATCAGTAACTTTACTTCCAACAACCACTTCATCACCATCTAAGTCATGTACTCCAAACATATCTTCATCTCCATACCTCCCCTGAGTTTCATCAACTAATGTAATCTCCGCATCTGCATCAATATCATCAATTTTCCTCCCCTGTTTGGATGCATCCTCCTGATCACCCAAACTAGCTTCTTTAGAGGAAACTACTCTTGCAGATCTACCAACCTTGTATAATCTTTTGAGCTCATAAGTTCTTGACCCTCCTTTCTTCTCTAACCTCTTGAATCTCAGTTTTAAACTTGTAATCTCCTGAGCTTGAGCAGTCTTTATGTTCTCCAGGTCAAGCACTCTTTGTTGCAATTTGGTATAAAAATCCATCAATTCCTTAAGTAGCATACTAGGCTCCTCATTGATTTCCTCATCTGTTACATTTGTAGGATCACTAGGCTGAGATACCTCAGTGTCCTTTCTCTTTGACCTCCTAGATTTTTTTTCCTTAAAGTTTGAGATGATGAAGGTTGAGTAATGATGGGGATCAGTTGGCATTGCTAAACCTTCACCCATTTCTTCTAGAGCTTGAATCACCATTGTTGGAAATAATGGTGTTACTCTACCAGAAAAGTCTTTTCCTTGCCTTCTTATGTTAGCAAAAATCTTCTTTGTGTGCTAGGGTGCAATATAAGTCCTGTTGTGAGTTGCCATCCCTTCTAGTTGATTATCTAAAAATACTTGCACAAACCTTGGATACATTAAGAATTTACCAGCATTATCCAAGTTCTTCACCATACATTCAAAAATATACTTGGAAAAGTTGAACTTTTGATTTCTGGCTAAATAGATAATTGCAGAAGCCATAGTGCTACTAAATTCATTCCATGCAGTAGTCTTAGCACTTAGGCATTGCAAAACAATATGAATAAGGAATTTCCATTGAGGAGAAAAGAAAGCCTTATAGAATGTAAGCTTCTGAGAAAGTTTCTCATACCCTATTAGTATAAGTTGTTCAAAGATATCAGCATTGGGTAGACAATCAATACCTTCAGCATCTTCCAATTGAATATCTCTTCTTACGGTTGCTTCAATTATGATAATCTTCTTCCTATCCACTAGGGCTTGTAACTGAACTTCCCCATTGATAGTTTTCATCTTGACAGTAGCCCAGAATTTTTTAATGCACAAAGCATATATAGTGGGATTGATCGTTAAAGCATATCTTATGGGATTTACATTTAGAAAATCCACTATCTTCTTAAACCCTTCGCTTTCAGCAAATTTAGTCAAAAACGCGACCATATTATGTGAATCAACAAACTTTAAGGTCGTCATTGTGATGGGTTTTGATGATGAATGATGAAATTGAGTTAGGGTTTATGATTAGAGAGTATATGAAAGATTAAAATCGATTAAATGATTGAATGAAATCCTTAATCGAAGTATTTATGAAAATACCCTCAACAACATTAACGTTCACCAGCATTAGTAAGTTATGCCTAGCAGCATTAACTTTCAACAACAGTAGTAAGTTTATGCCTAACAGCATTAACTTTCCCCAGCAGCAGTAAGTTTATGCCTAGGAGCATTAACTTTGAATCACCAACATTAACTCCAACTCCATTCTAATCAGCTTTTCCATCATCAAATTCACATTTTAGCTCACAAAAACTCTCTGTCTGTTTTTGATTTCTCTCAATTCTTTTTACTCACAATTCTCTCTATTTGTTTTTAAACAACTCTCTTTTTGTTTTTTTTCTCACCACTTCTCTTAATTCTTTTTCTCACCAAATCACTCTATTTGTTTTTATCTCTCACAGCTCTCTTTTTGTTTTTCAACTCACAAATTCTCTTAATTCTTTTACTCACTAAATCACTCTATCTGTTTTTATCTCACATAGCTCTCTTTCTATTTTTCAACTTACAAATTCTCTTAATTCTTTTACTCACTAAATCACTCTGTCTATTTTTATCATACATCTCTCTTTTTGTTTTTATTCTCACCATTTTCATAATTAAGACTTTAAAGATGGAGCATTCTAATATTAGCAATCAAGTATTTAAATCTACTTACATCAAATGCTTTTGTAAGCAAATCTACAACATTCTTTTCGGTCTGAATCTTAATCATTTGAATTAGCTTCTTTTCATTAGAATCTCTGATAAAGTGATGTCTAATCTCAATGTGCTTTGTTTTTTTAATGAAAAACAGGGTTCTTAACTATGCATATGGTACTCTCATTATCAATATAGATCTTTGTATGCATAAAGTTATACCCGTAATCAAGCAATTGATTTTAAATCCAAAGAACTTGGCCACAGCAACTTGAAGCAGCTACATATTCAGCCTTTATTGTGAAATTAGCAACCACAGTCTGCTTCTTGCACTGCCATGAAATCAGTCTACACCCAAGGAATTTACAACCTCCTGTTGTGGACTTCCTATCCAAGCTTGCCCCAGCATAATCACTATCAGTGTATGCTACCAAATCAAACGGTGAATCTTTTGGATACCAAAAGCCTAATTTAGGTTGACCTTTTAAGTATCTAAAATTTCTTTTCACATAATGAAGATGTGACACTTTTGGTTTGACTTGATATCTTACACAGCCACACACTGCAAACATAATATCAGGTCTTGAAGAAGTAAGGTACAACAATGAACCAGTCATTTATCTATATAAATGAACATCCACTTCTTTACCATTTTCATCCTTGATCAGAGCCTTTTAACTTTCCATAGGTGTGCTTGTTGTCTTGGCATCAATAAAACTAAATTTCTTCAAAATCTCAGTCACATACTTGTCTTGACTGATAAAATTTCCATCTTCCTTCTACTTTACTTGCAGTCCTAAGAAGAATGTGAGTTCACCCATAGAACTCATCTGAACTTCTCATGCATCATTTTCTCAAACTCAGTACATAATGACTTATTTGTAAAGCCAAAAATGATATCATCTACATACACTTGAACTAAGAGAATATCACCTTTGTCCCTTCTGATAAATAAAGTTATATCTATCTTTCCTCTCTGAAACCCATTGTCTAACAAATAAGTGGACAAGGTTTCATACCAAGCTCTGGGAGCTTGTTGCAGTCCATAAAGTGCCTTTTCTACTTTGTATACTCTGTCAGGGAAGTCTGGATCTTCATATCCTGGTGGTTGACAAACATAGACTTCCTCTTTAATCTTAAGCACTC
This sequence comes from Tanacetum coccineum, assembly GCA_026074375.1. Taxonomy (NCBI): domain Eukaryota; kingdom Viridiplantae; phylum Streptophyta; class Magnoliopsida; order Asterales; family Asteraceae; genus Tanacetum; species Tanacetum coccineum. The sequence goes on from BQNB010000079.1 coordinate 128,328, forward strand.
TTGACATCCATTTGGTATACCACAAAGTCTTTAAATAAGGCATAGGCTAAGAATAGCCTAATTGCTTCAATTTTTGCAACAGGGGCAAAGACTTCATCATAGTCAATCCCTTCTTCTTGTGTGTATCCTTGAGCAACCAATCTTGCTTTGTTCTTTATCACAATGCCTCTTTCATCCTTCTTGTTCTTGTAAACCCATTTAGTGCCAATAGCACTTTTGCCATTTGGTAAATCCACCAAGGTCTAAACCTTTTGTAATTTGAATTGTAGAAGCTCATCATGCATAGCTTCTATCCAACTTGGATCCTTTAATGCATGAATTACCTTTTTGGGTTCTTCTTGTGATAAAAAGCAAGCAAACAAGCAATTTTGAAAGTCTTTATGGTTTGTTCTTTGCTGTACTAAACTAAACAAACCATGTTCTTCCAAATTCTTTGTCATTCTTCTTGTTTGCGGTGCTGAATTCAAGTCTTTAATAATTTGTTCAATTGGATGATCTTTGTGTATTCTTATAGTTGGAATAGGACTGACATGCATAATTGTATCCAATTTGTTTATGTGAGCCTCTGCACCAACATCTTCATCATCATCTGAATATACAATATCTTCTAATTCAGGCATATTTAGATCATCTGGAAGTCCAATGCTTGATTTTCTACCAACAGTATTAACTTCATTTGTGCTAGCAGCATTAACATTGTTAGTGCAGTTAACATAATCATTCTTCTCTTGATCATTATTCTCATCTTCTTTACTTGAATCACCACTTTCTTTTCCTGGTTCTTCAGTAACCTTTTTTTCATTATCTCTTGAAGGTTTGAATCCAGCATCAGGAGAACTCTTTAAACATTGAGAGAATAGTGGATCAGCAGGCCATAATGGTAGTAGAATGTAGTCTTTGCCAGGTACTGTCTCCATACTAGCTTTACCTGTATCATCACATGCTTTAGTACCTACATTACCATTTGACTGATTTCCTGCAATAACTAGCTTATAATTCATTAACTTTGTTAGTGCATCAATATCAAAAAGCCAATTTGGTCCACTTCCTGCAATATTAGGTGTATTATCACTAAATTAAACATGTAGGTTCTCTTCAACTATCCTAGTTCTACTGTTGAATACTCTAAATGCTTTACTATTGATTGAGTACCAACAAAGAATCCTTTATCAGCCTTACCATCAAACTTGCCTAAGTGATCTATGGTATTGAGAATTATAACAGGACACCCAAATGGTCTCATAAAGCTTAAAGCTGGTTTTCTACCAAGAAAACGTTCATAAGGGGTCTTGTTATGAGGCTTAGTTACTAATACCCTATTTTGCACATAACAAGCAGTAATAACTGCATCCACCCAAAAAGTAGTAGGTAGCTTAGAATCAGCTAGCATTGTCATAACAGCCTCAATTAGTGTTCTATTTTTCCTCTCAGCTACTCCATTTTGTTAAGGAGTACTAGCTACACTAAATTCTCTCTTAATACCTTTTCTTTTACAAAACTGATTCATATCCTTATTCTTGAACTCAGTTCTATTGTCACACCTAATTACCTTAACCCTTTGATCTATTAGATTTTCTACTCCAGTTATAAAGGACTTAAGTATGCCACTAGTCTCATCATTAGAATCTAGAAAGAAAACCCAACTAAACCTACTGTAATCATCTGTGACAACTAGGCAATACATCTTTTTCATTAAGCTTTTTAAAAATGTTGGACCAAACAAATCCATGTGAAACATATGTAAAGGTTGGCTGATTAAACTTACTATTTTGGACTTATAAGAAGCTCTATGTTGCTTTCCCTTTTGACAAGCAAAACAGGTTTGATCATTTTCAAAAAGTTTTGAAGGTTAACCTCTTACAAGATTTCCCTTAACTAGTTTATTCATAGTTTTGAAATTTATGTGTCCAAGCCTCCTATGACAAAGTTTAGATTCATCAGATGTGGCTTTTGCAAAGAGACAAGTTAGACCTCCTTTAGGAACAATATTCTTTAAATCAACACAATACATATTGTTCTTTCTAGGAACTTTAAGTAAAACATGACTTTCATCAGTTAACTTAAAGTTTAGAGATAAAACAATACATTCAGTGTCATTAAAGAGAACACTATTCTTTTTGTCACACATTTGTGAGACACTAAAGAGGTTAAACTGTAATTCTCTTACAAAATACACATTCTCAAAATCTAAATTACCATTTTTGATTGTACCTCTGCCTGTGATTTTCCCTCTTTTAGGGTTACCTCCAAAGGCAACATATCCTTCATCAATTTCTTCAAAATCAGTAAGATAGGACATGTTCCCTATCATGTGCCTTGAGCATCCACTGTCAATCAATCCTTTCTCCTCCAAATCTTGCTATGGATTTCCCTGCACATAAGGTAAGAAAATCAGTCTCTTTTATGGAACCAAGCCATCACTGACTTGGATCTGCCTTTGCATCAATATAATGAAACCTTTTTAGAATGGCTGATGCATTGTTGTGTTTAGAAACATGGTCTATTACTTTAGTCTTTGGTTTCTAAACCCAACAAGCTGAGGCCTTAACAGCATTAACCTGGTTTCCCTTAACAAAGTACTGCTTTTGGCCTAGCAGCATTAACTACTGCTTTTGGCCTAGCTGTATTAACATTCTTACCATTAACAATATTAACCCTCTGATTAAATTTCCTATTTTTAGTTGTTGTTTTGTTGTTAATGGGCCAACTAACAGTTGAATGTGCTTTATTAAAAACATTTATCATTGGTCTTGCACTATTCACTGTTGTTTTGGGTTGAGCAGTATTAACTGGTCTAGTAGTAGTTAGTGATACTAGGCCAGACCTTATTAATACTCCTTTTGGGACCATGTTCCTTTTAGGACTGGGATGAGTCATTCTAGAAAAAAATTGGTGATTCACCCTTTGAGTATAGTTCCATACAGGTTTTACCATCTTTTTATTATTAAGCAGTCTTTGATGGTTATTACAATCATACTGCAGGTGATCAACACTTCCACATACATGACAAGCTTTGTTAAACATCTCAAAATTACTTCCTAGTCTCTGAGACATCATATTATTCCAGTTTTTTTGATTTCCTCTAAAAGTATGAGTGTTTTGTCTATTTTGATTAACATGATTAACAATTGTTTTCCTTAGAGATTTTACTTGCTCTTTAGATTTAACAAACTCTATTTTAGCAAAACTAGACTTAACTGTTTTCTTCTCTTTCTTAGCCTGAGACACATCTTCTTCCTCACTATCAAACACCCAATCCTCAATAATTAGAGCACCATTATTCTTCCTAACTGCTTTAGGCTTGTCTGCACTAGCCTTAGCTTCACTAGTCTCAACTACAAACTTCTTAGCTGTAGGCTCACTAACTATTGGCTCATTCACAAACTCTTCTAGACCAGAGAATGAAAAATCATGTTTTGGAGGCAAAAAGTTTCCTGTATAGGGAGGTGGAACAAAATTATACCCTAAATCTGTTTGCACTTATCAACTATCTAACAATCTAATAGTTTACTTAAGTTTTTAGATAAATTCATAAAATTTTCTACTGTTAGCTGAATTTCATCTTTTTGTTTTTAAGCCAGATCCTACTTCCTCCTAAGCTCTATAATAGCTACTTCTCTTAAATGAATCTCACGTTTTAAGACCTTGATATCTTCCTCATAAACAGACTCATTTTTCTTATACACTAGAAGTCTTGCTTCTACAGACTCTAAACCTGTTTTATAAGTAATAGCATTTATCTTAGATGTCCTTAAATCTTTTAACAGTAGTTTATTTTGTTCTTTAAGAATTTTAACATTTTCCAAACAAGATGATGAACAGTTTAAATCAGTAGATACCTCAGAGTTAGAACTTGTAAAAGAGTAAGCCATGAGTGCAAAGTTAGTTAGCCCTTCTTCTGCTTGATCACTCCAATCATAATCACCAAGACCATCACATGAGATCAAAGAATTGGAAGTAGTTGTCTCCACTGGCACAACTCTTCTTATGTTTTCCTTATTCATATTTTCTTGTTTCCTTAGAGTCGTGCCCCCTTTTGTGGCAGTTGTAACACTCCACCTTGGACTTATCAAACCCAATGGTCTCAGTACCATTTACAGAAAACTTCCTTCCAGTGTTTTTTAAGAATATCCTTGCCCTCATTATTAGCATAGCCATCTGCCACCTTAAATCCATCTCTTCTAAATTATCAGGATAAATTTATTGCAAGTCCTCATTATCAAGTTGTGGACTGTTTGGTTAACTTGCAAAGAAAGCACAGATGACAGCATCACTCAAGTTGTCAATTGTTGTTGAGTTAACAGCAGTAGCTTGAGAGCTAGCAGTTGTAGCTCTAAGAGCAGTATTAACTGCTCTATTTGTACTGCTGGTGCTGTTTGAGGACACAAAGTCTACTTTTTATGTGTTTGTGCTTGAGCTTGATGTCCATTTGACCTCTGGTTCATAGATATTCAGGTTGTTGTAAAGATCATCCAAGCTTAATGTATCTTTCTCAGACTTGTTTCTCCACACAATGGTATATGTGTTCTATTCTGGTGACAAACTTCTTAAGAACTTCTGATTCACATCTTCATGTAAGATACTTTCACCATGAATCTCCAACTGACTGATAAGCTTTTGAAGCCTATCAAAGGTTTGATCTAACACCTCTGAGCTAGATGCAGTAAAATTTTCATACTGCTGCTTTAGAAGATTCCTCTAAGTCTTTTTAGTAGCAGCATTCCCTCTAAACATCTTCTTAATAGCTTGCAGCAATGACTTGGCATCTTTGATGGAGTTAAACTTCAATTGATGTTCATTAGGGATTCCTGTCAATAAAGTGCTTCTTGCCTTCAACTCTAACCTGCTTTGTACCTTTTCTTTAGCAGTTGTAGGAGCAATTGTAGTCTCAACACCTTCAATAAGTTTTGTTATTAGAGGTGCATTACCATTCTCTATGACTTCCTATAGAGTATAATCAACCATCTGAATGTACTATTCCATCCTCATCCTCTAAGCTTATACTCACCTGGTTTAAGCATAGGCAATTTTGATGCAGCCACCATATGTACTGAGTCTTGATCCATGTCTTCTTAGCAATGTTTCTCAAAGCAACAAGCTTTGATGCCACTTATTGATCCCACTTCAATAGATCTTGAATTCTTTAGCTTGTGTAAGGTTTAGTTATGCAAGATAAATCTTATACAAATATGATAGAAACTTTGTTTAATAATACTAAAGATTATACGGAATCTAATCTTTATTATAAGAAGAATACTTCAATGAAACAGTAACACTAATGAACACACAGATTAATAAACAAAAGCTTTAATATATTGATATGAATAATGTAACTAGTATTAGGGTTACAAAACCTTGAAGCTATGATAATTCTATGAATGACTCATTTTGGTACATAGAACTCTATACCCAAGGACCTCCTTTTATACACCAAGGAGTCCTAACCGGTTTATAATATTATCCTAAATTATCATGATCTTCTAAACAAATAAATTATACCTATCTTTTACAAAAATATCTCATACATATCTCATAAGCAATCTTTATCTTTTCTCTGAGCAGTCTTTATCCTTTCAGCAGTTGTAATCTTTTAGCAGTTGTAACTTTGTATAAGCAGCATTAACTCTGAACACTAGCAGTAGTAACTTTGTACCAGTAGCATTAACTATGTACAAGCAGTATTAACTACTTAGAAAGTTTTCTTTAATCTTCATCAGCAGTACTAAGTTACACTAGCAGTAGTAACATATACTAGCAGTAGTAACTTACACTAGTAGTAGTAACTAGCAGTACTAACTACTTAGCATATTTTTCATTAAGATTACTAACAACATTAATTTATGCTTAGCAGCAGTAACTCTAAGATCATCAAAAAGTCTTTTAATCCCAACACTTTTGATCCTGCTTTTAACCTAATGTCTCCTCCTGCTGTTGTTTCATCTGTTCAGCCTCGGTCTTCTCAAGGCCAATGAAGGTCACCATGTTGGTGATAATTTGGTCCTAAGGGTGTCATGCACCTTTGAATACTTTATTTTGATGTTATTCAGGATTCAGCATTCGAAACAATTAGTCTGTACTGCTAGCAATGGTTAATGTAGGCCATTGAATGAACAGCTTGTGTCGATATTTTTGGTTGACTTTAGATTAGTCCCCTTAAGGGCTTTAAATATAAGGACTTGGTCCTAGATTTTGTTATCATGTTTCTGTTCCTCATATGGGGAACTTTAGGGGACCTTAGTCTGACCCTTTAGCTTTTTTAGATAATAATTGCGCTTCATCAAGCGGAGGCTCAAGTGTGACCTTAATGTTCTAACAAGTTGTCAATTATTTGAATATAGGGTTGCAACCCGCTCTGTTGTGCCTCTAGGACTTCAAAAGAAGCATTGGAGGAAGTTAACGTGAATTTTTTGGATGTCCATTATTCGTAGGGCTCATGTATGGCCTTACAAAATCCTTTCAAACATTGAACTTAATGATAAATGATTGTAAGGCTTAAGTGTGGCCTTACGATATATTTTGTTGTAAATAATGATACAAAAGATTTGGAATAGCTCCGTTTCATTGATAGTGTAGAAAGATTTACATCATCTCATGTATCATCACTTAGTTTGGTACACTTTTTGAGAGAAAAAGTAGTCAAAACAATGACTTTTGAAAATAAAAGTTAAAGAAAATACTCGGAAAGGTAAGTTTTACATGTAAAACTTACGGAGACTTCTTCCTTTTGCCGTTTGAGTTAATGAGTGATCGCATGCATCAGTGATTTTGTAAAGTTCTCCTTCGTAAACTTCGCTAATCATGTGAGGCCCCTGCCATGTTTGCAGGTTTTCTGTGTCGCTTAGCGAGAGTAGAACAAAGTCTCCCAACTTGTAAGTGGAGCGGTTACTCCTTACGTCATGATACCCGCGTAGCTTGTTTTAGTAGTAGGCTTCTTCGATTGAGACCACTTCTTTTCTTTCTTTTCTCTTAACATTCTCCTTTGTTGAGTGCTTGTTATCTTTAGGAACAAAGCTTTCGACTGTTGAGATTATGGCCTCGGAACCATAAGTCAAGCTGAATGGTGTCTCTGTTTGGCTATTTCTCGAGAAGGTTCTATGTATCCACAATAGTCGAGTTAAATCATCCACCCATCCTTGTTGACTTTGAGTTAACTGCTTCTCGATCTAGTTCATTAATTCTGTGTGTTTTGTGATGAGGGAGAAGGATTGTGCGGTTTTTAATCCTTTGCAAAGGTCTGCAAATATGCCTTCCTTGAAATGCTTTTCTTCCTTCGAGCTGATTGTTCATGGAACCCCGAACCTGCATATTTTGTATTCCCATGCGAACTTTTCTGCCTGCTTCCCGTTTATTGTGGTTAGTGGCTTTGCTTCTACCCATTTCGTAGAGTGCTCTACTGCTATTCCTAGAAACTTAAAACTTCCTAGGGACGTTGGTAGGGGTCCTAGAATGCTGACTCCCCAATGGTTGAATGGCCATATGCTTTTGACTGCTATTGCGTCCTTCCTCGCTGCTTTCTTGGCCATAGATTGTTCCTTGCATTGTGCACAGTTTTGAATTATCTTCGCAACATCTCTATGTATCGATGGCTAATAGTACCCCTGCTTTGTAATTTTTACTACCATTGAGTGGGGTTCTGTATTAAAACCACAAGAACCTTCATGTATCTCCTTTATGATGTTGTTGGCCTGCGGAGGAGCTAGATAGCGAAGCCATAGTCTGAAGAAGGATTTTTTGTACAAATTTCCTTTAATCAGCTTGTTTTGTGGTGCCTTGATTATGATTTTCCTGGACTCCCTTAGATCTTCTGGCAGTAGCCCACTAAGTAAGTATTCATGAATGGGAGTCATCCAGCTTTCCCCTTCTTTGACTTTGACCTGTAGGACCTCCCTGTCGTCTATTGACCTTTTTGCCAGGACCTCAACAAGCACTTCTTTGGTAAGGTGTTCGAAAGTCATTGAAGCCAATTTGCTTATTGCATCGGCTTTTTTATTTTGATTTCTCCAAATATGCTCAATCGTATAGCTGTCGAAACTTCACAAAACCTCTTTTGTCTTTTTCTGGTACTCCTTGATTGTTGGCTGCCTGGCTTCGTAGGCTCCCTTTATTTCGTTTAACATTAGCTGGGAGTCTGCGAAGATTGCCAACCTTTCGATTTCCATCTACTGCGCTATTTGTAACCCTGCTAATAGTGCCTTATACTCTGCTTCGTTGTTCGTTGTTTTAAATTCGAAACATTGAGCATAAGTGTACTCCTTTCCTTTAGGATTGATTAGCATTATCCCTGCTCCTGAGCCATCGGAGCTCGAGGCTCCATCGGTGTAGAGTTTCCATGCGCTGCGTAGATTTGTATTCTCCAACATGGTTTCGTATTCCATGTTGCTTTCTTTTTGTCTTCTTCGAAGGGTATTTTGACCAAGAAGTCCTTCGGTACTTCTTTCTTAGTACCCCTCCTCTCTCGAAATTCAATATCGTGTTCTCTTAATTCGATTGCCCATTTGGCTACTCGCCCCAATTTCTCAAGATTTGAGAGCGTTTGTTTGATGGGCGCGTTGGTTAGGACTATTATCGTGTGTGTCTGTAAATAATTTTGCAACCTTCTTGTCGCATAAACCAACACTAGTATGAGTTTTTCCAATGATGGGTAGTTAAGTTATACCCCTTGTAAAACCATGCTTACGAAGTAAATAGGGAGTTATCCTTCGTCTATTTCTGCAAAAAGGGATGGGGAGAAGATGTGAGGTACATCGTTAGAGCTTCTCCTTTTATTGGGGCGGTGAGTGTTGGTGGTATGTGTTTAATTACACATACCTTTGACCACTAAAAATGGACTTAAATGACAAAAAATGTACCAAAAATACATATTATTTGGATGTTTTGCATGTTTATTATGCAGGTAACGGATATCCAAGAAAAGGACAAAATCAAAGCCAAAACGACAAAACCGAGCACGAGAACAAAAAGACCGTGAGAAGTCAAAAAGACAAAGTCAAATTCAACAAAAAGGTCAAAGTCAAAGTCAACCCCAGGAAGTGGCATTAGAAAAAGCATCGCAAACCGAACCCGAAAACCTAAATTGCCAAAAGTAGGCCCACCCATACCTACCTTGTGGGCCCGGGTCAGCCCACTTATATACTAAATCTTATAACCTTAAGCCTTAATAAAATGGCCCAAGTCCATTTTTATAACACCGGCCTAACAAAACAAGCCTAAACCCAAAGCCCTTAACAACATGTTAACCATTCCCCTTATAACCTTACCCCGTTAGTCCTTTAAGGACTAACGGTGCAAACACCAACCCAACCTCAAGGACCAAAGTTGCACAACTTAAGGATTCTGGTTGTCATCAACTTATACACACTCGGGGACTAAAATTGCCAATCCACCAAACATATCCCCTACAAATCAAAACACTGTACATCGTTCTCCACTACCCGCCAAAATGCAATCCCAACAATGTTCCCCTTTCTTCTCCTCTTTGTTGACCAACCTTATCCCTCCTCACATGGGCTTATTGCCACCTTGGCAATCCCTTGCAACCTTATTCGTCCAAGGATCAAGACAAGAGATCAATGGCTAAGATGACATGACTTGGACACTACTAAAATTCAATGGCCAAGATGAGTTTTAGATTCTACTCACACAACAAACACACTCCTAGAATCTTCTATGGCTTAGTATAAATAGGCTCATTTGTAAGCCTTTGGGCAACTTAGTTTTTTAGTTTTTTTAGCTTATAATTTAAGTCTTTTTTAGCTTATTGTAGTGTTTTCTTAAAAGTCTTGTAATGATTTTAAGTTTAATGAAAGATTGAAGTTTTTAGGTTTTACCCCATTTTTAAGTTAAAGTGTTTGATGATTTAAAACTGTTTTATAAGCTCACAAAAGATCTTTTTATAACATTCTTAAGCTGTTACTTAAGTTTTACAAAACTCTTTTATAGTTTGTAAGGTTTAAGTTTATTTTACCAAAATCACTCAAAAAGCTTTTTGGATGATAAGCCAGATTTGGATGGGCTTATGGACACTACTAGCTTATTTTTGATAAGCTAGAGCTTGTAGATAAGTTGTTTTGAGCTCATTTGCCCTGTTTTGAGCAAGGGTTTTTGTAAGTCTTCATTTTTCCATTTTTTGCTTATTTACTATTCAACTGCTTATTTGTGCTTAATGTCTGCTTATATTTGCTTATTTATGTTTGCTTATGATGTTTAATGCTTATTATGCTTGTTTTATAGTTTAGAGATCATTTGCTTAAGTTTTCTTATAATCTGTCTTGAAATAGCTTATAAACTTGCATAATCTGTTTTAGCTTATTTGAGTGCTTATTTGTTATCGAGAGTTGCTTAATATTGTTAATATAGCTTATTTAACATCTGGTCTTGGTAATTTGTGGCTTAAATCATTCTAAATCAAGTTTTAAAAAGGATTTATAAGTTTAAATGGGTGTTTGGTTTAACTGTTTTCATGGGTTAAAATGGGTTAAAATTGCATTTTGACACTTGGGTCAGTTTAATTTAGCTTAAATTAGTCCTAAGAATTAGTTTGTTTAAGTTTTTAAGTAGTAAATCTCATTTTCAAGGTGTTAAGAGTTTGTGGTTTGAAACTGTTAGGTTTAAGCTCATCTTATTTGCTTATTTGATTGTGCTTTTGCTTATTCAGTTTTTTGTGAGGTATATGTGTTTATGAATGTCTTAAAACAGGTTAGAAACAAAGACAAATAGGCTTGCATTGTTAGTTTTGTGTTTTGCCAAAGCTGTCAAAAATTTGCTAAGTGTTTGAAAATTTGAGAAATTGCTTTTTCAATTGCTTGTTGTTGCTTATTGTGAATTTCAAAATACGTTTTGATTGTTGATTCTTGTTCTTTGAGGTCAAATCTTAATCTGTTTGTAGGTTATAGAGTCATAAGGATCTGTTTAAGTGCTTATTTTTAAGCTTAAAAGTGGTAATTTGTGAAGATTGCAAAAATTTGTCCAAGTGTCAAAACAGTGTTAGATAGCTTTTTCATGAAGCTTTTTAAGTGCTTATTTGAATTTCAAACTGCTTTTTCATTGTTGTTTATTGTAGCTTTTTGGCCATTTTTTTAGTGGTATAAGCCACTAAGCCATAAGGATCTGTTTTCTAGCTTATTTTTAAGCTAGAAAAGTCCTCCTTAGGCTATTTGCTTATCAGTTTTGGCCAAAAAGCTATTTGCTTATTTAGGCTTATTAGCTTATTGCATTTGCTTATTCTAGGTTTAGTTTAGCTTATTAGGTTAGTTTAAGCCCACTTTAGCTTATTTCCTTTAGTTTAGAGCTTATTTGAGCTTATTTGCATTTTAGCTTAAAATTCCTAAGTTTTTTAGCTTTTTGATTATTCTATCTTTCTAGATTATTTTGGTTACTTATTTTTGGTCAAGAGTGCTTTTTAGATATAGCTTAAGTTCCTTTCTTAGCTTATTTTGATTTTGCTTAGCTTATTTAGTGCTTAAAAAGTAAAATAGTTAAAAAAAAGTCATTAAGTGTATAAAGCTTATTATGTCACTCTTTACAGCTTATTTTAGTGCTTATTTTTTATTTATAAAAAAAGTGTTCTTGTAAAAAGTGCTTATTTTTAAGTCTTCTAAAAAGTTGTAAAAAAATGGCAAGTAAAAACATTTAGGAATTAGGGGAAGTCAAGGGTGAGCAGGACTCGAACCCGATACCTCTACCCCAATTCAACCAAACGTTTTATACAAAACACACACTACCACTCGCCCTGAGGTCTTTTTCGATTTTATCTTGCAACATTTATTATTTATACACGTTTTGGCCCTTTTGGCTAAATAAGCTGTTTTAGCTTAGTTCACAGCTTATTTAATAAGCTGTTTTCCTCAGCTTATTTTTATTAGATTCTTCATTGTCCAAGCTACTTTTGATAATTTTTTCAAATTTTTTATAAATAGTTTAGTATTTTTAAACATTAAAATCGTTTTTAACTTATAAAAAATTATAAAAAAGTCAAAAAAATATAAATCTGTTTTAGAAAATTTTCTTTTAACATTTAGGACTTAGGAAAATTATATTCGCTTTCGTAGAGTTAAAATTGCAAAATTTGATTTTTTTAAAGAACGGGATTGAATCTCGTTCACGTTTTTAGTGTTTTTAAGCCCTAATCTCTTCCGTTTTTGGTCTAGTTTTCTTTGTTCTAGCATTTTAGTCAATTAAGATTTATAAAATTCGAAAAGATCATTTTAGGACTTAATTTTGATAATTTAGGGTTTTTAGGTCGCGTTTTAGGATTCCCGGTTTGCGTTTTTAGTTTAAACTAGTTTTGCCTTAATTGTTTTTAAGTGTTTGCATTATTTTTCTCATAATTTTAGAAAACCAAACCAATCTAAATTTTGTTCCATTCAAGCATCTATTATCAAAACGACTCTCGACTTTCAATTGCAATCCTCGTTGGGGATAACGACCCGGGAATCATACTTCCGGTTTACTACATTGAGAGGTTTTTGACTATCCATATTATAAGTATTATATATTTATTTATATATACTTATATTTAAAAGGGTTAGCATCAATCTTAATCAATTTTTGGCGCCACTGCCGGGGAGAATTGTATACGATTGTCCTTGCGTTTGAAGATTTGTGCTTTGAAGATCCTTCCGTGTGAAGTTATTTTGCTTATTTTCATATAAAAAAAATACAAAAAGATTTTTTTTTCTTTTATAATTAGTATATATATAACCAAATTTTTTTTTAAAAACATTGTCCATAAAAAAATAAAAAAATTCACCATCAATATAATACTTTCAATTGAAGTATTATCATTAATAAGTTCCCGAACAAAAGATCAAAAAATTACCTTTTGTGTCACTCGTGAGGTACGGTTCACCTTTGAAAGATAAACAAACACTAAGAGGGGTATAAGGCGGGTTGTTCCAACGAACTACGACCCTAAAGGAGAATGGTTTTTAATAGTTTCGCGCTTTCCTACTCCTCTGCTCATTTGTGCGTTTTTCTCTTTGAAGAGTTACCGAGAAGCGAGTTGATTATTATGTTTAAGTGTCTTATCTCATTGTCCGTTATTAAAATAAATTGTGAATACATTGTTGAAAAATCAAAAAAAATTAAAATATTAGTATAAATTTTCTTTTTATATTTTAGTGCATGCGCACTCGTTCTCAATCTCGTAATTCTAACCGTCAACAACAACAAGTCCCATCAACTTTTGTTGAACCATTTAATCTTGTGGAACCTATTGAAAATCAAGCTCCTCCCGTAGTTACGATAGCCGATAATCGTACTACAGCGCAATTGCTCGAAGCACCCACCAGGGGTTACGAGGATGCCATCGTTGTTCCCGAGATCACCGCGGACAACTTTGAGCTTAAGCATGGTTGGCTTACTCTTGTTCAAAATAAATAATTTTTTAGACATGACAAAGAAGACCCTCATGCTCACATTCGTTATTTCAACAAGATCACTTCTACGATGAAGTTCCCGAACGTCCTGAGTACGTCGGTTAAGCTTATGCTTTTCCCATTTTCCCTCGAGGGTGCCGCCCGGATTTGGCTTGAAAAAGAACCCCCTTGATCGATTCTTACATGGGTTGATCTTGTTTTGAAATTCATCAACAAATTCTTCCCTCCTTATAAAACAACAAATCTTCGAAATGAAATCACGAGATTTTAACAACGATTTGAAGAAACTTTTTACGAGGCATGAGACCGATTCAATGATCTTCTTCGGGCATGCCCACATCATGGATTTTCGAAATTACATAAACTCGATACTTTCTATAATGCTTTGAACTCTAATGATCAAGATTCGTTGAATTCCGCCGCGGGTGGTAATTTTTTAGATAAGATGCCCCGAGATTGCCTAAGACTCATCGAGAGCAAATCCAAAGTTCGTAACACACGTAACAAACCGATTGTTGCCAAAGTGAGTACGAGCTCTTCTACCCCCGGTATTTCTCCCGATGTTGCCGAACTTAAAGATATGGTGAAAGCCTTGTTTCTCGATAAGAAAAACCAATCCTAAGCTCACGCTACCGTAAAATCGGTCGAGGAAAATTGTGTAACTTGCGGTGGTGCTCATTCTTACCGAAATTGTCCCCCCACCGATGGCAACGTTTATCGTGACAATATTTAAGAATACGTCTCTCAAGCTGCCACAGCTAATTTCAATCAAGGAAATAACGGTTACCGAGCCCCGATTGTAAATCAAATTCGACCTCTTGGTTTTCCTCCAGTTCAACAAAACCAAGGAAATAACCAAAACCATTACAACCAAAACTGGGGGAATAATTACAACCAAGGCCAAATTTATCGACCCCCGATTAATCAACCCCCGATTCACCAAGCTCCACCTTACCAAGCACCGGCTCCGCAAACACAAGGTGTGTCCAAGGATGATTTTCAAAACTACGTCAAAGCTAATGATGCAGTTATGAGAAATATGCAAAATCAAAATCAAAACTTGCAAAATCAAATGACCAATTTAACGGACATGCTTTCCAAATTCGTGAATTCCAATACCGCTTCTACTTCAGGTTCAGGGACACTCCCTAGTAATACCATTACTAACCCGAAGGTAGATTTAAAGGGTATTACCACCCGAAGAGTTGTTGCTTATCAAGGACCCACGATTCCTACTACTTCTTCGCCTCCTAAAGTAGTGGAACGTGAAACTAAGGTGACAAAGGATACGGTGCCTCCTACTAATAACGGAAGTACCAAAGACGTCCAACCTCTGGTTGTCCAAGTTCAACCCCAAGTACCAAATTCTGAGCCCGTTGTTGCTCCCGTTAGTGCTCCGATGCCTAACCCGAAACCATCAATTCCATATCCGTCTAGACTTAATGACCAAAAGATCCGCGAAAAAGCTAACAATCAAATTGAGAAATTTTACCAAATCTTTCAAGATTTGCATTTCGACATTAGCTTCGCGGATGCTTTAATTCTCATGCCTAAATTTGCCTCGACACTTAAGAGTTTAATCAGTAACAAAGAGAAATTGTTTGAATTGGCTAGAACTCCGTTGAATGAGCATTGCTCGGCGGTTCTCCTCAAAAAGTTACCCGAAAAACTTGGAGACCCCGGCAAATTTCTCATACCGTGTGATTTTCCCGGAATGGATGAGTGCTTAGCCTTGGCCGATCTTGGCGCTAGCATAAATCTCATGCCATTATCCGTGTGGAAAAAAAAAAAAGCTTCTCTTCGGATCTCACTCCTACTTGTAAGACTCTTCACTTTCGTACATACGATACTCCAAACAAATCGGTTATCTCCTATCTTTCTACTTAAAATTATTAAATTATCCAATACCTGACCCACTATAATTTTAATCTTTATAATCCTAACCCCTTAATCCCCACAAACATACTAACCATCTAAATATCTTACTATCCCTATAAATAAAAATACTCATTATAAATAAACTCATTAATTAAAATAAGCCAAAAAACACATAATAACCCCCAACCTGTCAATCTCCACACTCCCTCCACCCCCCCCCCCAAATACTGTTGTGTCGTTATAAACAACCATCACCGCCCAAGACCACTAGATAATTCATGCCCGTAAAACCGTTATATGAACCACTTGTCTTGCCAAAATCTTTGTACGCACCTTTTATAATGACACAATGTACCACATACCATCCCGTAATCTGTTTATTTTGTTATCCTACTCATCAAAACCCACCTCCACAACATCATAATTATCTCTCTTATAAAATAGATAGTGAACCATTAATTTCTGTTTTAATCATTCCTCCGCTTGTTGATGGAAATTGTATACTGCAGCCAACTCACGCAAAACTCTCCGACTCACACGCTCTCTCTAACAATTTCTTTGTTATCTCTCCCCGTAATACATCTCTAAATAGATAGAGGCCTAAAGAGTGATAGACCCCCGAGAAACCTCCCCTCTGTTATGCAGAATCTTACTCGCCTCCTCTCTCAATAATGATGGCTGGTAATAACGCTTGTCAGTCGCTCTAAGAAAGTTTCTATATACCCCCAATCACTCCCCCCATACTGTAGTTCCGCCCTGCCCCCCAGCCGCAAGCCACGGCCCCTATGTGAGCGTGTGTTTCTTTGTGTGTCTAGGATAATTGAGTTGTGGTCTGTTTATTGAAAAAATACAGTAAAAATTCACACATCCACCCATAGACGCTCCCATACATCTCATATCCACGTCACATGTCACCACTGTTATATTGTATTCTCAGCACCCCACATAAATCCCTCACCTCTAGTAGTCACCGAATCCTACAGATTACCGCGAGAGTCGCCTCGCACATACCTCTCCACATAGAGTTATGATGATAATTCGGTTAATCGAATCGACGTCATTGAAATGGCTTGTGAGGAGTATTCTCAAGAAGTTCTCGGTTTCTCCGATGTGATCGCGAGTGGAAATCCCACTCCTTATTATGACCTGATCGTTTCTACCTCTTCTCCAACTGTCACTCCCTTCGGGGATAGTGATTTTCTTCTCAAGGAAGTTGACGCTTTCCTCGCTCTTGAAGATGATCTAACTTCACCGGAAGTTGATCACTCTTATTATGACATGGAGGGGGACATTCTTCTTCTTGAAGCATTTCTTAATGATGATCCATCATTACCACCTCCCACTCAAGGAAATTATTTTCCTGAAATTCTAAAAGATCTTAAAGTTTGTGAAGCTAAAAATGATAAATCTTCAATTGATGAACCTCCCAAGGTCGAACTCAAGGACTTACCTCCTCATCTCGAATACGCATTTTTGGAAGGTGACAACAAGTTGCCCGTCATAATTGCTAAAGACTTGAGTGTCGAGGAAAAAGCCGCTCTCATAAAGGTTTTCAAGTCACACAAGTGAACCATCGCTTGGAAACTCTCCAACATTAAGGGTATTAACCCAGAATTTTGTACTCACAAGATTCTTATGGAAGAGGACTACAAACCGGCGGTCCAACACCAAAGACGGGTGAATCCAAAATTCCATGATGTCATCAAAAAGGAGGTTGAAAACTTCTTGACGCCGGATTAATTTACCCGATCTCGGATAGTCCTTGGGTAAGCCTCGTACATTACGTACCGAAAAAAGGTGGCTTTACCGTTGTTGAAAAAGATGAAAATGAGTTAATTCCTACTCGATTGGTTACGGGGTGGCGTGTATGCATTGACTACCGAAAGGTAAATGAAGCCACCCGTAAAGACCACTTTCCATTATCGTTTATGGATCAAATGCTCGAGAGATTAGCGGGAAACGAGTACTATTGTTTTCTCGATGGTTTCTCGGGTTACTTTCAAATTCCCATCGACCCTCATGATCAAGAAAAGACAACATTCACGTGTCCTTATGAAATGTTGGCCTACCGTCGCATGCCTTTCGGCTTATACAATGCATCGGGCACGTTCCAAAGGTATATGATGGCTATCTTTCATGATATGATCCAAAAAATGATGGAAGTCTTCATGGATGACTTTTTGGTCTTTAGAAATTCATTCAGAAATTGTCTCTCTCGTGTGGACAAGATGCTCAAAAGGTGTGAAGACACCAATCTTTGTCTAAATTGGGAAAAGAGTCATTTTATGATTAAGGAAGGCATTGTCCTTGGTCATAAGATTTCCAAAAATGGGATTGAGGTTGATAAAGCCAAAGTCGATGTGATTGCTAAGTTACCTCATCCCACCACCGTCAAGGGTGTTCGGAGTTTTCTCGGTCATGCCAGTTTCTACCGACGGTTCATTAAGGATTTTTCCAAAATTTCCCGACCGATGACTCATCTTCTCAAGAAAAATACTTTGTTCATCTTCTCCAATAAATGTATTCAAGCTTTTAAAACGTTAAAGAAAAAACTTACCAAAGCTCCAGTCTTGATTGCCCCCGACTGGGACCTACCCTTTGAGCTTATCGGCGGGGTAATCCAGGTGGTGCAGGTAAAATCTGACGAGTAGATGGTGAAATCTCAGTAGGTGATGTCTCTTGAATGGGTGATGGTGATGTATCAGGCGTCTCACTGTCGGATGAATCAGTGCAAATGAATGGAGAAGTGTACAGTATAGTGGGAGCAATAGATGGTATAGTGGGTACAATGGGTGAAATAGTGGGTGTATCAGTGGAGTGTGGTCATGAATGACGGGTAAATCAGTAGTAAGTGCGGTGGCTAGACCAGTAGTAGGGATCGTACCAAACAAGATAACTCGAGCAGAGGACGTCCCCACGCTCTCCTCTGATGAGTCCGACGAAATCGAGATGACTGAAAAAAACCATGACCTACACAAGCAACAGTTCATATAAATCCCTTTATATCAACCATGCATCATGCAGGTGAAAATTAAATAGGTATAATACAATGTATAATGCATTATGCAAATTATATAAAGCAATATGAAATTATCGGGTACGTAAAATAATAACATTATAATTATCATATACGTAAGGCAAGATGGGATCATGTAAGGGCACAATTAATTCACATAGGGATCACATACTGGTTATAGACCAGGCCTATATATTCTACCTGGTTCTCTATAACCTTGGCTCTCGATACCAATCTGTCACACCCTCAAATAGGGTCCCGTAAGAATAGTCAATTGGGGCGTGACGTCATACATATCTCAAATACAAAGCATAAAGAACGGCCTCTATAGGGGGTACATTTTAGAAAAATCATAACTCGTTGCATGAATTTAAAAGTAATTAAGTCTTACAAACCATTTCAATGTAATTAAAAACATAGCGGAAGCAGAAATGAAAACGTAGAGGAAACAATAATAAGTTTTGACAAAGACAACGATTATGAAAAATGATAGTCATGAAATCAGTCGAAGTCACATTGCACCTAGACTTCTAATAGCACACCTTGAAAATCCAAGCTAAGCACCTGAGAAAAACATGCTTAAAACGTCAACATAAAGTTAGTGAATTCATAGGTTTAATTCAAACATGGTTATAGTGGACCACAAGATTTCAAAACGTATGTGACAGTTATAACAGGTACAACTTCACACAAAAAGGTATTTACGTTGCACTAAGCTCATGACCCCGAAGCTAATAGTAGAAAGTAGCATGTACATTGCCATATAAAGATGCCCTGGTAGGTGTCCGACCAAAGACCACCCAAAGTAGTTTCGACATGAAATACATCAGTTGGCCTATACAGTTTGGTCATACCCGGCCAATAAGTATTACCAAACCCGAATGGGGATTATTAGTCCCAATAGATCTATTTACTCACTCATGCTCACTTAACCAGTTATTCGGTTAAAGGTAATTAACGGTTCATGATAATACGGGCAATAGTGGTATAACGCTACTTAGCAACACGTAAACATGGGAAAGTATCACGTAAAGTACTTGTGTCCGGTTTAAGAAAATCAAGCAATGTCTCTTACCCCAAAGTTATAAAACATTTATTCAAAATGAGTAAAAGAGGGTCTATGAACTCACCTTGATTGGTGAAGTGAAGTAGTGAGTAGGCTAGAAGAAATATCACACGGAATACAAAAATGGTACTCGGATACGACCTAAGTAATATAGGTTTGATTTAGAATTTGGATAATAAAGAAGGTAGTAATATTGCATAAGGGTTTATCAAAACACTTTCGTTAATGTTTTCTAAAAATGGAACATTAGTGATCGTATCTGCAGTTGTAACGTTTGACTCGATAAAGTACGTCGTAATATTAAATATAGAATACTAAGTAATAATAATCAAGTAAATATATATATGTTGGCATCATACCCATTCCATTATAAGTAGTCAAGATATTTTAATAATAAACGTTTTCTAAATATTTTCTAAGTGTAAGGATTTTATAGAAATTTTGGCATGACCCGTTTGTGTTTACATGTTTTCCAAAGTCATAGACTTTATTCAAATCAGTTTCAAAGATATGTTTTGCAAATCGCAATCTCTTATACTATCAAATTCTTTACTAGTTAAGCTGAAAAACCTTTGGATCCTTATTGGGCTTTTAGGCCCAATAAGCCTAAATAGATAATCCGAAACGCGAAGAGTCCAAAATAAGCAAACGACTAGTATCCAAGTTCGGATATTATCAAATAAGCTATACACGAGCTTATCCAATAAGCTACACCATAGGCTTAAAGCCATGGTGAGTTGTTTCATATTGGGTCGTGGCCCATTAAACCAAACAGGTTTAAGCTTATCCATTAAGTTTGATAAGTAACCCGTTAAACAAATAAGCACTCGAATCACTAATAAGTTATTAATATGCTCAAATAATTCAAGACAAAAGCCCAATAAACCAAACCATGGGCTTAAAGCTACGGTTTGTGTCACATCCCTAAAATCTGATGACAGCGGAAAGGTAACATTGCGGTGCGACGTCATGGAACAAGAAGTACAAGTCACAGAAAATGACCTCAAAATAAGACGTTTTAAAGTAAAGTTCAAAATGTTTCACATACGATACGTTAAAACATTAGAGTTAACAAACAGGTCCCAATAGTTTTAATAAAACACAATGTTTTCAGACATGACATAAAGTTTAGATAAAGTTTCCATCGATTGTAAATAAGAGAAAGTTTTTACAAAACATAGTATTTTCAAAAGAAGTTTTATCGAATGTGATAAAATGTAGAGTCTCCAAAGTACATATCCATGTAGCTTCCCTCCGAGCAAAATCCCTAAAAATCTGAGATAAACATGCTAAAAATGTCAACAAAATTGTTGAGTGAATTCATAGGTTTCAATCATAAAACAATGATTAAGTAAATCGAGTAATGTTATTTTAATCAAATAGTTTAGTGGACCACAAGATTTAAGTAATGTAGAGAAGAGAAACAGATTCACCAAGTCTAAATGAAATATATATTATTGCCCTAAGCTCTTGACATCGAACCTTAACATGCATTACGATCCAAACTAGTAATTGATGTTTGTGCCCTAAAACAGAGGAGGATTATTGGGATTAAAAGCTTCTTGATACTGTTTGAAGTTAATATTGTTCTTGTTAAAGTTAATGCTACTTAGAAGAATTACTACTGCTAGTGCAAAAGTTAAGACTGTTAGTAGAAGTTACAGCTGCTCAAGAAGTTTAAGGAAAATATACTAAGTGGTTACTACTGCTGATGTAAAGTTACTGCTGCTAAGAAAGTTAATGCTGCTAGTTATAAGTTAGTACTATTAGATCAAGTTAGTAATGCTTATGTGATATGGATGAGATATTTTTGTAAAAGATATGTATAAGTTATTTGATTAGAAAATCATGATAATTCAGGAATATATTGTAAATCGACTAGGACTCCTTGGTGTATAAAAGGAGGTCCTAGGGTATAGAGTTAGATATCACAAAAATTACAAGTCAATTAGCTTCAAGGTTTTATAAACCCTAACACTATTAAGAGTGTTCGTATTATATTAAGGCTGGAAGTTTGGTAAACTGTTTGTTATTGATCTTATTCATTACTGTTTCATTGAAATTATTGTTAGTATCATTGATTAGATTCCACATAGTCTTTGATATTCACAATCAAAGTTTCTATCATAGTTTTTTAAAATTTATTCTATACAACTTAGCCTTATACAAGCTAAGCAAGATCTATTCTATTAGGAGCAACAGGTGGTATCAGAGCCTGTGAGAAGCTTTAAATACGAAGAAACTTTACTACATACAAGATCTACTTTTTTAAGAAGCAATGGATTCTCAAACTACTCAAACCATCAAGCTACCCATACTCTAACCTGGTGAGTATGATCTTTGGAAGATGAGGATGGAGCAATACCTACAATGCATTGATTACACTCTATGGGAGATCATAGAAAATGGTAATGTACCTATAGTAACAAAAATTGTTGATGGTAAGGAGACTGTTATCCCTCCTACAAGTGTTGAAGAGAAGGCACAAAGAAAGTTCAACTCATACAAGGATGCTAAGACATCGATGCAGGCTATTGAGAATAGATTAGGAGGTAATACTGCTACAAAGAAAACTTAGAAAAATCTTCTGAAGCAGCAATACGAAAACTTTGCTGCATCCAACACAGAAGTGATTGAGCAAACCTATGAAAGGCTTCAAAAGAT
This sequence comes from Tanacetum coccineum, assembly GCA_026074375.1. Taxonomy (NCBI): domain Eukaryota; kingdom Viridiplantae; phylum Streptophyta; class Magnoliopsida; order Asterales; family Asteraceae; genus Tanacetum; species Tanacetum coccineum. The sequence continues at coordinate 150,328 of BQNB010000079.1, forward strand.
AATTAGTGCATGGTGAAGTTATCCTTCAAGAAGACATCAATCAGAAGTTCTTGAGAAGTTTTTCACAAGAATGGACTATGCATACTATTATGTGGAGGAACAAACCAGAGATTGAGATATTGAGTTTGGATGACCTCTTCAACAATTTGAAGGCTTATAAATCAGAGGTCAAGGGGACATCTAGCTCAATCACAAACTCACACAATGTAGCCTTTCTGTCCTCTAGAAGCACTAATAGTGCAGCTAGAGCTGTTTATACTGCTCAGGGTGTTAATACTGCTAGCACTTAGGGTGCTGCTGATATCTCAACAACTGTTGGAAATTTAAGTGATGCTGTGATTTATTCCTTCTTTGCTAGCCAACCAAGTTCTCTATAGCTTGATAATGAAGATCTATAATAAATCTATCCTAATGATCTAGAAGAGATGGACTTGAGGTGGAACATAGCTATGCTGACTATGAGGGCAAGAAGATTCCTGAAGAATACTAGAAGGAAGCTGGACATGCCCAACAAAGAAAGAATTGGGTTTGACAAGTCTAAGATGGAGTGTTTTAACTGCCACAAGAGAGGACACTTTACAAAGGAGTGCAGGGTACCCAGGAATCAAGACAGTAGGAACAGGGAGCCTACCAGAAGGACTGTGCCAGTTTAGGAAACTACTTCAAATGCCTTAGTGTCTCAATGTGATGGCTTTGGCTATGATTGGAGTGACCAAGCAGAAGAAGGACCAACTAATTTTGCTCTCATGGCTTATTCTTTAACAAGTTCAAACTCTAAGGTATCTAATGACTCAAATTGTTGTCCATCTTGTTTAGAATGTGTAAAAGATCTAAATGAACAAAATTAACAATTAGTTAAAGGCTTAAGAACAGTTAGGATAAGTGTTGTCTCTTATAAAATTGGTTAAGAATCTATAGAAGCTAGACGGTTAGTCTTTAAGAAAAATGAGTCTGTGTATGAGGAAGATATAAAACTCTTAAAACATGAAATCTATTTAAGAAATTTAGATATTACAGAGCTTAAAAGGAAGTTAGAGTTGGCTACAAAAGAAAAGGATGAGGTTCAACTTACAGTATAAAAATTTGAAAATTCATCAAAAAGCCTAAGTAAACTTCTAGACAGTCAAATAAAGGATAAGTGTAAAATAGGATTAGGGTATAATGTTGTCCCACCTCCCTATACTGGGAATTTTATGCCACCAAAACTTGATTTAGTTTATCCTAGTCTAGATGATTTTGTTGATATGAATGAGTTTGTTAGTGAGTCTATAGTTGAGAAGCCTACTGTTGAGACTAATAAACCTAATACTGCTAGGAAAGAAAATGGAGCCCCAGTTATTAAGGGTTGGGTGTCTGAAAGTGAGGAAGAAGATGAGCCTAAGTTTCAAACAGTTAAGCCTAACTTTACTAAAATTAAGTTTGTTAAACCTAAAACTGATAGGAAACTTGTTGAGCATATTAGGAAAGACACATACAGTCCATCTTTCTATCCATCTAGAAGTCCTAGGAGAAACAAGAGAAACTGGAACCAACAAATGTCTTAAAAATTAGGGAGTGATTTTGAGATGTTCAACAAAGCTTGTCACGTGTGAGGTAGTTTCGATTATTTGAGGAATGATTGCAATAACTGGTATAATAATGGAAGATTTACAAAACCAGTTTGGACCAATGTTCAAAGGGTAAACAAACATAATCTCTCTAAATTAACTTACCCCAGTCCAAAAGGGAACATGGTTCCAAGAACAGTCTTAACTAGGTCTGGCCCAATTTAACTTAATACTGCTAGACCAGTTAATACTTTTCAACCAAGAACAACAGTGAATAATACATGACCCATAAAAAATGTTATTAATAATGCATATTCAACTGCTAGAAGGCCTTTTAACAAAATAACATCAGCTAATAACAGTAATATCACTAAAAAGGTTAATACTGTTAAGGGAACAAGGGTTAATACTGCTAGGCCAAAAGCAGTACTTAGTGTTGTTAAGGGAAACAAGGGAAATGCTGTTAAGGCCTCAACATGTTGGGTTTGGAGACCAAAGCACAAAGTTTTAGACCATGTCTTCAGAAACAATGGTGCATCAATGTCCTTTAAGAGATTTAACTATATTGATGCACAAGGCATATCTAAGTCAGTAATGGCTTGGGTCCCTAAAGAAATGAATTTTCTTACCATTATGTGCAGGGCAATCCACAACAAGATTTAAAGGATAAAGGAGTGATTGACAATGGATGCTCTAGGCACATGACAGGAAACATATCCTATCTTACAGATTATGAAGAAATTGATAGAGGATTTGTTGCCTTTGGAGGTAATTCCAAAGGAGGGAAAATTATTGGGAAAGGTAAAATAAGAAGTGGTAAATTGGATTTTAAAGAGTGTATTTTGTAAAGGAACTAAAGTTTAACCTCTTTAGTGTCTCACAAATGTGTGATAAGAAGAATAGTGTTCTTTTCACTAATACTGAATGTGTTGTTCTTTCTCCAGACTTTAAGTTAACTGAGGAAAGTCATGTTTTGCTTAAAGTTCCTAGAAAGGATAACATGTACAGTGTTGATTTAAAGAATGTTGTCCCTCAAGGAGGTCTCACTTGTCTCTTTCCTAAAGCCACACCAGATGTATCTAATCTTTCGCATAGGAAGCTTGGACATGTAAATTTCAAAACAACGAATAAACTGGTAAGGGGAAACCTTATAAGAGGTTTACCTTCAAAACTTTTTGAAATTAATCAAACCTGTGTTGCTTGTCAGAAGGGAAAGCAACACAGAGTTTCTTGTAAGACCAAAACAGTAAGTTCAATCAGCCAACCATTACAAATGTTGCACATGGATTTGTTTGGCCCAACATTTATAAAGAGTTTGATGAAAAAGATGTACTGCCTAGTTGTCACAAATGATTTTAGTTGGTTTAGTTGGGTTTTCTTTTTAGCCACTAAGGATGAAACTAGTGAAATCCTTAAAATATTTATAACAGGCATATAAAATCTAATAGACCTTAAGGTGAAAGTGATTAGATGTAACAATGGGACTAGATTCAATAATAGGGTCATGAATCAGTTATGTAAAATGAAGGGTATTAAGAGGGAATTTAGTGTTGCTAGGACTCTACAACAAAATAGAGTAGCAGAAAGAAAAATTAGGACACTAATAAAGGCTGTTAGGACTATGCTAGCTGATTCAAAATTAACAACAACTTTTTGGGCTGAAGTAATTAATACTGCTTGTTATGTCTAAAATAGGGTATTAGTTATCAAGCCTTATAATAAGACCCCTTATGAACTTTTTCTAGGTAGAAAACCTGCCTTAGGCTTCATGAGACCATTTGGGTATCTTGTTACAATTCTTAATACCATAGATCACCTAGGTAAATTTGATGAAAAGGCTGATAAAGGGTTCTTTATATGATACTCTACCAATAGCAAAGCATTCAGAGTATTCAATAGTAGAACTAGGATAGTAGAAGAGAACCTGCATGTTTAATTTAGTGAGAATATTGCAGGAAGTGGACCAAATTAGCTTTTTGATATTGATGCACTAACAAAGTCAATGAATTATAAGCAAGTTTTTGCAGAAATCAGTCCAATGGTAATGCAGGTACAAAAGCATGTGATGATGCAGGTAAAGCTAGAATAGAGACAATATCTGGCAAAGATTACATTCTGCTACCAATGTGGCCTGCTGATCTACTATTCTCTTAAAATTCAAAGAGTTCTCCTGATACTGGATTCAAACCTTCAGGAGATGATGAGGTTACTGAAGAACCAGGAAAAGAAGGTGGTGATTCAAGTAAAGAGGATGAAAGTAATGATCAAGAAAAGGATGATAATATTAACAGCACTAACAACGTTAATGCTGTTAGTTCAACTATTAATGCTGTTGGCATAGAAGTTAATGATGTTGATCTAAAAACAAGCATTAAACTTCTATATGATCCAAATATGCCTGAATTGGAAGATATTGTTTATTCAGATGATGATGAAGATGTTGGTGCAGAGGCTGACATGAACAATTTGAATACATTTATGCCTGTCGGTCCTATTCCAACTACAAGAATACATAAAGATCATCCAGTTAAACAAATTATCGGAGACTGAAATTCAGCACCTCAAACAAGAAGAATGACAAAGAATTTTAAAGAACGTGGTTTTTTTAGTTCAGTTCAGCAAAGAACAAACCATAAAGACTTTCAAAACTATTTGTTTGCTTGCTTTTTATCACAAGAAGAACCTAAGAAGGTAATCCAAGCATTGAAGGATCCAAGCTAGATTGAAGCTATGTAGGATGAGCTTCTACAATTTAAATTACAAAAGGTTTGGACCCTGGTGGATTTACCAAATGGCAAAAGGGCCATAGGTACTAAATAGGTTATAGGAACAAGAAGGACGAAAGAGGCATTATGATAAAGAAAAAAGCAAGGTTGGTTGCTCGAGGGTACACACAAGAAGAAGGGATAGACTATGATAGATTTTTGCTCCAATGCAAGAAGCAGACTGTGGTTGCTAATTCCACAACTGAAGCTGAGTATATAGCTGCTTCCAATTGCTGTGGACAGGTGCTTTGAATCCAAAATCAATTATTGGATTATGGATATAACTTTATGCATACAAAGATCTATATTGATAATAAGAGCATAATATGCATAGTGAAGAACCCTGTTTTTCACTCAAAGACAAAGCACATTGAGATTAGACATCACTTTATCAGAGATTCCAATAAGAAGAAGCTTATTTAGATGATCAAGATTCACACAGACCAAAATGTTGCAGATTTGCTCATAAAAGCATTTAATGATAGCAGATTTCAATATCTGATTGCAAGTATTGGAATGCTTAACCTCTGAAGTATTGAAGGATGGGAGGTTAATTGTGTTAATTTGCAACGGATTATACACAAAGGATGGTTGGAATGGAATGCAAAATCTGCTAAGGATGGAATTGGGGTTAAAACTAGTAACTCAAGAGTAAATGCTGTTGGGCATTACTTAGTACTGTTGGGCAAAAGTTAGTGCTGTTAGGCTAACTTACTACTGCTAGGTTACCGTTAGAGTTACAACTGCTGAGGGTATTTTTGGTCTATAAAACGGATACTTCGCTTATAGGTTTCCTTTATTACCTATTTAAGCGCATTCGATCACGCCATAATCGTTCTTAATCATTCTACTGCTCTCAATTTACAAACCCTAATTCGATTTCATCACCGACTTTATCAATTATCATCAATGGATGGTCTGAAATTTAGTGAAACTCACAACATGGTTGCTTACTTAGAGAAATCGACAAAGAATGATGATTTTGCTTAGATAGTAGATTTTCTTAATGCGCATCCCATCAGGTATGCTTTAACTGTGAATCCTACTATCTATGTTTCATACATTGAGCAGTTTTGGTCTACTGCTAAGGCCAAAACCATCAATGAAGAAACACAAATTCATGCCATAATGGATGGCAAGAAGATAGTCATCACACAGTCATCTGTTAGGAGTGATCTCTAATTAGCAGATGATGATGGCATTGACTGTCTTCCAAATAACTCTATTTTTGAAAATCTTCAATTAATAGGATATGAGAATCTTTCTGATAAACTTACTTTTTATAAATCTTATTTTTCCCCTCAATGGAAGTATCTTATGCATACCATCTTACAATGTTTAAGTTCAAAATCAACTGTTTGGAATGAATTTGGTACCATTATTGCATGTGCAGTTATATGTTTGGCTAGAAATCAAAAGTTTTATATTTCCAAACTGATTTTTGATGGTATGTTTAGAAACTTGGATAGTTCAAATATGTTTTTAATGTATCTAAGGTTTTTGAAAATCTTTTTGAATAAACAAATTGAAAAGGTGCCATCTCATAAGAGAAAATTTACTACACCAGTTCATACTAAAAAGGTTTTTGCAAACATGTTAGGGATCAAGAGCTTCTACAAGGTTATACTGCTGATGGACTTAGTACTGCTATTTGAAGATTTATGCTGCTACTGAAGATTGAAGAATATAAACTAAGTCGTTAGTACTGCTAGTTATATTAGTTAGTACTGCCAGTACAAATGTTAGTGCTGCCAGTATAGTTAAAACTGTTAGTTAATAGTTATTGTTGTTAGTATTATATAGTTAGTACTACTAAAGTGATATGCATGAGATATATTAGGAATAGATATGCATTATCATTATACGCGTTTTGTAAGCCCATTAGGGTTTTCCTTGGTGAATAAAAGGAACCATACGACATAGTTAGATAAATGAATCAATAGTTAGTTATTTTGTAACCGTAGTAGAATATTTGCAATCAATATATTCAAGTTTAGTATTCATTGTTCTTCTTAGTATTGCAAGTTAGATTCCACATAACTTGTAGTATTCATAATCATAGTTTCTCATATAGTTAGTTTGGATTTATCCAAGTTAAATAAGCTTTAACAGGTTAAAGAAGATCCATTTCATTGGGACTTCACAAGTCATTTATAGCACAAGGATACAAACAAGAAGAAGGCATTGATTATGATGAGGTTTTTGCTCTTGTTGCTAGGATTGAAGCAATCAGGTTATTTGTGGCTTATGCATCATTTATAAATTTTCTTGTGTTCCTGATGGATATCAAAAGTGGCTTTCTCTATGGTACTATTGAAGAGGAGGTATATTTTAGCCAACCTACAGGTTTTGTGGATCCAAAATTTCCAAAAAAAGTTTACAATGTGGAGAAAGCCCTATATGGGCTACACCAAGCTCCTAAAGCTTGGTATGAGACTCTTTCTACCTATCTGCTGGATAATAGATTCTACAGAGGACAAATTGACAAGACTTTGTTCATAAAGAGAGTCAAGGGTGATATTTTACTGGTATAAGTATATGTACATGACATCATCTTTGGTTCCACTAAAAAGTCTTTATGTACAGATTTTGAGCAAATAATGCATAAAAGGTTCCAAATGAGTTCAATGGGAGAGCTCACTTTCTTCTTGGGTTTACAAGTCAAGCAAAAAGAGGATGGGATCTTCATTAGTCAGGACAAGTATGTTGGTGAAATCTTGAAGAAATTTGGTTTTTCTAGTATAAGGACAGTTAGTACTCGTATGGGAACCAACAAGGCTTTGACAAAAGATGAAGATGGTGAGAATGTTGATATCTATTCATACAGGTCAATGATTGGGTCATTGATGTATCTTACATCCTCTAGACAAGATATTATGTTCTCAGTTTGTGCATGCTCAAGATTTCAAGTTCAACCAAAAGTTTCCCACTTGAATGCTGTAAAAAGGATCTTTAGATACCTAAAAGGTCTACCCAAATTGTGCCTTTGGTATCCTAAGGACTCTCCTTTTATATTGGAATCCTTTTTAGATAGTGACTATGCAGGTGCTAGTTTAGACAGGAAATCCACAACAGGAGGTTGTCAATTTCTTTGTTCAAGGTTAATCTCTTGGCAATGTAAAAAGCAGACTATGGTGGCTAATTCAACTACTAAAGCTGAATATATTGCTGCTTCTCACTACTATGGTTAAGTGCTTAGTATCCAAAATCAGATGTTGGATTATGGATACAATTTTATGCAGACAAAGAGATTCATGTTGACAATGAGAGTGCTATTTGTGTTGTCAAGTATCCTATCTACCATTCTAAAACAAAGCATATAGAGATTAGGCATCATTTCATTAGAGATTCCTATGAGAAAAAGTTGATTGAAATGGTCAAGATACATACAGACTACAATGTTGCAGATCTTCTTACTAAAGCCTTTGATGTGACTAGGTTTCAGTTTTTAATTGCAAGCATTGGTATGCTTAATCCCTGAAGCATGGATTAAGGGGAGGTTATTTGTGTATAGGTACAAAGGATTATATACAAATGAGGTTTGTGTTAGTATTTAGGGGTAAATATGATGTCAAGTTTCTTAATACTGCTAGGCTTAGTTAATACTGCTGGGTAAAACTTTGTACTGCTAGTACAAAAGTTAGTGCTGCTAGGTTCAGCTTGTATTGCTGTGTACTTGTGCATTGTTGTAGCTGATAGAAGCTTTGTTTGAGGAAAAGCTATATGGAACTATGTGTATAAATGAAGTGGATTATACAACATAGATACTTAGAATGGAATGCAAGAGCTACCAAGTGATGAAAATGGATTAATACTGGTAACTGATACTTAGTACTGCTACGCTTAATTTTTAATATTGTCAGTTATTGTGAGTAATATGCAAGATGTTTTGGATTGTGTTTCTCTATGTTTGGAACTAACATTTTGCAGGTATAGGGCTTCAAGGTTATTTGATTAATGATGGTTATGCTGATTTGGTAAAAATGCTGGTGACTTTGTTAATACTGCTGATGTTTCATATGATTGGTTTACACCACATAACAAATCGTCATTAATTCACCATGTCTAACAGACAAGAAAGAATTGGCTATTCCAGGGCAAACGACAACTGGTAAAGAATTCTCAAATTCGTTGATGGCTGGTAGTTTGCCAAAAACTATAAGTATAAAAGTTAGTACTGCTAGCACAAACTTAGTACTGCTAGCCTAACTTAGTGCTGCTTGTTACCGTTGAGATATTTTCGCCAACAACTTACATATAGGGGTCTATGATTTGGAAAATTCTTGATATTTCTTTTCCTAATAAGATTTCCTCCTTATAAAGATTCAAGCTTATTAAGTCAGTTAAATCAAAACCCTATGTGCTCTTTATAATATCTCAATTAACTTTAACAAACCCTCATACTCTCATCAACGATCTTAAACCCATAATCTTTTTCATCAATTACTAACTAAATGACTGATTTGAAATTTGTCGATCAACACAATACGGTAGCCTATTTGGAAAAGAGTGATGAGAATTGTTGATCCCAATCAATATAGATCTATCTAGCCTGTTAAGGGTTTTAGCCAATATGGATAGTTCCACACTAACTACAGGAGAAACAATGACTATGAACTATTATAAGTTATGCGGAATCTAACTTATATTGCTAAGAAGAACAATGAATAAAACTAAACTTTGATTTATATTAATCTGCTAAAAGATTACAGATTACTAACTATGAAAAATGAGAGATGTATTCTCTAATGCCATAGGGTTCCTTTTATACAGCATGGATAAACCCTAACCGACTTACAAAACGCGTAAAAGATAATGCATATCTTTTCCAATAATAACTCATGCATATCTTATAAACGGTACTGACTATTTTGTACTGGCGGTACAAACTAATACTAACAGTACAAACTATAGCTGTCGGTACTAACTTTATAACTAGCGGTACTAAGTTAGGAAAACATAATTCCCAACAATCATCCCCTAAACATGATTGTTCAACTTGTTTAACTTCATGTTTCTTCAGTTTACTCTTCTTGAACTCTTGGAGTATGTATCCAAACACTATGTCAAAACTTGATCTGATCTTTGATAATCTTTGACATTTTTAGCTATTCCTCTTTATCAGCAACATATCTTCTCAGCAACATCCAACTAAGTTGGCTTTGTAGTTTTTGGCAAACTACCAGCCATTAACGGATTTGATGATCCTTTACCAGTAGTCGTTTGCTCTGGGATAACCAATTCTTCATTATAAACAACAAGGTGAATTGATAACCATATAGTTTTGAGTAAACTATCAACTATCAACGGATTTGATTTGTCTTTACCAAAAACCATTTTCTTTTGGACTAGTCAATGCTTCATTGCCATAACATGGTGCATTGATAACCATATAGTTTCTAGCAAACTATCAGCTATCAACATATTTAAGATGTCTTTACCAGAAACTGTTTGATCCTGGACTAGCCAACTCTTAACTGTGAAGCAAGGTGAGTTGAGAACCATACAATTTTTGGTAAATTGTCAACCATGAATAGATTTAAGAAGTCTTTACCAGAAGCCGTTTACTTATGGACTAGTAAATTCTTGATGTCTGTTAGACATGGTGAATTGAAGACCATTTGTTGTATGGTGGTTAGCCAACACCCAAACCCTTCTTACTTCCATTCACAACATTACTCTTCATTAAGCTGTTGCTTAATGAATCTTACCAAATGTAGTGCAACAGTACTTTCCTCTTCAACCTCCAATCCCAAATCAAGCATTCTTTACAACAATTCCTTGGAGAGAGGGTACTTTCTTTCAACTAACATGTAGATGATTGTCCCATCCTTAAGCTCTAGTATGCAAACTCCACAAGCTTCATATAGTCTCCAACTAACAATCTCCTAATCTTGTTGATTGTTCCAGAAATTACCTTGATCATTTTCTTCTATTGAGGATTCCATCATAATCTTCAAGTCTCCCCAAAGAATCAACTCAATACCTTCTGGTGTGATTTCTGAGTACTGCTTCATCACCAAATCATATAAATGAAACAAATCCTGCCTATAAAAAATATGTAGTACCTCTATTAGATAGTTAAATGCCCTGAAGTGCCCATTAACTCTGTAGACAACAAGGTAATTCTCATCTGGTGATGAAACCTTGTGCAACATAGAAACAAAAGATTTTGTCTCCATAATCTTACTATCTATGGTACTATTAAATGTAACAATCCTTAGACATTTTCTTTGTTCATCATCACTATCATCATCTGGCTGTGGTCTTGGCCTTTTCCTAGTAATCATCTTCACATAACCACTCTTTCTTTTCTTTGTACCTTGCTCTGTCACTTCTTGTTCAGCAGGTACATTTGCTGTGTCTTCTTCCCTTAGAGTTTCATTGACAACCCTCTTCTTTAATCTCTTCTTTTTAGGGTCTTTAGATTCTTCATTCATCTCCTTAATCTGTCTCTCATCCTTAGCAGAACCAATAGAAATAAAGTTTTTATCAGACCTTTTAACCTTTTTATACAGAATTTATATTTCTTCAAAGTTCTTGTTCTTCAAATATACATGCTTCTTTTCTCCTACATGCTTCAAATAGGTCATCATTTGGTTTCTTAGCTGAGTTCTTATTGGTGGTCTGCTTCTGATTGCATCAGCTCTTTGTTGAGTAAGGAACCTCCTTTGAGCAGCAATAGTATCATAAAGAAATTTGGCTCTCTCTTCAACTGTAAATGTTTTTCTCTCTTCCTATTGAAGCCTTGCAGCTAGAAGTCTATCAGCTTCAATTCTAGCCTGAATATCATCAAAATCTTGTATAAGAGCAGCCATTGTAGCTTCTTCCTCAGCTAACTTTTTCATTTCCTCTTCTGCTTCCTAATACTCTTGCACCTTTCTGGCTATTTCTTCATCCTTAGCAAGCTGATCAAACTTTCTTTCAGCTTTATCAACTCCTTCTGACTCAGCATTTGACTCAACTTCTTCCTCAAGTACTTTCTTGCCTTTGTCTTTAGGATCAATTTTAGGAAGAGGCTTCAATGTAAGTACTAATCTTGTTGATGTAGCCCTTGGTCTATCTGAATCTTTAGCATCTTTAATCTCAACACCTTTTTGTTTAGCCTTATTTTAGCTCATAGATACCAAAAACTCAGCAATGGTCTCATCATATTTAAAAATAGTTGTAGGAGCAGTACTTTCATCTGAAGTTCCATCTTTTAGCTTAGCAGTACCTTCATCAAGCTTGTCAGTACTATCTTCTACTTCTTTTGGCTTAGCGGTACTAACTTCAGGCTTGTTAGTACTAACTTTTGGCTTGTTAGTACCTTCATCTGGCTTGACGGTACTAACTTGATCTTCAGTACTAACTCCCATTTTTGCACTTTTCTTCTCTTTAAGCACCACAAAGCTTGTCCTCCCCCTATCTTGAGCATCCTTAGTCTCCATGTAGTCCATTACATCATCCACAATATCATCAAGATCATCAAAAGCTGGATCTTTATGCACTATAGGTTTAGATTTGGCAAGTTTCCTCCCTTGTTTGGATACAGACTCCTTCTGCATCAACTTTTTCTTCAAAGAATTCTTCCTGGCCAATCTTTTCTTTATGGAGACACTCTTGATCCAGGCATTATGGTGTGATATCACAGGTTTAGCCTTCTTCTTTAGCTGTTTGATCTGAGACTTCAAATCTTTAATTTGTGTAGCTTATGTTGTGACCTGTTTACATAAAGACACACAAAGATCATATACACTTTAGAGTGTTAGGCCATCCGCATTTCCTGATAGGGATCTATCACTGGATGACTGACCTCCATGATTCCCACCAGAACCATATGGAATAGAATCAGGAATAAGAATAGTAGGTGAAGGTCTGGGAGATGGGTCAGGCTGTGTCTCATGTTTCTCTGCACTTGGGTGAGGAGGAGAGGGTGTGGGTTGAGGTTCAGATTGTCTTTCTGAAGCTTCACCCTCATCCTCAATTGGTTGAACCAACATAGATTCAAACAAAGGTGTGACATTCCCTGAAAAATGTTTTCCCTTTTTAACCATAAAAGAGAAAACTTTACTAGTCAAAGCATTAATAGGGAAGTGGTCTAAAGGCACAGGCACATTCTTTAGTTATTTATCCAAAAAGACTAAAATAAATCTTGGATACATAACAAACTTTTTCTTTGCATCCAAGTGTCTCATCATACCATCAAAAATTAATTTAGAAAAATTATATTTCTGATTAGTGGCTAAGCAAATCATTGTTGTGGCAATATTAGTAGGAATTTGATCCCAATAAGTACTTTTAGAACTAATACAGTGATTCATAGTATGAAAAAGAAATCTCTACTGGGGTGAAAACAGGGCTTTGTTAAAAGTTAAAATAGTTAGGTCCCCCTCATACCCCATTAGCTGAATAACATCAAATATAGCCTGATTATGCAAAGAATCTATTCCATCATCATCATCAAAAAGAAGATCACTTCTTATTGATGCCTCTGAGATATTGACAGGCTTGCCAGCTACTTTGGCAGTAATATACCTAACATTGTTGATTATTTTGGATTTAACAGACATCCAAAACTGTTCAACAAATGTAGTAGAGACGACAAGACTTACAGTGAGAGCATATTGAATGGAGCTTCGTGTAAGAAAGTTTATAATCTCATGAAAATTTGTATTCCCATCAGTCTTTTCCATGTAAGCGACCATGTTGTGTTTAGCACAAGATTTAAGAACAGCCATATGTGTAGAAGTTATGATCGTCGGTGATTAAAAGATTAGGGTTTGTTAGAAGAGAGCAATTAAGAGAGATTACGTGAGTAAATTATGCAATTGAGATGGGTTTATATAGGTTGGACAAACCCAAAAGCATAGTAACCGTTACAATTTACAATTTAGATCCTTAGCGGAATTTTCTCCAACGGCTTTATAGCGGTACTATCTTAGCCCAATTGTACTAACTTTGTAGTATCGGTACTAACTTTAAACTATCGGTACTAAATTTTGTCAAACAAAGAATGAACAAGTCTGGCAACAAGAGTTCTTTAGTACCATCTATATCTCTTTCCAATGACCCTCTAACACCTAAATAACTCTATGAAAAACATCACCATGATCAAGATCCTTCTGCTCACAGAACACTTCATACAAGCTGTACAACAAACCATATTGCCTCCCCTTAATGAATGCAACCTATTGATTGATCATTCTAATGTTAACAATCAAGAAATTGAACTTGCTAACATCAAAAGCTTTGGTTAAAAGATCAGCTACATTGTGATCAGTGTGAATCTTTAGAACTTGGATAAGTTTCTTTTCATATACATCCTTAATGAAGTGGTGCCTAATTTCAATATGCTTTGTTTTGGAGTGAAATACTGGATTCTTTACAATGCATATAGTACTCTCATTATCAATGTAGATCTTTGTGTTCATAAAATTGAACCCATAGTCTAACATTTGATTTTAAATCCACAAAACTTGTCCACAGCAATTTGCAGCAACAACATATTCTGCCTCTATAGTAGAAGTTGCCACAATTGTTTGCTTCTTGCATTGCCATGAAATAAGTCTCCTGCCAAGAAGTTGACAACCTCCTGTTGTGGATTTCATGTCAAGATTTGCTCTAGCATAGTCACTATCTGAGTAGGCTTCTAGGTCAAATGATGACACTCTAGGATACCAAAGGCCCAGTTTGGGTTTGCCTTTGAGGTACCTAAAGATTCTCTTTACAGCATTGAGATAGGAGGTCTTTGGAGTTACCTGAAACCTTGAGCAAGCACAGACTGCAAACAAAATATCAGGCCTAGAAGCAGTCAAGTACATTAAAGAACCAATCATGGATCTATAAAGGTGTACATCCACATCGGTAGCTTCCTCATCCTTGACCAAAGGCTTCTGGGTCTCAATTGGTGTACTAGCAGTCTTTACACTAGCAAAATCAAACTTCTTTAGGATTTCTGCAACATACTTATCATGACTTATAAAAATACCATCTTCTTTCTGTTTGACTTGTAATCTAAGAAAGAAGGTGAGTTCTCCCATAGAACTCATCTGAAATCTACTCTTTATCAATGCCTCAAACTCATCACACTAGGACTTCTTTGTAGACCCAAAAATAATATCATCTACATAAACTTGTACTAACATGATATCATTTTTGTCCTTCTTGATAAAAAGAGTCTTGTCAACAGTTCCTCTTCTATATCCACTCTTTAACAAGAAAGTAGATAAAGTAGCATACCAGGCTCTAGGAGCTTGGTGTAAACCATATAGAGATTTCACAACTTTGTAGACCTTCTTAGGGCACTTAGGATCTACAAAACATGGAGGTTGAGATACATACACCTCCTCATCAATTGTGCCATACAGGAAGGCACTCTTCACATCCATCTGATAGACTATGAATCCCATATAAGAAGCAAAGGCCAAAAAGATCCTAATGGCTTCAATCCTAGCCACAGGAGCAAAAACCTCATCATAGTCTATCCCTTCCTCTTGCCTATGTCCCTGGGCAAGCAACCTTGCCTTATTTGTAACCACAATACCTCTTTCATCCTTCTTATTTTTGTAAACCTATTTTGTTCCAATTGCCTTCTTCCCATGAGACAAATCTATAAGAATCCAAACTTTTTGAATCTTAAATTGTAGCAGTTCTTCTTGTATAGCATCAACCCAACTTTCATCTTCAAGTGCTTCAGATATCTTCTTGGGTTTAATTTGAGATAAGAAACAAGCAAATAAGCAATGCTTGAAATCCTTATGATTATTTATTCTCTGCTTTTGAATATAACTTACAAAAGCATAGGCTCCAGAACTTTTGTTAACTTTGCTCCTTGTTTAAACTGCTGATTTAGGATCTCCAAGAATTTGAGTTGAAGGATGAATAGAGTTAATCCTTGATGTGGGAATAGGACTAACATTCATAATTATTTCTAAATTTGTGAAGTCAGCAACTGCACCCTCATCATCATAAGATGCATTGGTAAAAATACCATCATTAGGATTGTCACAACTATCCTCAAGATCAGGTATTTCTGAATCATCTTGGTCAGTATTGGTTAGATGAGTGAAGGATAGTCCACTAGAAGGACTGGCAGTACTAACTGGTGTGCTAGCGGTATTAACTGTGTTAGTACTGCTAGCTCTTGCAGCTCCTGCTTGAAGAAGCAAATCCTTAGTATTTTGGGCAAACTTCTTTCTTAGAGCTTCAGCTGCATCATTAGCCTCCTTTTCTTGCCTTTTAAGCTCATCTAAAAAGGCTTGATCCTCCTGATCTACTGACTTCTCATTTGTCTTTAACTTAGTATTCTTAGTAGACTTTTCACCTTTATTCTTTACTTCTGAGCTCTTGACTATTGAAGTATAAGAAGACCATATTGGTAGTACAAAGTAGTTTGAGCAGATTCAGGTTCCATTTCAGAATTTCCTGCATCAATATTATCTTGTGTACCTACACTATGATTAGCTTCTTTTGGACATGCATGTTTGTTAGCTTGATTCTCTGATCTCACAAGCTGATAATTCATTGAATCAGTTAAATAATCAAGATCAAACAGCCAATGTGGTCCTTTCCCTGCAATATTTGGTTTATTTTCTAAAAAGGTCATATGTAGGTTTTCTTCAACTCTATTGGTTTCTAAATTGTATACCCTAAAAGCCTTGCTATTTAGAGAATACCCTACTAAAAACCCTTCATCAGATTTCCCATCAAACTTGCCCAGGTGGTCAATGGTATTCAAGATGGTCACATGACACCCAAAAGGTCTTATATAGCTTAGGATTGGTATTTTACTAGTTATAAGCTCATAAGGAGTCTTATTATGAGATTTGGTCGCTAATACCCTATTAAGGACATAACATGCAGTACTAACTGACCCAAAAAGTGTTAGGTAAAAATGAATCTGTTAGCATTGTTCTAGCAGCCTCAATTAGGGTCCAATTTTTCCTCTCAGCAACTCCATTTTGTTGTAGAGTTCTAGCATTATTGTATTCCCTCTTGATCCCTTTTGACCCACAGAATTCAATGATGTCCCTATTTTTGAATTTTGTACCATTATCACATCTAATAGTTTTAACATTTTTGTTTAATTGGTTTTCAATTTGTCTTATAAAGTCCTTAAGGATTCCACTAGTGTCATCCTTAGTTCTTAAGAAGAACACCCAACTAAACCTGCTAAAGTTATCAGTGATAACAAGGAAATAAGTCTTATGGTTTACGCTCCTTACAGATGTAGATCTAAATAAGTCTATATGTAAAAGGTGTAAGGGCTGACTAATAGAGCTCACTGATTTAGCCTTACAGGAGGCCTTGTGTTGCTTTCTCTTCTGACAAACAACACAAGTGTAGTCATTTTGAAAGATCTTAGAAGGTAAACCTCTAACAAGGTTTCCCTTTACAAGTTTGTTTAAGTTTTTAAAGTTAACATGACCTAACCTCATATGCCATTTGTTAGATTCATCAATAGTTGCCTTTGTAATCAAACATGCTAAACCTCCAGAAGGAACAATGTTCTCCATGTTGAAACTGTACATATTGTTTTGTCTAGGGACTCTAAGTAATACTTGATTTTCATCAGGTAACTTAAAGTCAGGAGACAACACAGGACATTCAGTGTCTGTGAAGAGAACCTTGTTCTTCTTGTTACACATCTGTTACACAAAAAAAGAGATTGAAATGTTGTAGTTCTTTCACAAAGCACACATCCTCAAAATCTAACTTTCCTATTTTTATTTTACCTTTACCAGTTATGTAACCTTTACTACCTTCAAAAACAACAGGTCCACCATTATAGTCTTGATATTCAGTAAGGTAGGCCTTGTTTCCAGTCATGTGCTTGGAACATCCACTATCAACAATCCTATTGTTCTTTAAACTCCTTGGTGGAATTCCTGTACATTGAATAATGAGAGATTAGATTCTCTTAGGGACCCAAGCCATTTTGGGCTTGGGTCTGCCTAGTGGATCTTTGAAAGTAACACAATTTCTAGTATTTGATCCACCATTATATTTGGAGACTTTGTTCCAACCATATCTTTTGGGTCTCCAATTATAACCTGCTGAGGGCTTAACAGCAGTTTCCCATTTTCTCCCAACAGCACTAACTGATTTTACCTCAGCAGTATTAACCTTTTGATTAGAAAAATTTGTTCTTGATGTCGTTGTTCTATTAAATGTCCTTCTAAAAGGTGAATGAGTTTTTATGAAAAATAGTTTTTGGTCTAACTTCATTCACAATAGGTTAAAAAGTATAATTTTTTCCTGCACATTAGTTTATGCTGCCTGACTGTTAAAATTATGTCTAGCAGTACTAACATTGTTAGTATCGCTAGCTCTAGCAGTATTAACTGGATTTTTTCCTCTACCCTTTTGGGTTAGGGCGTTACACACAGACTGCAAACATAATATCAGGCCTAGAAGCAGTCAAGTACATTAAAGAACCAATCATGGATCTATAAAGGTGTACATCCACATCAGTAGCTTCCTCATCCTTGACCAAAGGCTTTTGGGTCTCAATTGGTGTACTAGCAGTCTTTACACTAGCAAAATCAAACTTCTTTAGGATTTCTGCAACGTACTTATCCTGACTTATAAAAATACCATCTTCTTTCTGTTTGACTTGTAATCCAAGAAAGAAGGTGAGTTCTCCCATAGAACTTATCTAAAATCTACTCTTCATCAATGCCTCAAACTCATCACACCAGGACTTCTTTGTAGACCCAAAAATAATATCATCCTCAATGATAGGATCATCATCACTATCTGATTCATACTCCTCAATGATAGGAGCATCAGTCCAAACTTTAGGTTGACTTACTACTGTGGGTTCATTAACAACTATTTCAGGCATAGATTCATGTGTTTCTTCACCAGAATTTGATTCACAAGAAGTAAAGTCACTGCTCCTAGCATCAGATTCACTAGGTTTAGATTGCTTTGGACCATATGTAAATTGTGAGTCATCTATTTCTTTATCAGGTCCAGAAGGGATGTAGATCCCTGTCATTAAAGGGGGAACTGCATGCATCTCCTCTGCATATCTATTATTCACAGGACTATCTTCTATATCACTAGACCTATAGTTAAACAAACTTCCAAAAACATCATTTTCATAACTTAACACACCTTTATTCATTTGATCTCCATATCCAAGCCCAGCTTTATCCCTAGCACTTATTTAACTATTTAGCAGAATATTAAGACTTTTAGAGGAGTTGTGCCATTTTTCTATTTTAGCTTTTAATTCTTCTTTTTCTTTTTCAGCTTCTACCAATAGTTTCTTATGGTATGTAAGCACATCAGTTTTATCATCTAAATTAATCTTCATAAACCTAATTTTTTCTTCATACCAAAGTTGATTTTGTTGATGAGCAACTAATTATGCTTCTACTTTCTTTAAAGCTTGAGTATATGCCTGTATTTCTATACTGGCATCACCAAGTTGTTCCCTCTGTTCATCAGATAATTTTTTAATTTTAGCATAAGATTCTTTACACTCTTTTGAACAAGAAGTTACCTCTTTGTCTGAGCCTGAACTGCTG
The DNA here is from genome assembly GCA_026074375.1 of Tanacetum coccineum. Classification (NCBI taxonomy): domain Eukaryota; kingdom Viridiplantae; phylum Streptophyta; class Magnoliopsida; order Asterales; family Asteraceae; genus Tanacetum; species Tanacetum coccineum. Next base: position 169,159 of record BQNB010000079.1, read on the forward strand.
TAAGCCATGAAAGCATAGTTGTCTTGCTCATCTTCTGAATGACTGGTCCAGTCCACACCATATCCATTAGGAGTTACCAAAGCTTTGGTTTCCTCTTGCTTTCCAGGTCTTGTTCCATTTTCTTTAGCTTTATACCCAGAGTTCCAAGCATCTCTTCTCCTACTTTCTTGATTCTCCTTAGATCTACATTCTTTGGCAAAGTGTCATTTCTTATGACAGTTGTAGCATTCAAGTTTGGATTTGTAAAATCTTATTGGTTCCTTTGCATCAAAATGCAACCTCCTCCCTGTCTTTTTATAGAACTTCTTAATTCTCATAGAGATCATGGCCACCTACCATTTTAAGTCTATTTCTTCTAGATCAAATTCATCAAGCTGTTCCAAATCCTCATGATCCAGTTGTGGACTACTGGATTGATTGGCGTAGAAAGAGAATATTAGATCATCAGCATATGAAGAAGAGCCTTCCCTTTGGGGTTTATGACCAAAAGAGCCAGAAGCACCATAAGCAGTACTAACTTCATTAGTACTGCTAGTGTTCTTAGAAACAAATGCCACATTCTGCGTGCTAGAGGATGATGCAGTAGAGCCTTTAACATCTGCCTCAAAGACTCTAAGGCTATTATAATTGAGAGTATCAATTCCTGGTTTGGTCCTCATGATTAAGGAAACTTGAGACCAGGCAGAAGGTAGAGATCTGAGGAACTTTTGATTAGCATCTTCAGTAGTGATTCCAGCACCATGTATCTCTAATTGACTCAGTAGACTCTGGAATCTGTCATAGCCTTTATGCAATCCTTCCGAGTTTGATACTGAGAAGCCTTCAAACTGTTGCTTCAAGATATACTTCTGCATTTTCTTTGATTCATCATTGCCACCAAATCTAGATTTGATGGTTTCCCACATCTCCTTTGCATCTGTCATCTTGTGAAACTTTGCTAGGTGATCTTCTGGTAAAGCCATGAGCAAGGTGGTCCTTGCTTTTCTCTCTCTTTCCCTAGCCAAGATTTCTTTAGGAGTCTTGGGCGGCAACACCATTATTACCCCATGTGTATCTGTAGAGACACTTACAGGACCATTACCCTTTTGAATGACTTCCCATATAGGGTAGTCTGTATGTGCCAAGTAATGCTCCATCTTCATAGCCCAAATGTCATATTCTCCCTTTTTAAGAAGTGGGAGTTTGATGGTTGAGACAGTGTGAGGGGCTTGTTGTATTTGTGTTTGTGGTCGTGGTGGTAGTGGTGGAACATCATCATCTGATCCAGCCATTGAATAGATTTGTAAGGTAGAGATTTATAACTGGTGGTTTTTAGTTCTTCTTACTCAGAGTTTCTCTGCAAGCTCTGATACTACTTGTAGATCCCAATCAATATAGATCTTTCTAGCTTGTTAAGGGTTGTAGCCAATATGGATAGTTCCACACTAACTACATGAGAAACAATGACTATGAACAATTATAAGTTATATTGCTAAGAAGAACAATGAATAAAACTAAACTTTGATTTATATTAATAAAACTAAACTTTGATTTATATTAATCTGCTAAAAGATTACAGATTACTAACTATGAAAATTAAGAGATCTCTATTCTCTAATGCCGTAGGGTTCCTTTTATACACAAGGATAAACCCTAACCGACTTACGAAACGCGTAAAAGATAATGCATATCTCTTCCTATAATAACTCATGCATATCTTATAAACGGTACTAACTATTTTATACTGGCGGTACAAACTAATACTAACTAATACTAACAGTACAAACTATAACTGTCAGTACTAACTTTATAACTAGCGGTACTAAGTTAGGAAAACATAATTCCCAACAATCCTCCCCTAAACATGATTGTTCAACTTGTTTAACTTCATGTTTCTTTAGTTTACTCTTCTTGAACTCTTAGAGGATATATCCAAACACTCTGTCAAATCTTGATCTGATCTTTGATAATCTTTGACATCTTTAGCTATTCTTCTTTATCAGCAACATGTCTTCTCAGCAACACAGCAACATCCAACTAAGTTGGCTTTGTAGTTTTTGGCAAACTACCAGCCATTAACGGATTTGATGTTCCTTTACTAGTAGCCGTTTGCTCTGGGATAGCCAATTCTTCATTGTAAACAACAAGGTGAATTGAGAACCTTATAGTTTTGAGTAAACTATCAACTATCAACGGATTTGATTTGTCTTTACCAAAAACCGTTTGCTTTTGGACTAGTCAATGCTTCATTGCCATAACATGGTGCATTGATAACCATATAGTTTTTAGCAAACTATCAGCTATCAACAGATTTGATTTGTCTTTACCAGGAACTGTTTGATCCTGGACTAGCCAACTCTTTACTGTGAAGCAAGGTGAGTTGAGAACCATACAATTTTTGGTAAATTGTCAACCATAAACGGATTTGAGAAGTCTTTACCACAAGCCGTTTGCTTATGGACTAGTCAGTTCTTATGTCTGTTAAACATGGTGAACTGATGACCATTTGTTGTGTGGTTTTGAAACCAACACTCAAAGATCCTCCTCATCTCCATCAGAGTTTTCAGGTTCCAACTCTGCAATTAACTTCTTGACAAATCTAATCAACTCCAATGCCATAGTACTGTCTTCTTCAGATTCCAACTTTAATTTTAGCATTTAGAAACTACAAAACTTTACACCAAAGCGACTAACAACATTTGATCAAATAGGCTTTAATCTACATGGTAGGCTAAGGTGTAAAGGTGAAACGAAACAAATTTTTATTAGTGTAGAAAAAAGAATGGAATGGCTCATCAGGTTGTTCTAGGGGTATCTTTACTCTAAAAATGAGAGTAAATTAAATCTCCCCAAAGTACTCTGTCAAAACCTTCAGGTATCACATCTTGGTATCTGTCCATCACAAGTTGATATACAGCAATTTATTATTCTCTGTATCAAATATGAAAGTTACTCTTAACAGGGTACTAATATCATCCTCTTCCATATGCCTCTAATTACCACATTTAGATTAATCTCTTCTAATCTTTTAGGTTCACCAAACTGTGGTTTAGTTCCAAGATACTCAGTTTTCCATTCTATGATAGGATACTTCTTGTCAAGTATTTCATAATCCACCTCCTTGTCCTCATCTATAGCTATTGTTAAACATAATCTTAGCTCATCATTCTCTCTTTCACTATCAGTTTGATCATCCTGAGAAGTATCTTGTCTGAATCTTCTTTTCCTTGACTTTATCTTTTTCCTAGTGCCAAGTTTTCTCTTTCTGGTACTTTCTTCTTCTTTACTTTCCTCTTTAATATTGTCATACTTCTTTATACCAGTAGCTTTCTTATTCACATCTTTTATTCGCCTCTCATCCTCAGCAGAACCAATAGCAATAAAGTTTTCATCAGACCTTTTTACCCTTTTTCATACAAACCTTTATTTTTCTTCAAAAAATATTAGTCATCAGATCAGAATGCTTCTTTTCCTCCAACATGCTTAAATATGTCATCATTTGTTTCTTAGCTAGTTTCTTATAGGCGTCGTACTTCTGATTCCCCCCCTATGCCCCCTGCTCTTTTTGTTGCAAAAAATCTCCTTTAGCAGCAATATTATCATGGAGTAATTGGGCTCTCTCTTCAATAGTGAACTTTTTCTCTCTCTTCATCTTAGAACCTTGCAGCTTAGAATGTTACAGCCTCAATTCTAGCCTGATAATCTCATAATCCCTATAAGGGCAACCTTAAAGTCTTTCTTTCTGACAACTTTTTTGTTTTTCTCTTCTGTTTCCCATTCCTCTTGAACCTTTCTGGCTATCTCTTCATCATTAACAAGCTGAGCAAACTTTCTTTCAGCTTCATTAACCCCTTCTGATTCAGGATTTGACTCAGATTCTTCCTCAAGAACTTTCTTGCCTTTATCTTTAGGATCAATTTTAGGAAGAGGCTTTAACGTTAACAATGATCTTGTTGATGTAGGCCTTGGTCTATTAGAGTCTTTAGTATCTTTATCACAACTCCTTTTTTGCTAGCCTTATTTGTGCTCATGATACCAAGAAACTCAGCAATGGTTCATCATCTCCAAAAACTATTGGAGTAGCTGTTAAGTAGCATTTTTTTTTCATCTGAATTTCATTTTAAGCTCAGCAGTAACCTTCATCAATCTGTCGTACTAAACTTTTGTCTTGTCGGTACCTTCAATCTGGCTTGACAGGTATTAACTTGATCTCAATACCTTACTCCCTTTTCATTGTGAGCATCCTTAGTCTCCATGTAATCTATTGGACCAAAATCATCAAGATCATCAAAAGCTTGATCCTTGTGTGCAGTTGGTTTAGATTTGGCAGATTTCGCTCCCTGTTAGATATAGACGCCTTCTGCATCACATTTTCCTGCAGAGATTTCTTTCACTTGCCAATCTGTCCTTCATTGGAAAACACTATCATCCAAGCTTTATGGTGTGTAATCATAGGTTTGGCCTTCTTCTTAAGCTTCTTGATCTGTGCCTTCAAATCTTTAATTTTTTTAGCTTGAATTATGACCTGTTTACATAAAGAAATACAAAGATCATATACACTTTGGAGTGTCATGCCATCCTTATTTCCTGATAGGGATCTATCACTGGATGACTGACCTCCATGATTCCCACCAGAACCCTCTAGATTGGAATCAGGAATAGGGATTGAAGGAGAAGGTCGGATAGATGGGTCAGGTTGTGACTCAAGTTGGTCTTTACTTGGGTAAGGAGGAGAGGGTATTGGCTGGGATTCAAATGGTCTTTCTAAAGCTTCACCCTCATCCTCTGTTGGTTGAACCACATAGAGTCCAAATAATGGGGGGGGGTGACATTCCCTGAATTTATTAACTTTTTAACAAAATGACAAAACCTTACAAGTCAGTGCATTAATAGGGAAGTGATCTAAGGAACAATGCACATTTCTTTAACTGTGTACCAAAAAAGACTAAAATAAAATCTTGATACAATGACAAACATTTCTTTTGCATTAGTGTCTCATCATACCATCAAAAATTCATTTTGAAAAATTATATTTTTGATTAGTTGCTAAACAAATCACTGCTATGGCAATATTAGTGGGAATTTGATCCCAATAAGTGCTTTTAGAACTTATGTAGTGATTCATGGTATGAAAAAGAAATTTCCATTGAGGTGAAAACAGGGCTTTGTTAAATGTTAAGATAGTTAGGTCCCCTCAATACCCCATTACTGAATAGTAATCAAATATAGCCCTGATTGTTCAAAGTATCTATCCCATCAGCAGCATCAAAAAGAATATCAAAAAACTTTTTCTTATGATTAGCCTCGAGATAGTTACAGGCTTGCCAGCAACTGTAGCAGTAATATACCTAAAATTGTTGATTGTTTTGGATTTAGCAGACATCCACAACTGTTCAATAAAGGTAGTAGAGACTACAGGACTTACAGTGAGAGCATAGTAAATTAAGCTTCGTATAAGAAAGTCCATAATCTCATAGAACTCAGTATTCCCATCAGTCTTTTCTAAATAAGCTATCAATTTTGTGTGTAAGGGCAGATTTCAAGATCAACATACTTAGACGAATTGATGGTTATCGGTGATGAAAAGATTAGGGTTGTTTTAGAAGATGGCGATTAAGAGATATTATGTGAGTAAATTGTGCAATTGAGATGGGCTTATATAGGTTGAACAAACCCAAGATCAAAGAAACCATTACAATTTAACTTTAGAACCCGTGGTTGCGGTATTTCTCTAACTGGCTTTATAGCGTTACAAACTTTGCTGTCGTTACTAACTATAAAGCCTATCGGTAACTAACTTATGTTAACCAAAAATTGAACAAGTCTGGCAACAAGATTCTTATAGTACCATCGATAGCTTCTTTCTAATACTCTCTGGAGACCTAAATAACTCCTATGAAAACATCACCCATCGTCAAGATTTTTCCTGCTCACAGAAAACTCCTCATTCATAACAACTGTACAACAATCAACTTGCCTCCCCTTAACTAATGCAGCCTATTGATTGATCATTCCAATGTTAACAATCAAGAAATTGAACCTTTACCAGTGATGAAACCTTTACTACCTCCAAAAGCAATAGGGTTACCATTATAGTCTTGATAATCAACAAGATATGCCTTGTTTCCAGTCAGTAGTAGGATTAGAAGTTGATGTTTGAGTATATATAGTATTTTTTGGATTCATGTACCTTGAAACATCTACTATCAACAATCCCTTTTATTCTCAAAGCTTTATTTGGAACATCTTGCACATGAAAAATAAGAGAGATTAGATTCTCTTAGGGACCCAAGACATTTTGGGCTTGGGTCTGCCTAGTGGATATTTAAAAGTAACACAATTTCTAGAATTTGATCCACTATTGTATTTGGAGACTTTGTTCCAATAATTCCTTTTGGGTCTCCAATTATAACCTACTAAGGGCTTAACAACAGTTTCCCATTTTCCCCCAACAGCACTAACTGAATTTACCTTAGCAGTATTAACCTTTTGATTTGAAATATTTTTTTCTTGATGCTAATTGTTCTATGAAATGGCCTTCTAATAAGGTGAATAAGTTTTATGAAAATTAGTTTTTTTGGTCTAACATAATACACAAAAGGTTTTAACAGTAATAACATTCCTGGCAGCATTAGTTGGTACTTTCAACTAACTGCTGATCTATTAAAATTATGTCCATAGCAGTACTAACATCTTATACTGCTAGTCCTAACATATTAACATTGTTGTACTGCTAGCTTCTACAGTATTACCTTAATTTTTGCTAGTTTCTAGTTAGTATTGTAGTAGGAACAAATTGGTTTTTTGTGGTTCACTCTATCACATTGTTTCTCACTGGCCTACTCTTCCTTTGACCATACCCTTAACACTTCACTTTTGTTACTTCAGCTTGTTACTATTTTTTCTCATGGAAATCACAATCTCTAATAAGATGGCTAAAACTACCACATACAAAACATGCCTTTTTAGTAAACCCATATCCCAAACCCAGTTTTTAGACATTAAACCACTACAATCCTTTTTGTTGGTCAGTTAGGACCTTAACTACATGTGTTTTGTTTTTTAACAGTTTGCCTAGGAGTTTTTACATGCTTAATAGTATTAGCAAAACTAGGTGTTTCCTATTCTTTTGAGGGTAGAGACACATGTTCATCATCACTATCTGATTCATACTCCTCAATGATAGGAGCATCAGTCCAAACTTTAGGTTGACTTACTACTTTGGGTTCATTGACAACCTGTTAGGCATAGATACATGGTTTTTTCACTAGAAATTGGATTCACAAGTATAGTCCTACTACCTAGCATCAGATTCACTAGGTTTAGATTGCTTTAGACCATATGTAAATTATGAGTCATCTATTTCTTTATCAGGTCCAGAAGGGATGTAGATCCCTGTCATTGGAGGGGGAACTGCATGCATCCCCTCTGCATATCTATTATTCACAGGACTATCTTCTATATCACTAGACCTACTGTCAAATAAACTTCCAAAAACTTCATTTTCAAGACTTAAAACACCTTTATTCATACTCCATACCCAAGCCCAACTTAGTCCCTAGCACTCATCTAACTATTTAGCAGAATATTAAGACTTTTTAGAATAGATGTACCATTTTTCTACTTTAGCATTTTAATTCTTCTTTTTCCTTTTTCAGCTTCTTTCTGCCAATAGTTTCTTCTGGTATGTAAGCTACATCAGTTTTTTTATTCATCTAAATTAATTTTCATAGTAATGTAACTAGAGATTTTTCACAAAAAGTTATGCTAATTTTTTTTAAATTTGATCCAGTTTTAGGCATGTTAGCATCTTATTTGTGAAAATGAGGACAAGAACGTTCTAATTCTCCATCCCCCCCACTTAAATTATACAACGTCCTCATTGTATAGACAAACAGTTAAATAATATAGTAAAAGAATTAGAACAAGGAAACTTCCCTGATAGTTTACTCTAGATGGTTTTCCATTTTGAGTGTTTGAGCAAGAAGAGTGTTGACGAGGGCTTCAGATGCCCAAGAGAGGTCAACACAAGGTATTTTTAGACTATTCATTAAAGTCGGTTTCATTTACAGCAAGGTCCTGTAGAAAAGTTAGAAGACGTTCGTGCAATTCGTGCTTTCGCTAACCTACAATACTAGCAAACAATTAAATACACAACTGTACAGGTTACAATACGCCATATCCCAAACCCTAGGATACATCGTATGTAAACCTGTGAAAACAATTAAATACTGGAATTTAAATACTAAAATTAAAAACTGATAATTGTCCAGACATGCATACGCCATATCCAGAGGGGTTTGATACGCCGTATGTATGTTTGGGCAGACAGACTCAATATAAAATTAAAATTCAAATAGTTTAAATGCGAAAAACATAACCGGGTTATCTCCTAGGGAGCACTTTTGTTTCCGCCGGTCTTAAAGTTCTACCTTTTTCTTTGTTTCTTAGCTCATTCATCTGGTGTCATCATAACCCATCCTTCATTAGCAAGTCGTAATAGTTCTCGATAAGCGTCGAGTCCTTTCTTTGAAAGGTTGAGGTGATCGGACTCCTTGATTGTAATATATTCTTCGTTATCACTGAATGAGTATTTCATCATCTCGAATCTCCTAATCTTGCAGACTGATTGTTAAGGAGTCTCATTGCCCATATGTTCATCGTATCCTTGATTTTCTCGAGTACTAACGATGTTGCTTGCTCTAAATATTTGGTTGGTATCGAGATAAGGATCATGAGTCCAATTAGTTTTCATATTTGCATATGGCCCTTGCTCGAAGTCTTCCGTCCGGGTAAATGGGGGGATTTTATGACTATTCCCCTTCCACCAACATTCTTGGAGTTTTACCAGTACATTATGACCAAGTTCATGGAAGTTTTCAAAACTGTTTTTCAACCATATGCAGAATTTCATTACATCGGGAGTTGCATCTCCCCATGATTTCTCGACCTTAGTTTTAAGGGTTAAGGTTTCATCCTTCAGTTTTCCGTCCATAAGTTCGTCATACCACTTGTGATCTTGGAAGTAGCTCATGCTTCCAATTTGAACCATTCCGGGTAGTTCCTCACCATTACAGAATCCATCAATATCCGAGCTACATGTGGGCCATTTAGTTTTTCCTTTTTTAAAGCGATATGGTTCGCATATATGATCACATAGCTGATATGGTACCTCGTTCTCTAACCATGGTTCTTCGTTACCTTGTGTTTTATTATTCAACTCTTGCGTGTATTCGTTGTATGTTTTGAACCCTTGGATATCGTAAGTGAAAAGACCAGGGTCAATTTTGAGGAGGTGGTTGAATTCTTCAAAGGCTATGTCCAAGGGAGAATCAAAGTTGAACAAGTCATCATCGATTTTAAATATTTCAGGAACGTTGTCAATTACATCGGGGTCATTATCATCGCTAGTTTCCTCTTCTTCGTCATGTTCGCAAAGATTGTAGAACTTTAGAACAAAAATTTCAACTAGATCATCCCAAGTAGATATATTGCCGATACATTCATTTGTAAACCATTCTTTTGCAGCACCTGAGAGTGAGGTAGGGAAGACACTAAGTCTAAATCGGTCATGACTTAGCCCCTTTATTTTGAGTGGCTCCACTTCTTCGAGGAAACTATTAATTTGTTTAAACACATCTTCACCATCATTCTCGTGAAAAGCGTTGTCATGAAATTTCAACAAGAATGTTCCTTCGATCTCAATAAAGTTCTTCTCGATCATTTTCCTATTGTTATTATTTGAGATGAAGCTTTTACTGGTAGCAGAAATGTATTCTTTCATGATCGGCCCCGCCATTTTGATCTTTTTCTTAACTTGAGAACAAGAATAAAATGATCAGTAGGATGTGCCCTCAGGGGAGAGAACACATAGAAACAAACAAAAAACTAATTACAAAAAACTGGTACTGTATCAGATACAAATACGCCGTATTCTATTGATTAGTAATACGCCGTATGAGTCTGTTGAATAGCAGTACGACGCATTGAGTTCACCGAATACACCGTATGTTTGGAATACACCATTTAGACAGTAAAAACAACACGCTGTCCTGAGTAGAAAGTTAGATACGCCGTATCCAACTAGTGGATACGCCGTAACAAGTGATCAGTCAGAACAGAATACTATATAAAACACAATTAAATGCAATAAATTAAAGCACACAATTAAACTAAACAAATGGCAGTTAGAAATCAGAATTAATAATTTTACACTACACAAGTTAAAGGTTAGAAATACTAAAAAAATAAAGATTAAACTAATCACTCCCCGGCAGCGGCGCCAAAAACCTTGATGTGTCATTGTATAGGTGTTATTTATGATTATCAGGTTTTACATTTATATTTAGCCGACTAACCTAAAGACAACACTTTAACGGGCAGAGTACCCAGTCAAGATGTAGCTTCGCGGTAAATAGGGTGTCGAACACTAAGAGTGAGAGTTAACATACTATTCTATCAGTATTTTATTCTATCTAGATTAGTCTAATTACTGGTTAAACCTATGCTATACATATTTACTAGAGGTAAAAGGGAGGTTTTTAGCCTGAGCGACTGGCACAGGTTTATGGTGACAAATATCAATTCTAAGCACAATACACACTAAACCAAATAAACACAAGACAAAAGAGCAGAATGAGCCAAATAATAGAAAACTGTATTAACCATGTTAAATCTGATTAAATGCTGGTTTGATTAATTAGTGCAATGGCTGCTTATCTCGAGGCGGCATATCATTCTTAAGACTTAGGCGGTACTTCTTCCTAAGACCTAGACACCCTAGACACGAATTATCCTGTCACATTAATGCGATCCGAACAAACCAATCCCTATAGTTTAATTATAATCTACCATAGGGAATTAAAGCAGTGGTGATCCTGTTAATACCCTAGCCCATCGGGACTTTACCCACTTATTGCTTGATGTTGTTTTATACACCGGTAGTCCACCACCAAAATCAATACCAATTAATAAATGAACAATACTAGTTGAACAATTATCGGGTCACCTGCCGGTCAACTAAGCTCATAATCAAAGAGTAATGATAAGGTGTTATTTGTGATCTTATTGGTCCGGACATATAGAACACAACATGGAGAGCCATCCCAGCATCTAGGTTACTGGTTAGGTCTCCCTAGACCCAGTTGAATGATAGGTCGCATGTACAAGCACATAAACAAGTATAAGGCGATAAACATAATTAAACAACAATGATAAATTAAGCAAAGCCGGATTAAAACAAACCAAACATTATAATCTTCATTAACATGGCTAATACCCGAGGGTATTAGCCCACAATCATTGTCATTATTACAAACGTGATCAAACAATTAAAAATCGAATGATTAAGAAAGTAAGAATTACACGATGTCTTCTATGGAATTAGGAGTAGTGCTCGACCTTGGCTGCTCTTCTTGGCTTGAGAAATTCGACTTTAGTTGTATACTATACAGAGAATGTGATATTGCACACTAAAACTCGTTTTTGAGTCTTGTATTTATAGTGTCTGAAATACGCCTGGATACGCCGTATGGGGATAAGTGGAACGCGTATAGGGGATAATTTCCCAGGGATTCCGCGATAAGATCAAATGAATTAAGATAATTCCCATCAATCATATTAAATGCGTATCTTGACTGATGAACAGACATACATATGGCGTATTGGTTGTAGTGGATACGCCGGATCGGGAATTGATCATTACGCGTTTCTTGTGCTGAGCTGGCGCTGATACGCCGTATCTTCATTGGTGGATACAACGTATAGGTGCAAAAAATAGTATTCTTCAAATGTCTTTGTTTAAGCTCAAACTTGCGCCTTTTTCTTCATTCTTCACAGTGACTCCATAATTACTGCATAATAACTTTAAGCAATTAAGTACCAATAACTTGCAATAATAAATAAAGTGGGTAAAATACAGTGATAAATGATAGAAAATGTATTACTTATTAGATGATATCAAATATCCCCCCAACTTAAAATCCTGACTTGTCCTCAAGTAGACTTTAGAAAGATTTTGAAAATGTATCCTAACTGAGGTTACGGATTTTTCCGTTAAGCATTTCTTTCATGTTCAGATCACCTGTACAAAACCAAGCTCCTCATGAAATATGGAAATGAAATCACTCAGATCACTCAACTAATCTAGGGTGTATCATTTTAGTGGTACGATCATTAGCTCAGTCGTGATTAGCTTCGTATCATAGGCTTGGTAAGGATACACGTCTCCACCTCTAAAGCTATGGAGTAACAAGTCAAAAGGTAAATTGAGTATTTATTAGAAGGCTCAGGTTTTTAAATCATCTATATTAAGATGAAGAAATGATATAGGTGGTGTGGAGCTTCTTACTTCCACCAGAGTTCCATTGTCAAACAAGCAGCTGAGACATGAATACATTTCCGTAATCACCACAATATACATCCCAGACATCCATGCTCATACACATCCACATTCGAGTAGATCCAGGAAGTTTAGTAATCATGAAAAAGAAGTATAAATTGTTGTAAAATAAAATAAACAAACAAATCAGAATTAAATCAACAAAATAGATGCCGTGTCAATAACTATCCCCGACCTTTACAATCCAAGACAAAGATCGTATCTTATAAACCAAACGTCCTCGTATCATAGATGACAATGGACAACCTAAGTTAGCGTTACCCATAACGGATCAACCCAGTCCCTTACATCCCGAACTTTACATACATTTACAAATAGTGGTTGATATCTGGCCACATTTTTAACAATACCATCAGTCGTGATTTTTGATAGCGAATCAACGTAAAATCGACGACCCTTTCAAATAATTCATCAGTGTAAGCTCTATGAATTGACTATTTTTTTTCATCATTCATTTTTTTTCAACAATACATCATAAATCTCGGCGTAATTTTACCGTCTTCATAATTAATCATATTGTCCGCTAATTGTCTCATGAACATTTCTTCTTTTCGGACATAATACATAATTGTTAAAGAATCAAAAACACACGAGCAACAAACAGATCCTATAGCATTGTGGACAATTTTCCCAGACCATTACATAGATCGAGAAATTTTCACTTAGACACAGAAATCCAAAACTTTACATGAAAGCAACTAATAACAGATGAATCAATAGGCCTTTAATCTACACGGAGGCCTAAGGTGTAAAATGTGAAAACGTAAACAAATTTTTTATTGGTGTCGGAAAAAGAAAGGAATGGCTCAGTAGGTTGTTCTAGGGATATCTTTACTTTAAAAATGAGAATAAGCAAAAGGGTTACACGGGGATTAACTAACCAGTGTGGTTAGTTAATATAAATGACATGTAGGCTTTTGGTTAAACCTAGAAATTTACAGTCAAGCTTGTAACTCCCATCTAAGATGCATAATACTCCATCATTGGAGGTCCTCGAGTGATAAACCAGGCCCAAGATTCTAAAGTCCCCCTACCATCACTGACAACACTCATATTTTATGTGGACTTTCAGTAAAGCAAATGGAAACGATAAGCTAATTCTTACAAATAGACATCTAAAAGGTTTATAGTGCGCTAGTAATGTAACTAGTGATTTTTTCAGCCAAAAAGTATGCTAATTTTTTTTTTTAAAAGATCCAATTTTTAGGCATGTTAGCATTTATTTGTGAAAATGAGGACAAGTACGTTCTAATTCTTCCATCACTTAAATTATACAACTTCCTCGTTGTACAGACAAACATTAAAAAATATTGAAAAGAATGAACGAGAAACTTCCTGAAAGATAGCTCCATATGGTTTTTTCCATTTTTGAGTGTTAGAAGCAATAAAGTGTTGAAGAGAGGGCTTCAAGTTGCCCAAGAGAGGTCAACACGAGTAATTTTCAGGACTAACAATAAATTCAGGTTTCTGTTTACCAACAAGGTCCCTACAGAAAAGTTATGAAGACGTTCTAATAAGGCAATTCGTCGCTTTTGCCAACCTTACAATACAAGCAAACAATTAAACAACACAACTGTACAGGTTAAAATACTCCGTATCTAAAACCTTAGGTATACCGCTTGTATGTAAACCTGTTAAATAATTAAATAACTAGAATTTAAATACTAAAATTTAAAAATTGTTGGTTTCAGAAGTTTCCACAACTTAGTGCTGTATATTTTAAACAAGTTACTACAAGTCATACTAACTTATAGGTGCTAGAATGAAGAATGCTATAGATTCAAGAAATAGACTAAGTAGTATTAGTACTGTTAGTTATAAATAGTTAGTTACAAAATTGACTTGTGCCATTACATTTAAGAACATATTGCATAAAGTTAAGTGCAGTTAGAAGTAAGATTGTACTACTAGCATATAATCAGTTAGTATTGGTTAGGAGATATGCATTTGTTATAATAGGCATAGATATGCATTATCTCTTCACACATTTTGTAGACCCTCTTAGAATTTTTTCCTTGAGTACAAAACGGAACCCTACGGCACTAGTTAGATATAAGTTTCATATACAAGTTTTACCAATATAACTTATTAAGAAGTACCTTAGCAAGATTAGATAGAAATCAAAGTTCCTATTTCATACATAGTTCTTCGTATCAAATAAGTTAGTTTCCGGCATGAACTATATTGTTGCATAGGTCATTGTATCTTCTTGGTTGTTTGTTTTGGATCTAATCCAGATTGGCTACCACCCTTAACAGGCTAGAAAGATCTATTCAGACTGGGATCTATAAGTGGTATCAGAGCTTGTGAGAAACTCTGATTAAGAAGACCAAAACACATCATGTATACAAACATTTTAACCTTTAATCTATTCAATGCCAGGATCAGATGATGAAATTCCACCACCACCACCACCACAAACACCAACACAACAAGCCCCACATACTGTGTCAACCATTAAACTCCATATTCTGAAGAAAGGTGAGTATGACATTTGGGCCATGAAAATGGAACATTACTTGAGCCATACAGACTATCCTATATGGGAAGTCATACAAAAAGGAAATGGTCCTGTAAGTATTTCAACATATACAAATGGAGTAATAAAGGTTCTGCCTCTTAAAACTGCTAAAGAAATTTTTGCTAGAGAAAAGAGAAAGAAAGCATAGGACCTCACCTTGCTTATTGCACTCCCAAAAGACCATTTATGCAAAATTACCCACCAGATACTGATGCAAAAGATATGAGGATTCAACAAATCAAGATTTTGTGCAATGGATGAAATCAAAGAAGATGCAGAAATACATTCTGAAGCAACAATTTGAAGGCTTTTCTGTATCCAACTTAGAAGGATTGCACAAAGGTTATGACAGGTTTTAGAATCTTCTGAGTCAACTTGAGATTCATGGTGCAGGTGTCTCCACTGAAGATTCTAATCAAAAGTTCCTTAGGTATTTACCTTCTTCCTGGTCCCAAGTATCCTTAGTCATGAGGACCAAGCCAGGAGTGGACAGTCTTAGAATTGATGATCTCTATAACAATCTTAGAGTCTTTGAGTCTGATATTAAAGGCTTTACTGGATCATCTTCTAGTGCACTGAATGTCGCCTTTGTTTCTTTTCTGAAGCACTAGCAATACTAAGCTGATGATAGTAACTATCTTTTGAAGGTTTCTACTATCTCTGGATACAATTCACAAAGGGAAAACTCCATCATCATACACTGATGAACTCATGTAACTCTCATTCTTTGCCAATCATCCGAGTGGTCTACATTTGGATCAGAAGATTCTGGTCTGGCGCAGCTTGATGAGTTTTTAATTTATGAAAAATGGACTTGAAATGGCAAGTGGCTATGATTTCCATGAGATTGAAGACGTTCTACAAGAAGACAGGAAGAAAGCTGCATTTTGATGCCAAAGAACCAGTTGTATTTGACAAGACCAAAATCGAATGCTACAATTGTCACAAGAAAGAGCATTTTGCTAGAGTGTGCAGATCAAAAAGGAACACTGGATATAAATCAAAAGACAATGGAAGGAGACCTAGAAAATAGGAGGAACCTAAAGCTTTGGTAACTCTTGATGGGGAAGGTATTGATTGGACTGATCATGCAGAGGATAAACAAGAGAACTTTGCTTTAATGGCTTACAACAATTCAGGCTTAGACATTGAGGTAACATCTTGATCTAAAGAATGTGTGGAATCTTATGCTAAACTTAACAAATTATATGATGAACAAAGGGAACAACTTGGTGATGCTAGTATAGAAATTTAAGCCTATACTCAAGCTTTAAAAAAAGGAAGAGCTCAATTATTTTTCTTTACGAAGAAAAGATCATACTTTTGTATGAAGGAAAAGATTAGTTATAGAAAGTTGAATTTAGATGATAAAACTGATGTGCTTACATATCATAAGAAACTATAAGCAGAAGCAGAAAAAAGAAAAAAGAAGAAATTATAACAAACTGAGAATTTTCAAAGTTCTCTTATAAAGGCCTTAGAAATTGCTAAACAGTCCAGATGATTTAAAAGGGACAAATCTGGCTTTGGTAATAGAAGAATCAAGTACAATGATGGTGTCTTAAAGTTATGAATATGAAGTTTCTTCAAAGTGTATTGACAGTAGTCAAGTGATGTAGACAGCAGTCCTGGTGCAAGACAGATTTTGCAAATGTTGAAGGCATGCATGCAATTCCCCCTCCAATGACAGGAAATTACATGCCTTTAGGACCTGATAGGAAAGTAGATGATTCTATGTTCACATATGGTCCAAAACAGTCTAAAACCAGTGAATCTGGTACTTAAACCAGTAATTAGACTCTGTGAGTCCAAATTCTTCAGTAAATAAACACTTGAATCTGTGCCTGAACTCAGTTTTAGTTAACCCAATGTTGATAGTCAACCTAAAGTTTGGCCTTATTGCTCCTATCATTGCGGAGTATGATCAGACAGTGAATGATGAATAATGTGATTCCACCTTTCAAAAGAATATTGAAAGACCTAGTTTTGCTTCTATTGATACTGTTAAGCATGTAAAAACTCCTAGTGAAACTGTTAAAGAACAAAACACATAAAGTCCTTATTCCTAAATCTAACAAAAGAATGGAATGGTTTAATTTCCAAAAGGTTGGTTTAGTATATAGTGGATTACCAAAAAATGCAAGTATTGTATGTGGCAGTTTTAGTCATCTTATTAGAGAATGTGACTTTCATAAGAAAAGATTGGCTAAACAGTTAAAATAGAACAAAAAAAAAGGGTGAAGTGGTACTGGTTAAGGGGTAGAATAGACCGAGTGTGTAACAATGTGCAAAAGATTGAATCTCCAAAACCAGTTTGTTCCAAAAAATATCAATGACTAACTAAACGGTAGAATATCCAAATTAATACCGTGCTAGCATAATTTTAAAAGTTCAAAGCAGTATCAACTATGCTGCTAGGAAAAGTAAAAGATAGTTAGAACCCATTAGAATGAAAACAGACCAAAAATAATTTTCATAAGACTCAATCCACACTATCAGAAGTGCCATTATAATAGAAAAACAACACCAAGAACTAATATTTCAAAACATAAAGTTAATACTAGCTCTGGGTCAAAGCAGTTAGTGCTTGTTGGTGGGTTACGGTAGAACAGATTGTTAAAAGAAGCCCTCAGCATGTTTGTAATTGAGACCCAAAAATAAATTACTGGAACAAAAGTCTCTAAAAACAATGGTGGATACAAATCCTAGAAAATTGTTACTTCTGAAGAACCCACTAAGGCAGACCCAAGCCCAAAATGGCTTGGGTCCTTAAGAGACACTAATCTCTCTTATTTAATGTGCAGGATTATCCACAAAGAGCTTTAAAGAACAAAGGGATTGTTGATAGTGGATGTTCCAGGCACATGACTAGAAACAAGGCTACCTAGCGAATATCAAAGACTAAATTTGTTGCCCTCTTAATTTATGGAGGTAGTAAAGTTTTTTTTTTTAATACATAACTAGGATAAAGTAAAATAAAAAACATGTGAAGTTATATTTGAGGAAGAGAGTATGTGAAAGAAATACAACAATTTAATCTCTTTTAGTGTCATAAAGTGTGACAAGATGAACAATGTTCTCTTCACAGACACTGAAAGTCATATTTGTCACTGACTTAAGTTGCCTGATTGAAAATTCAAAGTATTACTTAGAACCCCTAGACAAAAACAATATGTCAGGTTCAACTTAGAGAACGAAGAACATTGTTCCTATCAGGAGGTTTAAAGCTTGTTTGATTGCAAAGGCCACAATTGATGAATCTAACAAAGGCAATAGAGGATGGACCATGTTAATTATTAAAAACTTAAACACACTTGTGAAGGAAAACTTTAAGAGGTTTACCATCAAATTTTTTCAAAATGACCACACTTGTGTTGCTTGTCAAAAAAGAAAGCAACACAAGGCCCTCCTGAAAGGCCAAATCAGAGAGCTCTATTTGTCAGAGCCCTTACAGCTTTCACAATATGGACCTAATTAGGACCTAACAATGCTGTAAGGAGCATAAAACCATAAGAACATTATTCCTTGTTATCACTGAATATTTTAGCATGTTTAGTAGGGTGTTCTTCTTAAGAACTAAGGATAAACTATGGAATCCATAAGGACATTTATAAGACAATATTAAGAACCAATAAAATCAAAAAGTAAAACAATTAGATGTGATATGTACAGAATTCAAGAACAGGGACATCTACATTGAATTCTGTTGGGTCAAAAGGGAACAAGAGGGAAAACATTAAGTGCCAGAAACCCCACAACAAAAAAAAGTTGTTGGAGAAGACATCAATGAACCCTTAATGAGGCAGCTAAGAACAATGCTAGCAAAAAAAAAATCATTTTTACCTGAAAAAAAAAAAAAAAAACCACTTTTTGGCTTGAAGCTATTATTACTCTTGTTATGGTCTAATAGGAAAAGTGACCAAGAGCCTCAAAACAAGACACCTTTGAACTTATAACTGGTATAAAGTACCAATCATAAGCTATAAAAGACCTTTTGGTGCCGTGGTGACCACTTGAATACCATTGACCATCTGGGCAAGTTTGAAGGAAAGTCTATGAATGGTTTTTCAGTTGGTATTCCCATAAAAACAAACAAGGCTTCAAAGGTATACAATTTAGAAAAACCAAGGAGAGTTGAAGAACCTCATATAACCCTTTTTTAGAAAATAAACCAAAAATAGCAGTGGAAAGGACCAAATAGGCTGTTTGATCATTTATATATTTAACTAATTCAATGAATTAATCAGCCTGTGAGATTAGAGAATCAAGCTAACAAAACTAGGTCCAAAAGAAGCTAATCATAGTGCAGGTACAACCAATATAATATTGATGCAGGAAATTCTAAAATGGAAGCTAATCTGAAATGGAAGCTGAATCTGCTCAAGACTACTTTGTACTGCCAATATGGTCTTCTTATACTTCAATAGTCAAGAGCTAAGAAGCAAAAAATGAAGGTGAAAAGTCTACTAAGAATACTGAGTTAAAGACAAGTGAGAAGTTAGGAGATCAGGAGGATCAAGCCTTTTTAGATGAGCTTGAAAGGCTTAAAAGTCAAGAAAAGGAGGCTAATGATGCAGCTGAAGCTCTGAGAAAGAAGTTTGCCCAAAATACTAAGGATTTGCTTCTTCAAGCAGGAGCTGCAAGAGCTAGCAGTACTAACACAGTTAATACCGCTAGCACACCAGTTAGTACTGCCAGTCCTTCTGGTGGACTATCCTTCACTCATCTAACCAATACTGACCAAGATGATTCAGAAATACCTGATCTTGAGGATAGTTATGACAATCCTAATGATGGTATTTTTACCAATGCATCTTATGATGATGAGGGTGCAGTGGCTGACTTCACAAATTTAGAAACAATTGTGAATGTTAGTCCTATTCCCACATCAAGGATTAACTCTATTCATCCTTCAACTCAAATTCTTGGAGATCCTAAATCAGCAGTTCAAACAAGGAGCAAAGTTAACAAAAGTTCTGGAGCCCATGCTTTTGTAAGTTATATTCAAAAGCAGAGAAGAAATAATCATAAGGATTTCCAGCATTGCTTATTTGCTTGTTTCTTGTCTCAAATTGAACCCAAGAAGATATCTGAAGCACTTGAAGATGAAAGTTGGGTTGATGCTATGCAGGAAGAACTGCTACAATTCAAGATTCAGAAAGTTTGGATTCTTGTAGATTTGCCTCATGGGAAGAAGGCAATTGGAACAAAATGGGTTTACAGAAATAAGAAGGATGAAAGAGGTGTTGTGGTTAGAAATAAGGCAAGGTTAGTTGCCCAGAGACATAGGCAAAAGGAAGGGATAGACTATGATGAGGTTTTTGCTCCTATGGCTAGGATTGAAGCCATTAGGATCTTTTTGGCCTTTGCTTCTTATATGGGATTCATAGTCTATCAAATGGATGTGAAGAGTGCCTTCCTGTATGGCACAATTGATGAGGAGGTGTATGTGTCTCAACCTTCAGGTTTTGTAGATCCTAAGTGTCCTAAGAAGGTCTATAAAGTTGTGAAAGCTCTATATGGTTTATACCAAGCTCCTAAAGCCCGGTATGCTACTTTATCTACTTCTTGTTAAAGAGTAGATATAGAAGAGGAACTATTGACAAGACTCTTTTTATCAAGAAGGACAAAAATGATATCATATTGGTATAAGTTTATGTGGATGATATTATTTTTGGGTCTACAAAGAAGTCTTGGTGTGATGAGTTTGAGGCATTGATGAAGAGTAGATTTCAGATGAGTTCTATGGGAGAACTCACCTTCTTTCTTGGATTACAAGTCAAACAGAAAGAAGATGGTATTTTTATAAGTCAGGATAAGTATGTTGCAGAAATCCTGAAGAAGTTTGATTTTGC
Source organism: Tanacetum coccineum (assembly GCA_026074375.1). Taxonomy (NCBI): domain Eukaryota; kingdom Viridiplantae; phylum Streptophyta; class Magnoliopsida; order Asterales; family Asteraceae; genus Tanacetum; species Tanacetum coccineum. The sequence goes on from BQNB010000079.1 coordinate 189,914, forward strand.
TAGTGTAAAGACTGCTAGTACACCAATTGAGACCTAGAAGCCTTTGGTCAAGGATGAGGAAGCTACTGATGTGGATGTACACCTTTATAGATCCATGATTGGTTCTTTAATGTACTTGACTGCTTCTAGGCCTGATATTATGTTTGCAGTCTGTGCTTGCTCAAGGTTTCAGGTAACTCCAAAGACCTCCTATCTCAATGATGTGAAGAGAATCTTTAGGTACCTCAAGGGCAAACCCAAACTGGGCCTTTGGTATCCTAGAGTGTCATCATTTGACCTAGAAGCCTACTCAGATAGTGACTATGCTGGAGCAAATCTTGACAGGAAATCCACAACAGGAGGTTGTCAATTTCTTGGCAGGAGACTTATTTCATGGCAATGCAAGAAGCAAACAATTGTGGCTACTTCTACTACAGAGGCAGAATATGTTGCTGCTGCTAATGGGGTTAGCATCTTGGCTTAGTCTTATCACACGGAGTTCATTACCTTCCTTTGATATTGTTTAGAATGTCAAAAGAGTTTGTGATATGAAACTTCATCCAACTTGTGTTGTTTGCTTGACAATTTGACAAATCTTGACCATTCTGGTTGAAGTTTGTGAAGAAGATTGAACATTGACTTGCAAACGGTAGCAACTGTCAAAATGTATTCTGATCAAGTCAGTCATCATCTGTGTAGAATCTTGGTAGTAATGAACTCAAATTTGTTTCTCCATCGTGAGAGGTGAATTTTCCAAACACCCAGAATAAGTTTGTCTTGACATCTTGAATGTTAAGGGATTCACCTTGTTGTAACCTTTCAATAGCTTCCCACATTTCATGAGCTATCTTGCATGCATCAAAACAAATTTTTTTTTTTTGAGTATATTTCATCTCCAAGGGTGGGATATGGGATAAGGGCTTGTAGGGGCTTATTGGGGCTTGGGCTTTTTATAAAAAATAAGCCGGCTTATAAAATAAGCCCCGTTTGTCACGCGGGCTTATGAAGTCATAAGCCTTTATAAGCCCCAGCCCCATAAAAGGGGCTAAAAACTTTAGCCCGGGGCTTATGAACCAATAATTACTTATATACCCCTAAAAATATCTAACATACATTAAAAATTTATTTAATTATGTCCTTTTTAGTAATTTTACAATAATAAGCCCCAGCCTCGGTCCATTTGCCAAACAAGTTTAAAAAAATACAAATTTTAATTTCGGCTTATAATAAAAGCCCTAGCCCCAGCCCCAGCCCCAACACAAGCCCCAGCCCCAGCTCCAGCCCATTATGCCAAACATACCCTAATTCCAGTCAATATCAAATGAATCGCTTCCCTTTTCAGATTCAAAAAGAGCTTTGTTTTCAGAGACATGTTTAGAATATCTCAAAATGTTGTTGTTCATGAACTGCTAGAGTATAATCCGATGCAGGTACAACTAGAATCATGACAGTAGTAGGCATTCTGGGTAGTTCCCCACCATTACAGAATCCATCAATATCCGAGCTACATGTGGGCCATTTAGTCTTTCCATTTTTAAAGCGATATGGTTTACATATATGATCACATAGCTGATATGGTACCTCGTTCTCTGACCATGGTTATTCGTTACCTTGTGTTTTATTATTCAACTCTTGCGCTTATTCGTCATACGTTTTGAAGCCTTGGATATCGTAAGTGAAAAGATCAGGGTCAATTTTGAGGAGGTGGTTGAATTCTTCAAAGGCTATGCACAAGGGAGAATCGAAGTTGAACAAGTCATCATCGATTTTAAAGATTTCAGGAACATTGTCAATTACACCGGGGTCATTATCATCATCAGTTTCCTCTTCTTCATCATGTTCGCAAAGATTGTAGAACTTTAGAACAAAATTTTAAACTAGATCATCCCAAGTAGATATAGTGCCGATACATTCATTTGTAAACCATTCTTTTGCGGCATCTGAGAGTGAGGTAGGGAAGACACTAAGTCTAAATCAATCATGACTTAGCCCCCTTATTTTGAGTGGCTCTACTACTTCGAGGAAACTATTAATGTGTTTAAACACATTTTTACCATCATTCCCGTGAAAAGGGTTGTCATGAATTTTCAACAAGAATGTTCCTTCAATCTCAATGAAGTTCTTCTCGATCATTTTCCCATTGTTATTATTTGAGATGAAGCTTTTACTCGTTGCAGAAATGTATTCTTTCATGATTGGTCCTGCCATTGTGATCTTCGTCTTAACCCGAGAACAAGAATAAAATGATCAGTAGGATGTGCCCTCAGGGGAGAGAACACATAGAAACAAACAGAAAACCAATTTTGAAAAACTGGTACTGTATCATATAACAAATACGCCATATTCTATTGATCTGTAATGTGCCGTATGAGTCTGTTGAATAGCAGTACGACGTATTGAGTTCACCGAATACGCCGTATGTTTAGAAGAACAAATATGCCGTTTAGACAGTAAAAACAACACGCTGTCCTGAGTAGAAAGTTAGATACGCCGTATCCAACTAGTGGATACGCCGTATCAAGTGATCAGTCAGAACAGAATACTATATAAAACACAATTAAATGCAATAAATTAAAACTAAACAATTAGCTATTAGAAATCAGAATTAATAATTTTACACTAAACAAGTTAAAAGTTAGAAATACTAAAAAGAATAAAGATTAAACTAATCACTCCCCGGCAACGGCGCCAAAAACCTTGATGTGTCATTGTATAGGTGTTATTTATGATTATCAGGTTTTACATTTATATTTAGCCGACTAACCTAAAGACAACACTTTAACGGGCAGAGTACCCGGTCAAGATGTAGCTTCGCGGTAAGTAGGGTGTCGAACACTAAGAGTGAGAGTTAACCTAATCAGTATTTTATTCTATCTAGATTAGTCTAATTACTGGTTAAACCTATGCTATACATATTTACTAGAGGTAAAAGGGGGGTTTTCAGCCTGAGAGACTGGCACAGGTTTATGGTGACAAATATCAATTCTAAGCACAATACACACTAAAGCAAATAAACACAAGACAAAAGAGCGGAACGAGCCAAATAATAGAAAACTGTATTAACCATGTTAAATCTGATTAAATGCTGGTTTGATTAATTAGTGCAATGGCTGCTTATCTCGAGGCGGCATATCATTCTTAAGACTTAGGCGGTACTTCTTCCTAAGACCTAGACACGAACAATCCTGTCACGATTAACGCATCCGCATAAAGCATCCTATAGTTTAATTATAATCTACCATAGGGAATTAAAGCAGTGGTGATCCTGTTAATACCCTAGCCCATCGGGACTTTACCCACTTATTGCTTGATGTTGTTTTATACACCGATAGTCCACCACCAAAATCAATACCAATTAATAAATGAATAATACTGGTTGAACAATTATCGGGTCACCTGCCGGTCAACTAAGCTCATAATCAAATAGTAATGATAAGGTGTCATTTGTGATCCTATTGGTCCGGGCATATAGAACACAACATGGAGAGCCATCCCGGCATCTAGGTTACTGGTTAGGTCTCCCTAGACCCAGTTGAATGATAGGTCGCATGTACAAGCACATAAACAAGTATAAGGCGATAAACATAATTAAACAACAACGATAAATTAAGCAAAGCCGGATTAAAACAAACCAAACATTATAATCTTCATTAACATGGCTAATACCCGAGGGTATTAGCCCACAATCATTGTCATTATTACAAACGTGATCAAACAATTAAAAATCGAATGATTAAGAAAGTAAGAATTACACGATGTCTTCTATGGAATTAGGAGTAGTGCTCGACCTTGGCTGCTCTTCTTGGCTTGAGAAATTCAACTTTAGTTGTATACTATACAGAGAATGTGATATTGCACACTAAAACTCTCTAATTCTCCATCCCCCACTTAAATTATACAACATCTTCATTGTATTTTCAAACAGTTAAATAATATGGGAAAAGAATTAGAACGCGGAAACTTCCCTGATAGTTTGCTCCGGATGGTTTTCCATTTTGAGTGTTTGAGCAAGAAAAGTGTTAACGAAGGCTTTAGGATGCCCAAGAGAGGTCAACACGAGGTATTTTCAGACTATACATTAAAGTCGGTTTCGTTTACAGCAAGGTCCTGCAGAAAAGTTAGAAGACGTTCGTGCAATTCGTGCTTTCGCTAACCTACAATACAAGCAAACAATTAAACACACAACTGTACAGGTTACAATACGCCGTATCCCAAACCCTAGGATACGTCGTATGTAAACATGTGAAAACAATTAAATACTGGAATTTAAATACTGAAATTAAAAACTGATAATTGTCCAGACATGCATACGCCGTATCCAGAGGGGTTCGATACGCCGTATGTATGTATGGGCAGACAGACTCAATTAAAATTAAAATTCAAACAATTTAAATGCGACAAACAATTAAAAAAAACATAACCGGGTTGTCTCCCGAGGAGCACTTTTGTTTCAGCCGGTCTTTAAGTTCGACCTTTTCCTTTGTTTTTTTGGCTCTTACTTGGTTCGGTGCAATGTCCACCCTTCGTCCTTTTTACGAAAGATATCGAGGTAGATGCTGGATACTCCGTTAAACAAGTTTGGTCCCAAGAGTCGCGTTCGAGCGTGCGAATTCCCATAAATTCTTCGTTGTCCCCAATTGAGTACTTGATCACCTCGAATTTATCCACTCTACATATCCCTTCGTTTCCTTGGTTATTATTGCCAGAGTGTGGTGCATCATTTTGAATGAAATTTTCTATTCTGCTATTGTAATCATTGCACTTCTTAGTTGTGGTACTTTGATACCCTCGTACTTAGCACAAGCTTGGTAAGTAGCGAGGAATGGACTTATGTCATGGTGATTTATAAGGTTTGATTTGTCACAATCGTCATCACTTGACTCTCCATCATCAAACATCGTAATATTGTCGTATCCCTTTTCCCAAAAATTCCAAAGTACATTTTTAGTTGCATTGCTCAATTTCCAAGGGTTTTTAAATTTTGAGCTCAGCCAATTCATATATTTTAAGTGACATTCCATAACGTTAGCATCATTTGTGTAACACCCCCAAATTGGGTCGCAGCGGAATAAGGGTCCAGGGCATGTTACTTCATAGATCAATATCATAAGATGTATATAGAACGACCAAAAAGTAGTTTAAAACCGATACATTGGATTTAACAAAGTATTTGTTACATAAGCCGAAGCTTCACTTGTCCACTTGTTCAAAATACAAAGATTTCTAGCCCATACAGTTATACAAAATGTAATGCGACAAAATCTTTAATGCATGATATCCAATCAAAACCACCAATGTATCCTTTGCACCTCGTGCTTACTGATCCCCTGAAAAACATTGCTTTAAAACGTCAACAATAATGGTGTGAAATTCATGAGGTTGATAAATCATATATTCGTAGACCATAAGATTTCCCAAGTTAGATAATGCAACAGATCAAACATCATATAAATGTAATGATGTGCCACTACGGACTCATGAACACTGAAGCTCGACATAAATGAAATACCATATAAATGGCCTACATTACCCGTGATGAAGTTCTAACCCGCAACATCCCTAGTTCGACTGGTATATGTTCGTTTTCCCCACCAGTGATAGCAATCACCTGAACGTGGTTGTCAAACCCAATAGATCGATTCATAACAATTCGCGCATACAATCCAGTAACTGACAGTTTCAAGATAATGGCTCAACTAGGGTTAACGTTTACTTAGCAACACGTATTCCATAATGGGAAACTTAACCACTATGTCCAGGTTGTAAAACATTGGCAATGTTTCCTCACCTCAAAAACTTTGTATAACAAAAGCATAGTAAAACGTGGGCTATGAACTCACCTTGAGTGAGCGGAATAACAAGTATATGGACAGATAATGCGCACGCAAATCGTCAAATGCAACCTATTTAAATTAAGGTTTGTATAAGTACCCATGTCCTTTGATTAAACCAAATTGACATATATATCCTATATACCATCATTATATCGTATTGGGCTATCAATTAAGAGGTCATGTAGTGAAACGTATGAGGAGTTAGACACTTTTAAATCGTAAAGCCAACAACTCGTCGAATACGGCCACCCACCGTAGAGGCCTCATGATGAAACTCCCTAGTAAATATAAACTTTGCTTAACAATACCTCATATAGGCATATATTCAATCACATCTAATTGTTTTGATAAAATTGTGTTTAATAAGTAAAAACGTTTTTAATTACCGTTTTAGTAAAACTGGCGTAACTTTCCCGCGTTTTTTAAGTCCAATTTTCTGACGTTCTTATGCCCACGCTTCGTATTAAAGACGAGCTAATCAGAATTTGACATTTTCATATTTTTGACCCCTGATGAACAGTATTTTTACGTCACTCATCAGTTATAAGTGATTTTTATACTTTTAAATACGTAAAACCCGTAAACGTCTATATTTTTAATTCGTTATATGCTCCGTTTTTAGTGATTCTTCAGACACGTTCTCGTAATTGAACGTTCTACGTAGATAGGAGTATTTCAAAAATAAAAGTTTCCTGTCATGAAACATAACTTTTATAAAAATAGTTTATAAAAGTAGTAATTGTCGTAAACCGCGAAATACATAACCGTTCGTTATTAATATAAAAAAATTAACGATTCTTAATCATTTGGAATTTAAAAATATGCTATTATTTGATAAAAATACAAACTTTTCTGTTTGAATATTTTGTTATAAAAAAGTTTTTTAAAAAATCTTTTACGACTAATCAACCCGATTTATTAACGTATGAACTTGTTTTTAACCGTACCCTTTTCGGTATCAAACAGTTTATCAGTTTCTTACATGTCCGGATTCGTCTTGAGATGTATTATCTTATAAAAATATAAAATAAATATATTTTTATACACTTTTTGGACAGAATGTTTGATTGACTTTACTAAGTCTATATAGATACCTTGTTTTTATAACTTTTTTCACATTTGTAATTTACCACACGGTCTCATATTTCATATATGTCCATATGTGTTACAATATTATAAGATCCATTAGTCCATAATTATCCATTTGTGTCCAAATTTACCTAGTCCATATTAATACTTTTATCCCTTAACTTTCATAAGTAACCATTATATCACTAGTTTATACATAACTCTTTTTACATATAAACCATGAGTGTACAAGTCTTGCAACCATTTTGTAAACTCAATATATCATGCCATCCATAAACATGACTATAACCTTAATCAACATTAAACATGTCATTTTTATTTCTTTGACTTGAAACATAAGTTAAATAAACTTTTAAATACCCAAATTATATACAACAATCATTTTTATGCTTAACCAAGTGTGTAAATCACTTATGTGTCCATTTCAACATGATGTCATTAACATCATGAGATATGTGAAAGTGTTAAAAATCATAATCACAATTTAGTTGCTTATTTAACATGTTTAAAAATCCTAAATGGTGATTTCACTACATAGCACATCATATACATAAAAACTCATAAAATGAAAGTATAAAGGATTTTAAGAAGACCTTATATGACTGATGTGATGAGAAATAAGTGCTAAACACATGTTTAGACACAAAACCAAAGCTTGCAAATTGAAACCCTAGATTAGATAATGAAACCCTAATCTTCCTTCTGATATTACTTGCAAATGGCTAACGCATCTTGGAAACATCTTATAATATCTTAGGAATGATGAGTATATGTGTGTATAGGTTGTATAAAATTTTGTATGGATTTAGTTAAAGGGGTGTTTGATGCCGTAGCTTAAAAGAGACCAAGGGAGGGAATTCTTGTTGATTTTTTGCTAAGTGGGGAAAAGAAGTATGTATGTAGCTAAGTGTTCTCTTACTAGACATACAAGTATATATGATATAGATGGTCAAAAAAGTTTGCAATAGTATTCAAAAGCAAGATGAGGGTTTTAGGGAAGAAAAATAGTCAAGGAAACAAAGTATGGCTATGTTAAAGGCAAAAGTCATGTACAAAACCAACTTGCAAGATTTTTCTTATATAACTTTGTATAAATTGCAATAATTTCGGCATATGTATGATATATATGATTATTTTTGTAACTTTATATATTGGGTACAAAAGGTGGGTATTGTTGAAGCGTAAAAAGTTTAGTGGTATCTCCGGGTATGCCTAAACGCATTTTATTGCGAAACGTAATCACTTTACGCAACCAATAAAAATAAAATGAACAAAGTTAATAATTATCCTCAAAATAATTACTTAACCCTTGCTTGATGTAAACATTTAATTGTTTGATGCCCGTTTACATTGAACGCTAATTTTTAACTTATGTGATTTAAACTTAATTTCTGAAATTCACTAGCTAACGCGTACACACTATAAATAAATATAGTAATTTATCACGTCGTCAATGACTTGAAAACACAGGGTGTTATAGACTTCCCCCGTTAAACGAGCCTTGTCCTCAAGGCTTACGATGCAGCACTTGACGACGGTGCGATCTTGTGAAGAGGGTGTGGTATTTCTTCTTGAATTGGGTCCATTACTTTCCCACATGAACTCATGACCTCTCTTGGAGTTCCATCGAACCTTGATTAATAGAATGCGGCTTTGCTTCAACCGTTTAACTTCACGGTCCATGATCTCAACGGGCTCCTCAACAAACTAAAGCTTGTCATCAAAATGAAGTCCATCAACAAAAAAAAAAAATAAAAAAAAATAAAAACAAAAAAAAAAAAAAAGAAACAGACTAACGGTTCGTCGGCATAGCACTTTTTCAAATTTGATACAGGAATTTAATTGGTGAACCCTACTAGCTCCTCTGGAACTCGAGTTTTAAGAAGAAACCTCTCCAACCTTTTCCTAACCACCTTGAAAAGCTCCAACATACCGGGGTTTAACGTCTCCCTTTGCCAAAACGTACACCCCTTTCCCAGGCGAAACAGGTAAGCATAACGTTTATCCCCCGACTTGGGAAATTCCATCAGTTTACGCTTCAGATCGGCGTAACTCTTCTGTCGATCCCGGGCGGCTTGCATCCTTTGCTTGATTTGGACGATTCTCTCAGTTGTCTCTTGAATCAGGTTCGGACCAAGGTAATTGTGAAGCTTCTCCAACGTCGTCTAACAAATAGGTAACGACACATTCGACCATAAAGTGCTTTGAATCGGTGCGGCCTTAATGCAGCTTGATAGCTATTGTTATAAGAGAATTCAACTATCCCCCCCAGTAAGTGATTAACCCAACCTTTTCCGAAATCGATCACGCAAGCACGCAGCATATCCTCGAGAGTTTGAATTGTCCTCTCGCTTTGCCCGTCTGTTTGTGGATGGTATGCAGTACTCATATCTAAGTTTGTACTAAAGAGCATCTGAAGACCTCCAGAAGTTTGGATGCGAACCTCGTGTCGCGATCAAAAATGATTGAAACAGTAGTCCATGACGCGTGACAACCGTATTTAGGTATATCTTTCAAGTTTTATCCTTAGGATCAAGTCTCCTCAAGTGTGTGAAAATTGGGCAAACTTAGTGAGTGCGGTCCTAACAATCCCTCCAAATGGTGTCGGAGCCTTGCGAAAAAATACCCTCCCTTAGGGAGCTTTAGTGACAAAAATCCATAGTGATGTTGTCCCACTTCCATTCAGGTATCTTTGGGTTTACCAACAAATCTTGATGGTCCTTTGATGTTCGGCCTTGACCTTATCACTGTCTAACACTTGCTATCATAGGTGACGATTCCGGCTTGCCATAGTTGGGCCACCAATATAGCTTCTTCATATCTTGGTACATCTTGTCAGAACCCGGATGTATAGAAAAATTTTTTGATTGTGGACTCGTGCATGATCACAGTCCAAAATCGCCATTACACAGGGTAGCCAACTTCCTGCCATAGGCATAGAGTGCTATCCGCACGGGGTTCCAACTTTTTGTCCAGATCATCTTTGGACGTTTAGCGTTTTTCAACCAACATCCTCCAACATCGCTTCGTCTAGAGATGTGCTCTATGGTTCAATGCTTGTCAGTCCTGACATTTAAGATTGTTTTGGGAATATCCATCAAATAGTCCACGACTAAGGCTCGAACTCTTAATGGTTGATCTTTCCTTCTCTCCTTCCTGCTTAGAGATTCACAACAACGTTTGCCTTTCCTAGGTGATATCGAATCTCACAATCGTAATCACTGAGCAACTCCAACCAATGACGTTGCCTCATGTTCAACTCTTTCTGATTAAGAATGTGTTGTAGGCTCTTATGATCAGTGAACACCGTGCACTTGGTTCCATACAGGTAGTGTCTCCTTAATCTTGAGACGACACTACTGCTCCAAGTTCCGGATCAAGAGTCGTAATAATTCTCTCATGAATCTTTCAGTTAGGGCGTGAGGCATAAGCAGATCACCTTTCTCTTTGCATTAACACAGTGCCCAAACCCTTCTTTGAAGCATCGCAGTATGCGAATAAAATATTCGCGTCCTGTCGGGTAAGTGCCAAAGATTGGTGCACTACCCCAACGTCTGCTTCAACAATTGAATAGCTACGGCTTGTTGATCGCCCCACTCAAACTTACCTTCTTACTGGGGTGCTTGACATCAATTTGGCGATCCTTCGAAAACCCGGCAATGAATCTCCGTAATACCCAGCAAGACCTAAAAAGTGACGAATCTGCCTTTGGGTACTTAGGAGATGCCCAATCTTAAGTGGAGTTCGATCTTGGCGGGAATCCACGAATACCCTTACTACATTCACCGTGACCCGATGGAAACTGTACTTTAGGAATCCAAAATTCACATTAGAAAACTTGGCATACAACTCCTCTTTCTTAAGCAATTCTAAGATTAGCTTAAGGTGCTCTTCATGCTCTTGCTTGTTCTTTGAATATAACTTAATATCACATTAAAGAACAATCATGATTTATCCAAATATGTTTGTAAACCCTATTCATGATGGTCATGAATACGCATCGTTGTCAAACTAAAACGCATAACTTTGAAACATAGCATAATGGCCATAACGGGTCCTGAAAGCGGTTTTCAGAATGTCTTCTTCTCGAACCCTCAGTTGGTGATAACCTGACCTTAGGTCGATCTTCGAGTAGACACTTGACCCTTGGAGCTGATCAAATAAATCATCAATTCTTGGGAGCGGATAACGGTTCTTCACCGTTAGTTTATTCAATTCCCGGTAATCAATGCACATCCGGAATGATCCATCCTTCTTCTTGACAAACAAGACCGGAGCTCCCCAGGGTGAGGAACTAGGTCTTATAAAGCCTTTGTCAGATAGTTCTTTTAGTTGCTCTGACAACTCTTTCATTTCAGATGGTGCCAATCGATAAGGTGCCCGTGCTACAGGTGCAGCACCAGGTATTAAATCGATTTGAAATTCCACTTGTCGAGTCGGAGGAAGACCCGACAAGTCCTCAGGAAAGACTTCAGGAAAATCTCGAACTATTGGTACATCCTCAAGTCGCTTCTTCTCCGACTTGTCTTCAATCTCATTTGTAGTGACATGTGCTAAAAAGACAGGACATCCTTTTAGCATGTACGCTTGTGTGTTAGAAGTACGAATAATGTGCAAGACGAGTCCTCCGTTCCCCTGTTGCTATTGTCACCGTGAACAATAATGTTTTCATTTCCTTTGGGATACGAAGATCTCTCGGCACACACAATGAGTGCTTGTACTTTACAACCAAATGCCATCCCAATTATAGCGGTCGAAACTACCATTCTACTGTCATTAAATTTTATTTGAATGGTGGTTTAGGGGATTTAATGTGCAACTCCTAAGGATAGTGTTTAACCCAATAATCCTCCCATCTGCTAGTTTGACATCATAAATAGTGATCTAGGTAAGATGGCAGTATATCCATTTAGAACGAAATGTAGTAACACAAAACTCCTATTGGCACCGTATCAAATATAATAGAAGCCATAAAGCAGTTGTTTGGAGAAGAACGTCACGTCACGATGTTGGAGTCTGGTTTGGCCCTGCACACGTCCCACTACATACCACTTGCTGAGCCCTGTCATTACCCAACTTGATTTCCACGGTTTTTGTTGTTCTCAGCTTTGGGCATTCCCGCCTGTAGTGTCCCTTAAACTCCACACTCCTTTGTTTCTCCCAGCCTGTCTTTTTTCAGCCATATGATGACTTTCTTATCCATCAGTTCATCTGGCCAGTTCAACAGCCTCTTGCATGTTATTCCCGGTTGTTGAATGCTACAATGTTTCCATGGATCCATGTCAGTAAATCCGCCGACATATCTTTCAATCTGGTCAACTTCCTCCGGAAACAATCACACTAACACACTAGCAGCTAAGTTCCTGGAAAACTTTGGTTGTACCCTATACATCAGTACCCTTACTTTCTAATTCCCATAATTTAAGAGCCTCGAGCATTTCATCTCGTTTCTTGACAATACTTTGTCAGACAAATCGTCTTCCTCAGATCGGCCTAATCATTTGCATATGCAAGCATCATGACTGACAATACATAACAATGGGAATTCACTAGTTTGAGCACCTGCTAGAAGAGTACAAGTGGAAAACTTAACCTGATTTTCCATAGGGCAATTGCTTATGCGGAAAACAGTCTCCATCCTTTCGAACCATTGAATTAATTCAACAACTCCCTCAGTGCCTTTGAAATATAAGAAGGTTTTTTTTTTTCACTTCATAAAGTCTTGGTAAGTGCATTCTCGAACAATATGTTCAGTCCTTCTGCCACCTGTTCCCGAAGTGTGGCTGTCATCGCCATTCTTGTTTGCATCACGTGCTGCCAAAGCGGCACTGACACCTTGGTCAATCATTGCTTGAAGTTGGGCATTAGTGATCGATGTGGTGGTGGTTGATGTTGGGGCTGGGGTTGTTGTGACCGGTGTTGACCTTGTGCTCGTTTTGTGCCTTTTTCTTCAATCCACAAAAAGATAAGATTGAAAAGAAAATACAATACCCGTTAGATTTCATAAAATCATAACCATGACATGATATATCCATGATAAATAAAGTGAGAACACATCACACACTGAAATATACAACTGAATTGTAATCAACAATGATATAACCAAATCGACATTCATTAATAAACAAATTCGATTACAGACGTGACATAATACAACCATTCCATATATAAATTGGAAAACATACATGAATGGTTCAGATACAAAATGATCATAACGATTAGGTTACAAAATAAACATAACAACCTAAAGCCTTACTAGCCGGGATTAAACCCGTAATACTTAGTAGGCTATATTCAAAATGACTAGCCATAACATGATCTAATCTATGAACTACTACCAGCCTCCTCTGGCAGCTCTAGCTGTGCAGGACCTCCAACGGGTTCCTGTTGTCCCTGTAGTGCGATAAGCTGTCCCTGTAGTGTTGTGACCTGTCCTTGTAATGCTACCACTTGTCCCTGTAGGGCTGTCACCTGCCCTTGCAAGGTGGTCACCTGTCCCAGTAGTGGAGTCACCTCTCTCTGTAGAGACTGCATAACTGTCAATGTCTGTATAAGTTGCTGCTGTCGGGTACAATCAGCTGTCCTCAACTCTCTTATCTCTGCAGACCTCCTATGGTCTGCCTTTAGCATCTCTGAAGTCACAGCCTGTCTCCTGCGATCAGCAGCATGCAACTCTCTAATCTCTGACATCTGACCCAGTACGGTAGTACGCAGTGACATAACCTCTCCGCGGGCAAGATCACTCGCATCCATCGATCACATCCAAGCCTCTCAAGAAAATCTAGCCTTTGTCTTTATCTGATGACGTGTATATGCATGTGCTCGTCTGTCTCTAAACAACATATTAAGCCGACCAGCCAATAGCTGTCTCTGACTCTGCTCATCGTCTAACCTCGTATAAATCTCATCCGTGTCTTGCCTAACCCTAGTCTCAAATGCTGTCATATGTCGACCCAACTCCGTGTCAGTACTAACTGGTGCCCTCTGCAGGGTCTCAACTATCTCATCCCACGAGTCGGTGATCCCATATCCAACATCTCTTTCCGGATCACACCTGATCTCCCTATCCATAGTAGCTACAAAGCCATAGTCTGCCCGAAGACCTCCAGCCGGTCTAGCAACAGCAGCAGATGAGCTATCTCCTATCTCGTATCTAGGACCAAAAGCGATACCTAACCTCTTCCGAGGTGGTAAGGTAACCTCGGGTCTGTCCTCCCTACGACTAGCAGAGAGTAGTAGCAATGGTGGTGATGAAGTAGGAATTGATATGGGCAAAGGTGGTGGTATCTGATCTGGTGGGGGAGAGTATGAAAGGTGGTGGTAATGGTAGGGAATAGGAAGTAGATGCGGCCTCAACTCTCAGCCGGGATCATAGCAGCTCGATAGCCCAATGAACGAATGGGGCTAGGAGGT
>BQNB010000079.1:205706-221382 GCA_026074375.1 Tanacetum coccineum
GGAGTTAAAACGAATAAGATATGACTTTTACGAGGTTTACGCTAAGTAAATTTATAAAAATAAATTTTTAAAAGTGCATGAACAGTAAAAAGTACTGTTCACCAAGGGATGAAAATATGAAAGTGTAATATTTTGATACATCGTCTTAATACAAAAGCGTGGACGTAAAGAACCTAAGACTTAAAACGATAAAGTTACGCGGTTTTTACTAAAGAGATATTTATAAACGTTTTTAATTTATAAATATGATTTCACAAATACAATTAGATGGTGATGTAGCTATATAGAATTTTATATGGTCTTATTTATTCAAAGTACTTAGTACTCATATGACCTATTATTAATTAGGTTGCATTCGGACGTATTCGTTACGCATTTTCTATTAGTGATTTGCATTATCGATTCACTCACTAAAGGTGAGTTTATAGCCCCACGTTTTACTTGTTTACATACACTTTACAACTTTTGGGGTGAGAACATGCTTGTTACCAACTTCATTTACATGATTGGTTTGAATTTATTACATGTGCATTTACAATTCGTTTTACAAACTGGTCTACATACTTAATTACTTATTTTGGGATGATATACATTGCTTGTTTCACTTCATTTTTGAAAACAAGGACATTAATTTACTTTTACACAAATGATTACGGATTAGCTTAACCAGATTGAACTTTGAATTACTTGGAGTGTAAGTGCGAATGTTATAAAATAGATCTATTCGGGTGTGACAGCCCCGTTCGGGTGATTAGCTATCACTGGAGACGAACGTTATAGTATGTCGCCACGGTTATCCTTGGAAGTAGATAAAAATGGAGTGAACATGCAAGAGGGAGCATAAATTCGAGCAAGCAGAAGAATGTAAAGAGAAATAAGATAAGGTAGCTATCACAGGAGAACGCGCGCGTTATAGTATAGTCCGAGCCACGAACATTTCCAGAACAATAGAAACACGTTTCAGTGCTAGAATAAAGTTGCAGCACTAAGATATGAGAGTTCTACAAGTACAGCAGTTGTCATAAACATTAGAGGTAAATCGTAATCAATCATTTTAACACACAACACGAATATTACGTTATGCCCTTAAATAAGTGGCAAATACATACTTGAACAATGGTGGTCCAACTATACTTAACTTTTTGTGAGCTATTTGGTATTGGTTATGGTCATGCTATACGTTACAGCTCTTTGATTTGCCGAGACGATGTGGGCGGGGGGGGTGACATACATTATTGGACAAGAACATACAAAGGATTTCTGAAAGGGTCGATGACAGTACTGTACAACCTTTGTGATGGAAAACATTTCAGTAACTACATATTTTGGCAGAACATACAAGGATTAGAAATTAGACATGGAACAAACTTATAAAACAAAAACAAGAGGTCTAACAAGTAGATTGAAATTAAGGAATGAAGAGGATAAACGAACGAATAAGAGATGATAAAAGATGCAAAGGAAAGTTGAGGAAAGAAAAAAAAAACATATCGACAATGGATTGATAAGAAAGAAAAGAAGGCACCCAGTAAAAACCAAGGACCAGAAACGTTGCGTCCCTCAGAACTCACCCCATCTCGAAGCACAACGCGAGACCCCCACCCCCTCCCCCCACGCCACACTGCGTTCATCAACCAAACATTATTACCTACGTCTGAAACCTCCACATAGACCACATCCCGCGTCATCCCCACCTCAGCTCTGACGAACTAATACAATACTCAACCCCCAAGTCCCCCCCCTTACCCCCCCCAAAACTCGTGACCTCTCTCTGAGGTCTAAAAGCAACGACCCCACACAGACCCACACTCCAATCACCGACCAAACCACGTACGTCCCTACATCACTCCCCTTACCACCCTCATATATAGACACGCCTATGTCCATCGATAAAGTCGACCCTACCATTAATATAGCCCCCCTCAAGTCCACAATCCCCCCGCGACCTCCAACGTCCCCCTTAGCTTCCATCCGACTCGCAGCAAACAACCACCCAAAGGAAAGCTAATCGATACAAAGCACCTCTAACAAGGTCAGAGACAACCCTATGATGTCGAACAGCTACCTGCATACATTAAGTAAAAACATATACACAACTTTGGTTACAGAAACGAAACTAAATACAAGATAAGCCATACTCGAAAAAAAGAAACGCCCAGTGCTCAACAACAAAAACTCCAAACCCCAACCATATGACCTACACCCCCACACAGGAAATACAAAATATCATAAAAAATATACAACACATTTACAAATCATGTTTTTCACAGTGAACAGGCATACTACTGCGACATACTGTAATGAGCATTTGGAGACTAAACAAAACAAAGATTACATCAATCAAACGACAACATAATAGGAAGGACGACAACTCCACATGAAACTTGTGCAAAGGAATTTATAAACATAAAAAGGACGCTCGTATCAACCTGAGAAACATATATCTGATGAGATCCTCAGTTTTTGAGTCGGGTGTTACACCTTTTCAGTTATACTAAAAGATATATGAGATCTTGCACAGAGCTTGAGCTTACAGGTATTAAATTGATCAACGTAATCCTAAGATGCAAATGACTAGTCAGTGGGTTGTATACAAGGTCTATCATTGAAGGGTAACGTCAGATGATTAACATTTCTAAACAAAGATATGGTAGGATGCAATATATATGTAGATAATATTGAAGTTGCTGATGACCTGAAGAAAAGAAGGAATAGGAGAAAGTAAAAAAAAAAAATAAACCAGTATAAGTATATACGATCTAAGAAACCTATAACCTTGAAATTAGATCTTTATAAGCACTTTTGCAAAGTCTTGAAGAAGTAAGCGAATCAAATTTTAAAAATTAGTGTATTGCATTGGTCATGGTTAATGAAAGAAGACTTCCTATGAAGGTTACATAGAGTAGATATCTGATGACATCAATAAAGTCTATTTTAGTAGCATCATTTATCCCATGTAGCAATTAACCACATTTGATGTATATTATTGCAAGAATTGTTCACTTTTAATCGTTTACGTAGTGAAATATGTAGACTAATAGAGTTTGTATTTGAGAATTGTAGTAATTACGGAGTACTTGGTGAATATTAGCAAAAGGCGCGCATTCTGGAGCTTAAACGAAAATATTTTAAAGATTATTGTTCTGACAACCAATACACTGTATCTATCAAGGAAGATATGGCGTATCTGCGCCTACACTCACCAAAGACCAGAAAGGAAACATGATCAATACGCCGTACCCAGAGAAGACCAATACGCCGTATTAGAGATATAGAAGGTGAATATTCTGGAAGCTATCAAACGTGGTCCCTAGTTCAAGAAAACCCCAATACGCCGTATCCAACACATTGGATACGTCATATCGACACCGAATCCAAACGCTATTAATAGAAAACTCAAAAACGATTTTTAAGTGTGCTAAATCATATTCTCGATACGTAAACCATAAAAGTCGATTTTCAGAGGAGAAAAAGTGCAGAAGATGTCTTGCAACGCATTCTAATCCATAGGAGACAACGTGCAATTTCTTATAATTTTATAATCATTCGTTAACTCGGTTAGTTTAGCTTGGCTAAGCCATTGCTCTTGTATTAATAATGATGTTTGAAGGCTAATACATACGTGTATTAGCCATTGTTATGAAGATCTGAATGTTTGGTTTTGTTTATATGTCGATTGCTTAATTTATCATTGCATGCTTGTTTATGTTTATCAATTTATACTTGTTTATGTGCTTTAATATGCGACCTATCATTCAAATGGATCTAGTGATACAAACCAAGTAATCTAGATGCCGAGATAGCTCTCCATATAGTAATTTATACATCTAAAATCATAGGATCACAAATATTGTCCTGCTAAATTCGTGCTAGGAGACGCTTCTGGCTTAACTAGATATCAGATATTGCCTTTGGTTTATTGAACAAGTTGACTAGCAGGTGAACCTAGATAATTCAACAAATAATGTTTTGATTCCATTGGATAGTTGGACAAGTTGACTACTAGTGTATAAATCATCGTTAAGCAGTAAGTGGGTAAAGTCTCCATGAGCTAGGGTTTAACAAGATCACCATCACCTTAATCCTTAAGATAAATTATAATCAGCAAATAAGGATGCTTTATGTGGATGCTTTAATTGTGACAGAATTAATGTGTCTAGGTCTTAGGATGAAATCCCGCCTAAGTCTAAGAATGATATGCCACCTTGAGATAAGTAATCATTGCACTAACCAACTTCTAATCGGATTAATAATGGTAATACAATTTTCTATCATAAGGCTTGACCGCTCTTTTATCTTCTGTTAATTTGCTTGCGTGGGTTAAAGTGTCTTGAATTGATTCTAGTCACCACCAAACCCGTGCCAGTCTCTCAAGCTGAAACCCCCTTTTACCTGTTAGAATTAGGATTAAAACTAACATAGGATTAGCATAAGTTTGACTTAGATTAGAATTAACTTAGATTAATAAACCAAAATATTAATAAATTAAGATATTTAACCTCGCTTCAAGTGTTCGACACCCTACTTACCATGAATTTATCATCGACCGGGTACACTGCCCGTTAAAGTGTTGTTTTTTAAGTAGGTAAAATATAAATTTAAAACTTGAATCATAAAAATATACACCACACAACGACACATCAAGTTTTTGGCGCCCATGCCGGGGAGTGAAAATTAATCTGGATTTTTATTTTATATTTTGGTTATTAGATTAGATCTAACCCTTAGGAGTATTGTTAATTACATTAGTGTATATTTTTGTATATTCTGTATATTTTTGTATATTTGTTAGTTTAATTGTTTGCTTGTATATCTGTGTGTTTAATTTAATTGTTTTCCTGATACACTGTTATGGTAGATAACTCGATACGGCGTATCCACTTCCATTAGATATGGCGTATCCAACTTTCTGTCCAATACAGCGTATTTATTCAACTTATTAATACGACGTATTCACTTCTATTGAATACAGCGTATTGATCATCTGATAAAATTCTTTTCCACTCTTAAACTTAAAGCTCAAATTTTTTTAACACCTTTTTCCCGCTGGTTCTACTGATAATTTTTTGGTTATTTTTTAGTTAAGAATGACAAAGGTAATCAAAGGAGAGTTCGAGAAACTTGAGGATCTTAATGACGAAGATGTTTCGCTCACTTACGGTACATCACTTAAAGTTTTCAACAAAGAATTCAACCGGATGTGCGGAATGGATGATGATTTATTCACATATGAGGTTAAAGTTGATAACATCCTATGTGACTCAAACAAGGATGGTGATTCAGAGCAACAAGTATTGCATGAAGCTGATGATCATACGGGATATGATCCATTTGATGTTGCATTTACTGAATGGTTGGGGTCAAAAAATTTTAACTACAAAACGATGGATCATTATACCAAGAAAGCATTATGGATTTACTAGATTAGAGGAGATGATGAAGTTGAGCTAACGGATGAAGAGTTTTCTGATAATGAAGACAAAGTTGCTGAAGTCTTTAGGATTGACACTAATATATTTAATTTTGAGACGCCTATGTGTAAGACCTTCAAAGAATTTAACTATCTTTTGCAAATCGTTCCATACTTACTTACTAAGGACATTGAGGGATTTAAGACTTATGAAGAATATAACAATGATTGGATCTATGAATGGAACCGAGATACACCATGGGTTGATGAGAAACCATGGACTGACACAAGAGTTTAGACTGAACCCACACCAGTTAAGCATTATTGTAAGCCCTTCAATTATAAAACTGGATGTTCAGAGTGGCCAACATGTAGTTGGAAGAATGATGGATAGTGTAATGGAGGAAACTTACCTGGATCTTACATAGTTGGAAACTCGCTCCATTACCAAGATTATGAATGGTACGAAGCCTTGAAGGATAGGGATCTAAAAGAACAAGCTTTAAGAAATAAAGCTATCATGGAAGGCTTAATCAGTAATGATGAATCAAGCAATGATGGTTGGAGAAGATGGGAAAGCCATGAGATTACCTACCATGATCACGATGAACTAGAGTATGAGAATGAAACTCACCATGAAAGACAAGAATTATGTGAAGCTCACGAACTGCCAATGTGCAATATAAGAAGATTCAAGATGATAAAGTATTCATTCGGACAAGACGAAGAGTATGTTGTTGTTAAAGAAGATGAATACGATGATTTGGTAAGAACAAACGATGATGCATGCCGTGAATACCAGGAAATCTTTCGCATGATGGACGAAGGCTGGATGGTAACTAAAGCCGAGTAAGAGCTGAAGAAAAGTCTAACTTAAAGACTTCATTGTAAACAAAAGTGCTTCCCAGGAGACAACCCAGAATGTTATTTAATTTTATCGAGTCTGTCTTCCCAAACATCAATACGGCGTATCCGCTCCATACCATACGGTGTATTGATTGTCTGGACGTTATCAGTCTTTATTTTTTTGCACTTTAAAAGCATTATTGTCAGTTCTGGCAATACGGCGTATTCATGCACATGATACGGCGTATTCATGCACATGATACGGCGTATTCACCAGACTGACTCATATTTAGTTTGTTTAGTTTAGTTTAAATTAACCATAGGCACCAAAAATAGGAATGCACGTTTGTTAGGTCTTGTTTATCTTGAATCATACATGATCATCAATGAAAGCTTAGAGAGAATAGTAGAGGATGACATGTATTTAGTTTTCAAATATTATAAAATGAAGAGAAAAATGGAAAAGATTATTACAAGGCTTACCCTTCTAATGGTGATTAGAAGGGGTATTTATAGGAGAGGGAAAAAAGCTTCCCTTCCTTTATTTTTCTAATGTTTCACTTCTAGTCCCTATACTTTGGTAATTATGCTATTTCTTTCTTTTAGCATAATAAACCTTATTACAATCTACTTTATTCTAAACAAAATAAAGACTAATGACTAAATATAATTAAACCACATAATCGGCACTTTTTATGAACCTAACAATCTCCCCCTAAGGGTCGATTATTCAGGGCGTTCCCTTCGTGGTCCAAGTGGTCTTCCATTCACATACATCTCCCATCTTCTCATCTGGTTGCGATACTTCAAACTTACTTCAATTCCTTCTTCAAACAATTTCAAATACTCAACCTCATCTTTGGTGAGATCTCTTTGTATATAGCCATACTTAACATTATTATAGTAACTCTTTAGACCTTCTAATACTCAGTTTAGTGTTGCATCACAAAACTTATGAATCTCTGAATGTCTCATCACCCTTTTCTCTTTCTTGCTATTCTTGTATATTATTCCATGCACGGGCTCATAGATTATGGAGAACATTTTGTGCTTTTCAATTCCTGGAAAAGATATTTTTGGTGCAGTAAGATTAACTTTCTCTTGATAACTTTCTATTCTAAGTTGAAAGTCATGCACTCTTTCCCATATCACTGAACTTCTGATGAAAACTGATTAAGATCACAGCAGACATGTTTCTGCATAATTAGGTACCTTGCCATTCATGATCAGCAAGTACATATCCTCAATATCATTCTTATCGAGATTCTTGTAATCAGACTCGGTAATTGACACTATGTACTCATTTGCTCTTCTTGCAACTATCTTTGTGACGAACTTGTGTTTATGGCCTAGTTCCCAGTACGTCTTGATAACTTGAATGATCTTTAAATTCGAATAAACAACTTCCTTTGGTTTTCCAGACTCTTTCTGACTCTTTATGTAGAATATCTATGCATGAGGATTCTTCCAATGTTCAACACCATACCGAGCATAAGGATTAAATTTCTTTACACACTTATTCACCCATCTGGAAGTCCGTTCTTCGATATCAACATCATTGAAGATAATTGCAGGAAACTTATGAAGTGACAACACTATCTTCTCAGGCCCTGAACTTCCTTTCTTCAAATACAAAAGATCTTGATTTATCAGAGACAATGTTGGAGCTTCAGGATCTCTCTGACAACTTTAAACTAAAGGTATGGTCTTTCGTAGATGTGGAGAAGCAATAATTTCCTTTCTGCTTTCCCAAACAATGTCACTCTTCAAGAAATTCTTCATCTGATTAATGTGATATTGATGCTCATCTCTTGAAGTACATCTTTGTCTCAACATCTCAACAACAACTTTCTTTTGTTCTGCCTCATTAATGGTTAGTGACACTTCTTCCATGATATCTTGTGATACTTGCTTCATTAGTACTTCATCATCATCTGAAGCATAAGACTCAGTCCAAAAATCATAATCATCTGTTTGCTCTTGATTCCTTGAAGATGATTGACCTTGTTCTTTTTCATTGACCTGTCCAAATGACTCTCCAGTCACATGTGCTTCATACTCAGATGTCTTCTGCCGCTTTGCATTATTCTCCCCCTTAGGATGAGCATCATCATGAGGATCGTCCTGATCTCTTGGGCAAACGACAAAAGTTCTACAAGTAGACTGAGGTACTTGAAGTGTCTCAAATTTCATCTGAAGTGCCAGCCATATTGCTATGTCTTGTTGCTGCAACTGAGGATCAGCTTTCATTGATAGATACATTTGATATTGTTGTTCTGGAACAAATGTTGTTTGTGGTTGAGCTGGATGAACATGAAGAATATGTCCAAACATATAACTTCTTACAGACGCATCAACCAGAGAAGGAATGTTAGTATCAATTGCATTTTGAATCTCTGAGGAAATTTCGGCCTGTAATTTCCCACGCTCTTGTAACATAGCTTTAGCAATCGTCTTATCTGTCTCTTCTTTATTCTGTTGCCTTTCCAAAAGCAGCCCTTTTGCAACATACACTAGAACTAGAACTTTAACTTGCTTAGGAACTTGTTTTTCGACTTGCTCCTTGATATGCTTATCTACCATAGTGGGTAGTGATTCAACCATTACTTCCTGGAGATAATCAGCAAGAGTATCAAATGACTTCCTTGACAAGAACTTTGCCCTAAGAGGTTCAAACAAATATCCATAATGTCCCTGTAACTCCTAAAAGAAATTTAAATAATGATAGAAGTCGGTTTGTGGTAGATAACTTAGTGTTGAGTGAACTTGATGATGGTGTAAGTGTAGTATCAGTTACCTTCAATTCTTGGAGTTTCTCAGTATCCAAAAATACGAGATCAGTATGAATCCTAGAAGATCTAATTGGTGTAGGGAATGGTGTACTCCTAGACTCCTCTATAATCTTCTCTTTCTCCCTTTGCTTTAATTTATACACCTTATCAGTTATTTCTTCCTCTTCTTCATTAACATTCACAGGTATTACAACATTAGTAATTTCCACCTCTTCATCATTAGTAATCTCTACCTTTGGACTTTCCTTATCACTCCTGGGCTCTAACCTAGTGCAGGGAATATTTTGATCATCATTCCTCGGGATTGAACTATCATCACTAACATTTTCTGGTCCTTTCACCATCTTTTCAATTTCTACGGATGCCAAGTGCTCGTTAACCAGTTCTACATTTTCTCTAGCTTCTTGCTTTTCTCGACTTTTATGCTCAGCAAGACTTACTTGTAATGTATCTTGTAAAATCATCTCATCTACTTTATCAACACTGGAGTTGGTGGAGTAAGACGTGTGGATCTCCTTTGAGGAATACGAAAAAGAATCACAGTTGATCGTTTTGGAGCACTTGACACTCTTGTATCCATGTTAGGGTTAAGTGACCTTGGGGCACTAGGTGTCCTATGTGTTCCTTAGGTAGACTCAGTCGGTTGTGACTGAGTCAGAGGAACATCTATCCCAAACACCTCCGTATACATCCGATAATGCTCTGTATGCTTCATTTCTTCTGAGATCATCCAAGCTGGAATCTTCATTCTAACTTTGTCTTTGTATCTTCCTGAATTAAAGATATTTTTCATTATATCATCATCTTTTAGATTGTGATACTTGTCTCGAGCATGCCTTGAAATCTCAGGAAAATTAGTCATGTAATGACTCATGATGATCTTAGTAAATCTTGGATAAGGAATCGAAGATGTTGGATGATGAAGAGAATAATGAAGTCCTTCCCATAGTAGCTCTGCATAATCAACATGAATGTTTTTGATAAAGCAATACATCATTTGCATTATCTGCAACGGTGGTTGATCCCATCTAGTTACACGTGTTGTTAAGCATTTGGAAAATATCTTGCACAACGTTTGCCAAGGCTGCAGAAGACCAGTTGTCTTAAAGCTTGATGATGTCTTCAGCTTCATTGTATATCCCAATTCATTTTTGTAGAATGGAACCATGTCTAAAAATGATGGTGGTGGCACGAAACTATCATGATTATTGTCAGTTGCTTGTGGTAGGTGAAAGATTGTTCTGAAGTCATCCAGGGTAAGAGAAAGCTCTTTCTTGTCAAGCATAAACGTGAGTCTATACTTGGATCCGTCTTCCTTTAAAGTATGCCAAAATTGTGCCATATAGATCCATGGTACTGATGAAGAAGCTGCAATGCTGAATCGTAATGGATGATTCTTGATGATATTCGTCAGAAGTTTGCTTTCAGGTGGACATTGCACTTGTTCAAAATCAATCTTCTTGTTAGCATCCATAAGATCATATCTTTTGTTTGGAGGACACAGTTCGTCTGGATGAACATCAGCTGCATGTTGTTGTTGTGCCATGATGATTACTGAATGAATGAAATGGAGATGTTAGGTAACAAACAATTCATTTGACATTTTTGTCTTTTTCCACTCTGTCTGTTTTATATGTTCTGGCAATTCTTTTCGAACATATTTTTGATCAGTTTGTTTCTCATGTGCTCGTACTTGCTTTTTCTAGCACATGCCATACGCTTTATTCGAATTTTTCTTTTGATTTATCATTTTTGTGTGTTCTGGCAATTCTTTTTCGAACACACTTTTGATTTGCTTTTTCGCGTATGGATTTAGCTCTCTCTGTCTGTTTTAAAATATCCTCGCAAGAAATTCTTTGTGACATGATACTCTTTCAAGAAAGATGAAGATTTCTCTTTTGATTTTAATCAAGACTCTTTTATGAAAAATTAAAGAGAGATCATACATCTTCTTAAAACCGTTTTTATGAAAGAGTACCATTTTGACAATAACAGATTTTGAGAACTTTTTCAGAAATCTTTAGACAAAAACTTTTCGTAAAATGATAACATAGAATCATTCAATCACAAATCCACAACTGAATGGTCACTAAGTCACTCACTCCTCATTCTGTTCATTGCAGAAAACGGCCGAAACCGGACATGACTTAGACCACTTAAACAATTAATCCACACTGGAATGGTCAACCTATCTAAATCGACATACACAATCCTCATTTTGTTCATAGTGGCGGATATAACCGGCCGAAAACTGTAAAAAAACCTGACAAAATGAGACTTAGACCACTTTAAACAATTAGAGACTGCTGGATTTTCAGATCAAGATTATAAAATACTTTTCGCACACTTCACTTTGTCCCATGAACCAAAACAATGATAACAACACATCTAATTCAATAACTGAATGATCACGATAATCACTCACTCCTCTTCTGTACATTGCAGTAGGATATACAGATCGAGAAAAAACCAGGAACAGAGGACTTAGGACCACGGTAAATATTATGATAGACATATTTGACGTTGCATTAAGTTTTAATGAAATGTCATTAAAACTTATTTCTATTTTCATAAATCATTTGTATGTTTTATCTAATAGACACATGAGGGAGGCTGATCTTTTTTTGTTCCAACAACATTCAGAATGCATTAATCGTCATAAGCATACATGAACTATAGAGGCGGCTTATAAAATTTACAAAGTTCATTGATTTTACTAATTTTTGACTTTTTTGACATTAACCATCGAATTTGACTTTATGACATATCGAGTTAGGACTTTGTTGAGCAATCTACTGATGATTTCATAATGGAATTTAAAGCTAGACGCCCTTTTTAATTCAACTACGAGTTCCTTTAACGGTTTTATCCCCAAAAGAAATATAGTGCACAAACTCAAACATCGATAAAGTAGCAACACAACTTCGACAAACACCGAAGTCAGCGATCTGAAGTTTCAGGTTCATACATCGAAGTTTTATGATCGTGAGAACCTATTTATAAAGGCTATTTTATACACTTTGTTTTTTTTTCTAATTATTTTCCACATAATCATTTGATTATTATCAGCCGTGATCTATCATTTATTCAAAACTTGATAAAGTCCTAAATTCAATAATCCCTATCTTTAGCCGAGTTTAAGAGTTTGATAATTCAATAACAGCTTGAAAAACTGAGATCAAAACTCATAGTTGACTAATACGATTTGAATAGGCAAAGAAAGAGAAGGTGGTAATCCCTGTAAAATAAGCATCTGAAATCTTTTCTTTAGATTTCTTTAGCAAACTACTGGATAAGATGGACATCGGTAAAAATAAAAAGAAAAGAAGAAAAAGTTTTCCATCCTTTTATAGTCATCTGAATAGTAAGATTTTGAAAACTTACAGCTTTTCTAGACCTTGTATTTTCTTTCGAGTTAAGCTCTTTTTCCTGAAGTTTTGTTATTAATTTTCAAAAATCCTCACTTCGAACAGTAATAGATTAAAGTTGACGGGCAATGTATCAAAAACTCATACCTTAGGGAATAAAGATTCAATAGCGCTAATCACACTATAATCACCCTGTTTTTTCCAGAAGTCATTGACGGACGTTCGATAGAGACTCTACTATGTATCTTTGTATTGACGAACTACGGTTTGTTTTTAAATCGTAATACTTGATAGCTAAATCCGCGTAGAGCTAAAAGAATTATGCGTACAAAGTGTAAATCGGGTCATCAAACCATCAAACGATTAAACGTTTATATCAATCAAGTATTAAATAATTATTTTGAGAATAATTATGGTCCTTGTTCATTTATTTTTTTATCGGTTACGTAAATTATATTCGTTTCGCGATAAAGTGCGTTTAGGCATAACCGGAAGCACGTTAATTAATCTACGCTTCAACAAATACCCACGATTGTACCCAATACCTAAAGTTTATTAAACTTTACCCAAGTAAATGTTGCTAGTCATTTTGTACACTAGAAAATATATTATACACAAATGCATGCAAGTTGGCAACTTTTAAATAAAAGTTACAAGTTGTAACTTTAGTAAATGATTCAATATATTGTGTTACCTAGCAAAAGTCTTCTAGAAGACTTTCCCCCCCTAAATCAAACGGCAACAACAACATAGGAGATAAGAAAACACATTTTTCTTATCAAGTGGTCTTGTACTTCAATTTCACCATTTAAAACCTAGCTAGTATGTCACTTTGACCCAAGACAAGAACACAAGAACCCTTGAAACCCTCATCTTGTTCTTGACTAACTATTTCTTACTTTTTGACCATTACATCCCATATAATGCAAGTAACAAGAGGAGAGATAACACATAGAACCAAAACACTTAGAAGAAAGAAAAAAAAATCAACTATCCTTCCTTGGTGCTCCTTATAGCCCACGGCTTGAAACCACACTCCAACCAAATCCATACAAAGTTTTCTACAACCTATACACACATATACACATCATATCTAAGATATTCTAAGATGTTTCCAAGCATTGGTTAGCCATTTACAAGTAATTGTCAAGAAAAGGAAAGCTAGGGTTTTAGTTGGAAATCTAGGGTTTCTATTGTTGCTAGCTTTGGTTTTAAGTCTAAGCAAGGGTTTAGATTGTATTGAGCATCATCATCATTCATCATTAAGGTTACCTAAAACCTTTATCTTTTCATTTTCATGATTTTATATGCATATGATGTGTTATATAGAAAAATCACCATTTAAGACTTTTTAACATGTAAAAATGGATTTTTCTTATAATTATGGATTTGGTCACTTTTATATATCTTATGATGTTAAAGGTATCATGTTAAAATGGATGAGAAAGTGTTGTATCATGTTGTTTTGGTGTGAAAATGACTATGTACTAATTAGGGTTTTAAAAGATCATTTAATATGTTTCAAGTGAAAGTAATGCAAGTGGCATGTAAATCTTGTTTATGGACTTTTAATGATGTTATATGATCACTAAAATAAGGATATAATGGGAGTATACATATTGTACACACTTGGTTAATGTATAAAAGTTCAAGTATAAACTTGAAGTAAAAAGACACTTAAGTAAAGTTATGTTTTCATGAGATGTTATGACTTGTACATTTTGATAACTTGGACATATGAGGAATTATTATGGACAAATAGACTCTAATATATGTATGATATATAACATATATGATATATAAGACATGTGGTGGATTACAAAATTGAAGAGTATGAAAACAAAGGTTAAAAATGGACTTAAGAAAATCACCACAACCTTCTGTCCAAAATTCGAATTTAAACATATTTACTTTATATTTTTATAAAATAGTACGTCTCACGACGATTCCAAAAAGATAAGAAACTTGAAAAACGGATGAATAACGAAAAAGTTACGGTAAAAACAAGTTATACGTTAATAAACGGAGTCGTAAAAGAATTTTTATAAAAACTTTTTATAAAAATTATTCAAACAGCAAGTTTGGTATTTTTAACAAATAATACATATTTTTAGGATTCCAAAATGATAAGAATCGTAATTTTTCAATTAATAACGAACGAGTTATGAATTTCGCGAGTTTATGACAATTAATACTTTTATAAAACAAATTTTATAAAAGTTACTATTCATGACAGAAAGTTTTATTTTTGTAAACCTCATAAATAAGTAGAACTTTCAATTACGAGAACGTGCTCGAAAGAATCACTAAAAACGGAGCTATAACGAATAAAATATGACGTTTACGGGTTTTACGATAATTAAAACTATAAAAATAACTCTATAACTGGTATGAACAGTAAAAAGTGCTGTTTGTTAGGAAAATATTGTAAACAGACTTAATACTGTTAGTATTAAAGTTAAGTCTGTTAGTTATAGTTAGTACTGTTAGTATAGAAGTTAAGTCTGGTAGAGCAAGTTAAGTCTGCCAGCATTAACTTAAGTCTGGCAGTATTAAAGTTAATACTGCTTGGTCAGACAGTTAAGTCTGTTGTAATTTTAGTAATAGTTATCAATTTAGCGTTGATTTAGGAAGAGATAAGCATTATCTCTTAACGCGTTTAGGGTTCCTTAAGCCTATAAAAGGAACATAGAATAGTATTGTAAACACATGAGTTGATTGAGTATTCACAATCAAATAGTAATAGTAATAGCAATTTTAGTATTTGTTCTTGTGTTCGTCTTGGTATAAGTATTGATATTCCGCGTCAATATTTATATTCACAGTCATTGTCTCCTATAGTATCTTTGGATTTATTCAAAGGACTATAAGTCGTTCAAGGCTCATTCAGATCCTGTTAATAAGGACCTACATATTCTATTAACTATACCTCTTTTGTTTAGCAAATACTACTTGTAGCATAAAAATACATAATCATTTAGCACTTTGCATATAAACTATATTCTAAGAAATTTAGAAAGAAAACATACCTTTGCCTACAATGTGTTTTCTTAAACATCTTCAAGTGAACAAGCTTTGAAGGTGAAATCCTTTGGTAATCCCATTATAGAATATGGGAATATATGTTCTTCAATCCACTCGTCAGAATCCAAAAAATGTTCATAAATAATTCCACCTAAGTGTTGTAACGACTCAACCATTTGATCCCCAATGTCTCATGGGTCCAAAATTGTTAGCCCCGAACATATTTTGCATATGTT
>BQNB010000080.1:0-99867 GCA_026074375.1 Tanacetum coccineum
TGTGTTTGTTACTTATATTTAGGCGTGTATGTGATTCGAACCTTACACAAAAGATCTTCATCTTTTGTGGGTTTAAAACCATAAAGCTTGCTACTTCATTGTTTAGTTACCTTAGTATAGGCTAGGAGTACAAATCTTTCTTTGGAAAAACATCAAAATTTTGATCTTTTTAAGAATTTCTTTCGAAAATAAGGTTTTTGTACTAGAATCTTGATTTTAATTTTTTTCATGTTAAAAACGTTAAAATTTGTGTTTTTATTGTTCTTCTAGTCTTAGATAGGTAAGAAGTACAAGAAAAATCGGGTAAAAACGTCAAAAAGTGAGTCTTTTTAAGATTTTTGTGTTTTGAGATTTGAAGGTTTGTAGGCGAGTTATACGTGATTTCACAGGCGAATTATACGTATTAATTTAAGCGAGTTATACGTCATTTCAACAGGAGAATTATACGTATTAACTCAGGCGATTTATACGTATATTTGTAGGCTAGTTATACAGTTTTTGTTGTGCGATTTACCCGTTGCTCTTTGGGAGAATTATACGTATTTATTTAAGGCGACTTATACACCTCTCTTTAAGCGAGTTATACGTATTCCTAAGGCGATTTATACTTCATTTTTCTAGGCGAATTATACATCTTCTCTTAAGAGATTTATACATTTTGCTTGGGAGACTTATACGCTTTACTTGGGAGAACTATACACTTTCAGTAGGTGAATTATACGGTTGTTCTTTGATTTGTGAAATCCCATGAAAATTTGATTTCCTGGTTTTATCAAGAATTTTAAAATCCTGTGTATTCCAAAGACTCAATCACTTTAATCAAATCTCACTTTAACACAACAACCTCCAATCATTGTTCGATCATCTTTCATCTTAATCACATATTAAATCAAAATGGATTCAATCATTCCAATTGGTCAAAAGAATACTCTTGCTAGGTACATGATACTCTCTGGTGCTGACAATCGTCCCTAATATTGGACAAAGACCTGTATGACTCTTGTAAAAGTAGAATGGAGCTATACATGCAAAATAGAGATAACGGAAGATTGATACTTGAATCAGTCGAACACGGTCCACTCATTTGGCCTACTATTGAAGAAAATAGGGTGACCAGGATAAAGAAATATGATGAATTGTCTGCTACTGAAAAAATCCAAGCTGATTGTGATCTCAAGGCAACAAATATCATTCTTCAAGGTCTACCATATGATATCTATTCACTTGTTAATCATCACAGAGTTGCTAAGGATCTATGGGAAAAGTTCAACTTCTAATGCAAGGTACCTCTTGGACTAAGCAGGAAAGAGAGTGTAAACTGTAGGATGCATTTGATAAGTTTACTCACATTAAGGGGGAATCACTTCATCAATATTAGTTGAGATTCACTCAGCTGATCAATGACATAAACATTTACAAAATGAAAATAGAGCAATTTCAAGTTAATACCAAGTTCTTAAATAGTCTTCCACCTGAATGGAGTAAGTTTGTGACTAATGTCGAGCTTCATGCTTCATGCATATCTTGAACAACACGAGCTTCATGCTAATGAATTCCGTCTGATGCTTGAACGCAGTCAAGATCCACTTGCATTAGTTAAAAATCATCAAATGACACCATCTCACTTCAACACTTATCAGTCTTCATACAACAATCCCTAGTATCAACAAAAACAATAGTTTTCACCATCTCGGTCTCCTTAATATGGATCAAATCATTCCATACAACATTACTCTCTACTTATCCATCCACACCACATGCAATCACTTACCTATCAGCACCATATCCAAATGCTTACTCATCAACTATTCATCAAGAGGCTTGTCCACAACCATAATCTGTTCTTCAAATTGAATATACTGTCTCCACAGTTAATCAACAAACATACCTTGCTGAATTTCCTATAGACTCTGGTCTAGCAGTTCCTATGTTTAAGCAAGGAGATGACCCTATTGATGCCATTAACAAAATGATGTCATTTCTGTCTACTGTCATCACATCTCGTTTCCCATCTACCAACAATCAGCTAAGGAATTCATCAAACCCAAAACAATAAGAAACTATTCATAATGGAAGGGTGACTATTCAACCACTTTAGGGGAGACAAAATTCTTATGCTGCTGGTACTTCAGGAACAAGAACTAATACTTTGGGAACATGAGGGAATTATTCAGGTCAACAAAGGGTTGTGAAGTGTTTTAAACTGCCAAGGGAAGGTCATATGGCAAGACAGGTCCAAAGCCAAAGAGGGTAAAGGGATGCTAACATAGTTTCAGAGATTAGACAAAAAATTCTATTTGTCGAAGCTCAAGGAAATGGTAAAGTTCTTAATGAGGAAGAATTGGAATTCTTGGCAGATCCTGGTATTGCAGAAGGTACAGTTACATAATCGATCATCACACATAATGCAGCTTATCAAGGAGATGATTTTGATGCATATGATTATGACTGTGATAAGATCTCTATAGCCAAAGCAGTTCTTATGGCCAATTTGTCTAGTTACGGACCAGATGTTCTCTCTAAGGTACCAATCTCTGACAACACTAATAATGATATGCTAAATCAAAGTGTGCAAGAGATGCAGTATTCTAAACCTTCTCATTTTGTGGAACATCCAGAGAATGAGATACATAGTTATAGTAATATCATTCCGTACTCTCAGTATCTGATTGAATCACAAAATGCAGCTGTTCAGGATACAAATTCTTCTGCACAACAAGATGCCTTGATATTATCTGTGTTTGAACAACTGTCTAATCAAGTAACTAACTATAACAAGGTCAATAATGACAATTTAAGTGCTAATGAATCCTTATCTGCTGAGCTTGAAAGATACAAAGAACGGGTAAAATTGCTAGAAGAAAGACAAAATGTGGATTTAGGTACTCGAGAAAAGCTTATAATTGATGATATAATTCGAGAGAAAAATGCACAGTTTGCGGATTTTGAAAAAGAAATTAACAATCTTAAACAAACTCTTTCTGAATAATCAAAGGAAAAGGAATTGTTAACAAAAACATTTAATGTTTTCAAAAATGAATCCAAGGAAAAAGAAGCTAAGAATATTGATACAGAAATAGCTTTGGAAAAGAAAGTTAAAGAATTAGGCAACATTGTTTGTAAAATGGGTCAATCCGCGCAAACTATGCATATGCTCACAAAACCACAAGTTTTCTATGATAACAACCTGAAACAAGCTCTTGGTTTTCAAATCCTTTATATCTTAAGAAAGCTCAACAGATTACGTCAATGCTTTATGACGGTAATATTATTGCTAAGGAAAACAACGTGATTTCAATTGCTGATTCTGAAGAGACTTTGATGCTTGAGGAAGAGAGTCGATCCAAAATGCTTTTAAAACAAAGTGATCCAATAGTCTTAGAAAAGAAAGGTAACACTAAACCAATTAAAATTCTAGATTCGACTTTATGTGAATTCAACACTTGCACAATATAAACAATATACTAATCGAAACAATTAATAAGATAGTATGAGAAAATAATGCAAGACAAGGGATAAGAGTAAGAACAATCAAACCACAATGCGAGGATTTATAGTGGTTTGGTAACGAAGCACCTCTTCGCCCTACCCACTCCCCGAGCACCTAACTCGAGAGTTTTCTTCACTATGTCAACAAGCTCCCTTATGGCGGAGAAAACCGTACACAACGTTGCTTACACCGATTTACGACACAAAGCTAAATGTCGAGTTCTAATCTTAGCTAGAACCAATCTATCACAACACAACTTCACGACTTGTTCACGACTTCACAACTTCACGACTTCTTCACAACTTCAAGACTTCTTCACAACTTTGTGGCTTCACTTCACCACACTACTTATATCACAACTATCTAACACTACTTGGTAAGATCACCACGATCTAACTATACTTACAAAGATCGCCAAGATCTAGCTACTACACACAAATACAAGATATACAAATGATTTACAAGTTATGATATGGATGCAATAATATTGCAACAACACACAAAGGTGTAATACTTCTTCACTTGATGATGGAAGTATTCTTCTCTTGCACTTGAGGAATTGAGCTTGGATCACTTGGAAACAAAGCTTTATGATTAAATGATCAAAGGATTTTTGAGAGGATATGTGGGCTGTTTTGGGCAGAAAGAATGAGTGCAAAAGGTGAGAAAATAGTGGGGAAAAGTCCAGTATTTATAGGACAAACTGGGGGAGCGTCTACCTAGGGGCGGTCCCCTTAAATAGGTGGGTAATCCCTTTAAAATTAAGGGGGCCGCCCGTGTATTTATGGGGGCCGCCCTAGACTAGGGCCTCCCAAGTTTGTCTTTTGTGTAGGGGGATTTACTGGAACTTTTCTAGCCGTTTTAAGTCCGAAAATTTGAATTTCAAAATGTTTATTTTGAATAAAATATTTTTTTTTAATTGTAAAAAATGTTTTGTAATGTTTCTAAAAATGTTTATAACATTTTATAAAAGTTTGAGGTTGAATAAAATTTTCCTTTGATCATAAAATGCATTAAGCATTTATTTATTCATACCTTGAAGTGATATAATTTTTGAAATAAAAATTTACTACTACTTATTTGTTTACGTTTAATTTTACATTGAACTTTTTATATTTTGTGATTATCAAAACGTAAAGATGTGAAAAATATTAGTAATGTTTTTAGGCATTATATTTTATCAACAATCTCCCCCTTTTTGATGATTACAAAATTTAAACTCATTAAATATAAAATTATTTTTAAACAAGTATTTAGTGAGTTTCATGTCATTTCTCCCCCTTTTTGTAGAATCAAAAAGACATCGTCGAGAATTGCTAGTTAGATCGACGGAATAATTGCTCCCCCTTGATGTGTGCTCCCCCTCGTTCGAGGGCACCAAGGAATCGAGCTATGGTTTCTTGGCTACAAAAACGAGTTAGAACAATACAAAAATTTCTAACATGTAGCAAGAAGGAAGGAAAAATATGACAAGTGCAAGCAAACATCAAAGCAAAATATGCTTCATTCATTTAGGACAATGTGTGTGAACAACACACAAGCATACATAAATAGAAAAACAAATATGCTTTAGAAGCATATTAATACATCATAAAAGAAAATCCTAAATAGCCATAGAAGGATTTTTGACTTGCTTGCGACACAAAAGGGTTTGACGATTATTTGTAGGCATATTACGAAGTTAGTTGGTTGTTGATGGAGAGTTTGGAGCGGAGGCGGTTGTGGAAGGGTAATCTCTTTGAACTCTAAGAGGTGGATGTGGTCGAGTGAGGAGGAATTCAATCCAATTGATATCCTCACTTAAAGCAAGGAATTGTTTTTGGGTGAAGATGCAACAAGGGCAATACCCAACATGGGTTTCAACTTGGTTCATGTTGAGAGTGTGTGGTAGGTTTGGAGAGTAAGGTGATGAGGGAATGTTGTTTTGATGTTGAGAGAGATGCATGGCTAAGAGGTTTGATAGGTCTTGTAGTTGATTAATGTCATCAACTAGGCTTTCTCTACTTGGAGATGGAGGTGATGTGTGTTGAGTTTGGTTGTCACTTTGAGGTGGAACTTGAGTGTGAGTTTCATGTGAGTTGATGGGTGAGATGGGAAGTGGAAGATGTGAGACAACTTGTTGTGATGTGGGAGTGTCCTTAATGTAAGGAGTTTGGTTGTCACTTTGAGATGAAGCTTGAGTGAGAGTAACATGTGAATTGATGGGTGAGATGGGAAATGGAGGATGTGAGACACCTTGTGGTGATGTGGTAGTGTTCTTGATGTAAGGATTTGGTAATGCTTGATTGGGGTGATTGTTTTCTTGAGATGGTTGATGATGAGGAGTGAGTGGTTTTGGCATTGGTGTAGGTAAGTTTACATTGAGCCCATTGGATGTGTTACAAGAGTTTAGTTTCTTCCTCCAAATGGGTTTCACACTCATTTTGGCTACCCTTGATGGTTAGATGTGGGTTTGTTAGGAGATATCATTGGTGAGGATGATTGTGATGATGATGGATGAGAATGTATTTATAGTGGAGGAAAGGTTTAAATTGGGAAGAATGAACATTTAAAGGATCAAATCGAAGAAATGTTTGTGGTTAAAGGGAGGTGAAAATACTGTTTTACCCGTGTTTGCCTAGGTCGGTCCCCTTAAAATTAAGGGGGCCGCCCATTATGAATTAAGGGGGCCGCCTACTGGCATTTTCCAGATTTCCCAAAATTTGATTTTTCTCAAAATTTTGTGTGAGGGTTTATTTCCCAGATTCCAAAAAATTGATTTGTCTTAAAACCTTTTTGTGTGAGGGTTTCTTGTTTTTGGAGGTTAATTTGTAGCCATGTCCATCCTTTTAAGGCAAATAAGATCATGATAGCACGCAGAAAAAGAATCAATTTACATTCACATTCTACTATATATGACAAGATGTAGGCTAAACTAATTTTATATAATTTTAGATACAATCATATATGAATGTAAAACCAACAAGAGTGAAGAGAAAATAAAATAGTCATTAGATATAATGCATAAATAAATTTATCTTGACAAGAGGGTTTTAAGTTAAAAACAACCAACTATTAGTGAAAATCCTAGTTGTGCCGAAGTGGCGACAATGTGGAGTAGCGATTATTCGACACTAAGACATGAAAAACCTAAGAAATATCCAAATGCTCCTTGATTTAATTTTGCTTAAACCAAGATTGTCGAAAATATATATAAATTATATACTTTTAACACCATAGTAAGAGAACATTATGCATAGTGAAAATGTTTTTTAGGGATATCTCACAATATGTATGAAAATTGAGATTTTCATGTGGCTCCTAGTAGTGAGAAAAACCTTTTAGAAAATAATAGATTAGGACTATTGTATATATGTATAATGAGATATGCATTTAGATAGAAGAATTTGTAAAAGTTTGCTTATAAACTTTCCTAATCTTGTGTTTTTGTGTAAAATAGAAACTTAGACACGGAGAAAAAAAAATTGTCAGTCAGGTGGGTGGTCCCCTTAATGTATGGGTGGTCCCGCGATAAAATTAAGGCCGCCCTTTTATGAATTAAAAGGGCCACCACCTGTAGAAAAAAAAATCTCCAGATTTATGATAAATGGTTCATTGATGATATCATTTCTTTCATATGCCAAAAACTTAATCATTTGTTCCATCATTCTTGACCTAAGACGAAAGTAGGTAAATGAGCTCACAATTAAGTGGTTTAGTTATAAAGAATATCCAGCTATGTTTATCTTCCGATAAGACCTATTCTATAGAGATATTCCCTTTTTGAACATATCGCGAAGAGAAGTTGAGTGCGAATCTCCATGTGTATTGTTCGTGAGTGTTGAACGGGATTCTAACTTAAGGTCTAAGCCCCTTTGTTATCACACAATATTGGAATGTCCGTCTAACAAACCCATATCCTATCATAGCTTGTTCATCCATAGAAGCTTGTTGTACAATGCCTTTCTGGCTCTACATAAAAATCAGCTTCGGTTGTGGGAATGGCAAGAGCGGTTGCTTCTTTGTAAACCAAGATGTTAGGAAACACCCAAACACGGTTCAAACACCACTATGCTACTTGCATATAACAATCTCGCAGATCAATCGTATACACTAATGTTTTCTATGCCGATCCCTTAGGATACCAAAAACCTAAATGCGTAGTGCTTTTAAATGTATAGGAAGAAACATTTAACTGCTTCTAGGTGAGAGGTTTTGGGATCCTCTTGAAAGCGTACACAAAGGCAAACACTAAACATGATATCGGGTCTACTTGCCGTTAAGTATAATAAACTACCTATCATGCCTCTATATTTGGTATTATCTACGATCTCACCTTTCATCGTCTCTTCGGAGTTATGGTTTCTGTAACATAGGGGTTTTTATTAGCTTAAGTATTTTAGTCTAAATAATTAAGCTATTTTCTTTAATATATTTGATTGATTAAAAATATTCCATCATCTAATTGTTTTATTGTAATCCTAAGAAAAAATTTAGTTCCCCCATCATACTCTTCAAACTCAACATGCAGATCTGCAAAGTCAACACACAATTCTTGACAATTTGAACCAAAATAATTCAACAACATATATTTGGACTATAAGAGGTTGGAGTCTTTCTTTTTATTGAAGCAGTTTGTTTATCTACCATTCCCCAAGAGTAATCGTGTTTAATAAGAAAGTCATTTTAATCGATCAAACCATAGCTTTTGGGGCTTGTTTTAACCATATAAAGAGCTTTTTTAAGTCTATAACATAATTAGTTTGGCAAAAGTCAATGAATCCCGGATGTTGTGCCACTAACCTCCTCCATTGATAAAACTTTAAGGAATGCACTCTTCACATCTATTGGTATAACTTAAAGTCTAGTGCGCAAGCATAAGCTTAAAGTATTCTTATATACTCAAGTATAGCTACAGGTCAAATGTATTCGTCAATAATCAAGTCCTTCTTGTTGATTAAACCTGCGACTAACCTAGCTTTCTTTCTAGTTACTACGCCATTTTCATCGAGTTTATTTCTATATACCCATTTTGTTCCTATGATGGTCATATCCATGGGATTTGGGACTAGTTCTCAAACATCATTTGTTTTAAATTGATTTAGTTTCACTTGATGGCCATACCCAATTTTTATCTTTTAATGCCTCATTTATAATTTTAGGTTCTATTGTCGAAATGAAGCAAAAGAAATTACTTTTGTCTTAAGCTTGCGACCTAAGAGTTCTTTGATTTAGATTACCAATAATGTTTTTTAGGGGATGAGTTTTGGATTCTTTAATATTTACAATTTGATTATTTCTAATAGAGATGTCTTCAAGGATCATTGCTATGGGTTTGTGTTTTAACTAACCTTAAATTAAAAAAAAGAATAAAAATAAAGCTTCTGTAACACCCCTAAAATTGGTCCACATCGAAATGATGTTTCCGGGTAAATTTACTTCGATAGATCAATAGCACAAGTTATGAGAACGAAGTCGTTTAAAAAAAACTGATACATTGGATTTCATAAATGGTTCGTTACAAAGCTCATAGCTTAAAATGTTAACTGATAAAGTAAAGATTTCACAACATACATATCCTAAAATATAATGCACGCAAACTTTATAATAATATGACTATCAAAAGACCCCACCCAATGTATCCTTACTACACCTTATTGACAAGAAAAAAATGTTTAAACTGTCAACAAAAATGACACACACTGAAATTATAGGTTTTATAATTTGAATGAAGCCGTGTAACACCCCATTTTTACTCTATAGCAGCGGAAACTACTCTGGGTATTACTTCCAAGTACAACATCAAGAAAAGTTATAGAAAACGACTCAAAAGAGACATTTTGGAAAAATTTAGTTATCATTCATTATAATCAGAGTTTTTACAAAATGTAGGTCCCAAAATCTAAAACATAAAGTGTGAATGATAACAGTTCAGCCATCTTCAAGTCCGAGTCACTCCGTGCCATAGATTGCTTAAGTACCTGAGATACATGCTAAAAAGAGTCAACACAAAGGTTGAGTGAAATTCATAGGTTTATAATTAAACAGTTTGAATACAAGTCATAGTGTAATAATTGTATGAGCACAATTATTATGGAAAATGGTTTAATGCATGTGGTAATGTAAAATGCGTCTAACTCATATGCACACAAACTGACTTGTGTACTATAAATACCCAAATTGATGGGATTATTATATATTTATATACAATATAATATATAATATACATATATATATAAAATAACATATACAAATATATAATATACATAACATATAAAATATATCCATATACATATATATATATATACATATATAAAAAATAATGGCCCCGTGGAAGGTGAATTGGCATATACCTATAAATCCATATAGTGTGTTGTATACCTTTCCGCTAACACAAACGGGATTCGTCAATCCCGATAGATCTATCCACAATATTCGCGTTCACTCGTAAGTGATTAATGGTCCATGATAATGAGGGACTTTTGGCATAAAGTGATTTAGACATTAATTGTAATGGTATATTAGGATAGCATATAATCTGGAAAACACTTGTATTCCATAATTTTATAGGCATGTAGCAGGGGGAACCTCACAGGTTTATAAAACATTAAAGAGATTTAAAAGTGAGGCTATGAACTCACCTGATAGGTAGTTGTAATAAATATTCCAAAATGAAAGCTGATGACCTTATCACAATCTTAACAGGGAAGGTTGATATAGCAAAATGATAGTAAACACCACGTCACGCAACCGAGTAACTAGTCAAGTCTTAGGAAGATTGTACTCTATAACTTTGGTTCTAAGAGTTTAATATTGTTATGAGTTTGATTTGAGATTTTGGAATTATTGTATCACCGTTTGGGCCATCATATTTTGGAAGTCATTCAGTAAACGTTTGAGGAGCTAGGGCACTTTAAATCGTAAACCCAACAACTCAGTCAGAACGTAATACCAAGATGCAACCCCTTATTTAAGCTCTCCTAGATTGTGGTACGATATAGATTTGGGACAGGATTTTTAAAAGCACATCGATGATGAATTATATAATGGTTATAACATAATTCGGTTTAAGTGTTTTTTGCTCAATACCTTGAAAATGATAACACGTTAAGCTTTAATTAAAGTTAATGTTATAAAAGGTTATTGAACACCAATTTCCACACTTTTTCAAAATGTTACATTAAGACCCTTAAGAATGAAAAATGCAAAATATACCCTTGGGAGTTAGCACTTTTACAAGTTGGTCCTTCTAGTTAAAAGATATACAAAGTAAACCTGTACTTCGGAAAGATGACATAAGACCCTTATTGTTATGAACTTTGATAAAATACATTTTTTAGTCCTTTTAGTTATAATTTGCAGAAAGTTACGATATATACCCTTTATGCAGAAAAAGTATCGTTTTTAGTCCCCAATAACCATAAAAATGTTATTTTGCAAATATGAAAAGTAATTTAAGGTTAAAACTTATTAATATAATCTAAAATTGAAGATTAACATAACAAAAATCCCAAAATAACCATTCGTTAAGCAAAGAAATCAAAACGGGTCATTAAGGGTTTCAAATAAAACGCGAACGCGGTTTTAAGCTCAAATTCTTTCAAGACTTAACAAAGTACTTATTATAATGTTAGATAAGCTTATTAGGATAGATTAAAAACAATAGTTCTTACAACTTTAGCTATAAAAAATGTAAAATCATTAATTAGGGTTTCATGAGCTCGGTTGGATCAAAAAGGAAAACACATATGTTTTTTGAGTTCAAAGCATTTAACAAGAGTTTAAACAAGAAACAATGAACATATAGTATGAAAACATAATGTAAGTTTAATGGAACTTGTTTTGAGCTTATAGCTTAGAAACGGGTCGAAATCGTGAGCATTTAAGCATCGTACGCCTAGAAAACCGACTATGGGGCTTCTTTCTTGTTTTCTTTTGCTTCCTCTAGTCTTGGACTTCCTATTGATCTTCTATTCTGCAAAGGAAGAATTAGAACTCCATTTTGTTGTGTATAGAGAGAAGTTGTGGGGGATGGTTTGAAATGGAAGGGTTTTACCCCTTTATATAGGGCTCAAATGGAACTTAGGGGCCAAGGAAACTTAAGGACCAAGGCTAGGACATGTGTAGCAGCTAGGAGATGAAGTGGAGAGGCTATGGTGTGATGTAGCAAAGCTAAAGACTAGTATGGAGGTGGTGGAAGGTTTCTAAGGGGTGTTTATTGTCGCGGCTTGAATGGAGGAGAAAAGAGGTGATGTGGCTTGATTTAAAGCCAAGAAATTGAAGAAAGAGCCTTGTAAGCTACTTGCACATAGAGTAGCATGGTCATTGTGAAGCTTGTTTGCAAAAAAAATGTAAGCGGGTTCCCTTAGGGCTCGAATAGGGTTTTTGGCTTGGATTTTCAAGTACATTGATGATATAATGATAGATTATTACGAACTGTATTAAGATTTTAACAAGATTAGTTAGGTTGTTTGGGTTTAAAATGGTGAAAACAGAAACGTGTCAAAATTCAACATTAGGTTTGATCAGGGATTCTTTGGATTTAATTATGTACCTGATGATTAATAATGAAGATATAATGATGGATTGTGATTTGTAATGTTGTAGTTTGAGTTATTACAACTTATTTGAGTAGTGGTTGAGGTTTAAAACGGATAAAAACCAAGAAACGGGTCTCGGTTTAGAAAATAACTCGGTTTAGGGTTTTTAGGTTTGATTTCATGTAATTTTATGAAATGAGAAGGAATATGGAGTGCAAATGTAGTGCATTGATTGCTTGAAACTTGTACTTGATAGATTGTATAAGATTCCTTAGGAAAACGGAGGTAAAACAACTATTTTGGATATCGTGCATTAATGACTTGTACATTATGCTTTAAAGACTTGTATATTGACTTGGAGGGAGTTTATATTTCAAATGAGATGTTATATTACTTGTACATATGCTTTAGTAGCTTGTGCATTTACTTTAGATATTAACTTTACATGGAGTTAGGGTTTTAGAGGTATACGATAACAGTTTAAAGCCTGTCTTGATATAACGTTGCAAATGGTACATTATATGAGTAATGTACTTTGTAAAAAGGATATTAAGATATTGACTTGACATATTATGATGTTTTCTTGACATATATGTAGATAGGATTGCCATAGATAGGTTGCGTGAGCTCGTTAACTTTAGTTATGCAAGTTGCGTTGCATATTGAGATATTGGTAATGTAAGTAATGTAATAAAGCAAAAAATTTCCCTGAAAAAGGTGGTTCATATATAATAGATAGATAGTACATTGCATCTAACTTAATAGATGGATATTTACATTGATGAAAATTACGGGTTGTTATAAGCGGATAGCAAGATTTCCCTGTAATAAAGTAACAAATACAGTATCACAAAAATGTATTACGAAATGCACTAAAGTCATGACACTGAAGCTAAACAATGTATGTATATCAAATACGTATGAATGATGGTGCCCAATGTAGATGTTCAACCCGTAACATCTCTGATTCCAAATGGTATACATTCGTCGTTTCTGGCCAACCGGTAAACTAGCAAGTGCTACTTGCCGAACGGGGATGTTAATCCCAAATAGATCTATTCATAACATTCGCGCTTACAATCCAAAATAACAGTTCATGATGATGACATATGTTATAGCTACTTAGGCAAACTCGTAATATTTGAAATAAAATGTACATGCATTCATTTTGTAAAACAAACATAATCTCATCCCTGAGATTTGATAAATAATTGAAAAGTATAAGATGAGGACTATAAACTCACTTCAAGTAACGATAACGTAGTAGCAAAGTAGTGGCACGAAAAATGATGTAAAAGACTTTATCCCCAACCTATGGAAAAATAATACATATTTACTAAACGGAAAAATAATAAGTTAAATACTTGCAATCTCGTCCCTAGTGTGTGCTTGAGCTCCGTTTAAAATAACGATGTTTGAAAACAATTTCTCATTTTAAAATGGTCAACTTTCTGGTACTACGGGTCAAAATATAATACGGCAATTCATGACTATCGGAACTTTTTGGGAAACTACCATCTAAACTCTAAAACACTAGTTTAGATCAGTCCTTGGTTCAGTCTCTAAGTGTGTCAAATAATTAGATGAAACAATGACGTTTACTTATTGAGTTAAGTGTATTATATTATCAATTTTAATATTTGACAACTGAGTTTTAACAATAAATTACGTATTCGTTATTAATGATAATGATAGCTAAAAATATATTTGAAAACTTGACCATGTCGTCTACAACTTTCGTTAAATAAGTCGTGTCCAAAAAGGTCGTTTAACGGGTTAAAAATAGGGCTAAACATAGGCGTCTCGCTAGGCAGTTTTTATACTTAGAAAAATAAAGGTTGGTTTCAGCATGTGACATTTGCGTGGTCAGAGTTTTAGGATCAGATTATGACCTTGATACTCATTGTTAGGACAAAACAAAAATATCTTAATAAACTAGGACCTACTGGCTCTAATTTATCTTTTATAACTTTCGTGTGTCAGGGTAGTTAACTGGGTTAAAAAGTGGTCGAAAGATGGGGGTGCACGTTGGGCAGACCTGGCTGAGTGCACACCAAGTGTTCGACAGATTGTCGACACTCGTGACAAACAGCCAAGTACCCACTTGATTTGCGAGCAGATTACTAAACGAAAAAGGGTGATTTTTGTTCTAGCTTAAAGTTGATACTTCAGGCT
Organism: Tanacetum coccineum; assembly: GCA_026074375.1. NCBI lineage: Eukaryota > Viridiplantae > Streptophyta > Magnoliopsida > Asterales > Asteraceae > Tanacetum > Tanacetum coccineum. The sequence continues at coordinate 14,185 of BQNB010000080.1, forward strand.
TTAAATAACAATAATTGGTTCGTCATTTCAGTTAATAAAATCGCTACAATAATTCAAGGAAAAGGCCACGCTGGTCGTTTACAAAGCAGGGAGAAATGTGACGGTTTTTACACCAATCTTTGAGACCTTATAACTTTTTATTTACTTGACGAAAATAAGTGATTCCAGGGGCAAAATACTCGTTATATGTCCTATCTATGAAAATAATTACGTCCGCTTTTTATGCTCCACGCCTAGAGGTCGAATAGTGTACACAAATGTTACAAGTGTGGCTGCGTTTTACACTTAACAATACATATACGTTTTCTTTTTATTCGCGTACGTCAGGAGATAGTATAAATGGGTTTAGTACACGGTTGTATAATCAACATATGGCCAAGTATCCCTACCAATTATAACTTAACGAATATGGCCTCTTGTCACTGTTTCGTTCGCAAATAGCAAAGACACAAAGAGGGCGCATAGTTTTATTTTATAGTGACATTGCAATGGGTAAAAGGGTTTATTCTTCTTTTAACCTTTAAACTAAATCGTTCTCAAGCACTACTAAGGACGAAAGCATGAAATTAAATACGAGAAGGGGGTGCGAACTCACAGAAGTGTAGGGAAGAAAACGTATCGAACTTAACCCGACGAAACCCTAGTTTTGCTACAAGACCAACTCGACCACTTTTGTTAAACCAAACGTCCCACCACGCTTGCCCTCCACTCGTGCACTTGAAACAACCCGTCAAGCACCACTAGCTTGCTTGAACTTCGACTAAGAAAGAAAACCAAAAGGGACGAATTTTAGGGTTAAGGTTTTCTAGGGTTTATGGAGATAATGAAGGTGTAAGGATTGGTGTGTATGTGTCGAAATCAGAAGTAGGAGAACAAGGGAATACCAAAGTGAGGAGAGGGTATGATGGATATGGAAGTTGTGTTGTGTTCTCTGTGTTTGCAATGAAGTATACCTGATCTTTTATGCATGAATAAGAGGCAGGCATAGTGTTCCTATGCAAGGTCACGTTTGAATGTTAATCCAATAAGGGCAAAGATTTCTTGGTTTAACACATGGTCAATATACAGGGATTTAAAGATGGTTACTGTTGGAGGCGTGGAAGCAAAACCAAGAGAAGGGAAAGCAGCTAGTATTTATCACGGGAATGGTTTGGGTTTTGTAAAAGAGATTATAGGCTTTTATACATTGGGTAAAAAGAGATTAAATTTAGGATTGAATACATAAGCTTTAATTCAGCCGAAAACATTGGTTTTTAGATGGAAACAATTGTGTCGTGACTTATGACTATAATGTAGGGGAACTCATTTGTTTCCTTGTATGATACTTATGGCTTAAGATTTTTATTACTTGCCTTATTTGAAAATCAAGAAGAAATATAAGTCTAGTTCAAATTTACTTATTCACATTAATACTAAGTGGTGAAAAAGGAAAAGAATATGATGGATTCATTTTCGGTTAGTTAAGGTGTAGTGCAAATTATAAATGGTTCCTTAATTTAATGTAGCACTAATCACGTTTATGAATGTCTTGATTAACTTCTGAAACTTATGAGTACGTATAAGTATGGAACCGGGTATAGAGGTTAGAAGGTTTTGCTAAAAATTTAATATTAATGCGCAAATGCCCAACAATTGAAATAAATAAATAATGAAATTATTGGAATCGTAATATGACCTGAAAATACGGGGTGTTATAGTCTTCCGCTGTTAAATGAGCCATGTCCTCAAGGCTTAAGACGTGGCACTTGACGATGGTGCGGTCTAGGTGAAGAGATGTGGGTATTTTTGCTTGAATTTATCCTCTTGTTCCCAGGTAAAATCAGGACCTCGTTTAGAGTTCCATCTAACCTTAATGATGGGAATGCGACTCCTCTTTAATTGTTTGATTTCACGATTCATAACTTCCACTGGCTCTTCTACAAAGTGGAGCTTGTCATCAACACGTAGTTCTTCCAACGGAATCATAAGTGATTTATCGGACAGACACTTCTTCAGATTTGACACGTGAAATGTGTTATGAACTCGGCTTAATTGTTGTGGTAGCTCAAGTTTATAGGCAACAGTTCTGACTCTCTCAATCACCTTGAAAGGACCGACATTCCTGGGGTTTAACTTCTCTCGTTTGCCAAAACGTACAACCCCTTTCCAAGGTAAAACCTTTAACATGACCTTGTCACCAACTTAAAATACCATTGGTTTACATCTAATGTTTGCATAGATCTTCTGTCAGTCACGAGTGGCTTGGATTCTGTTTTTGATTTGGATGATCTTCTCGGTGGTTTCATGAATTATTGCAGGGCTAGTAAGCTGAGCATCTCCAACTTCTGCCCAACATACGGGTGATCGACACTTTCGCCCATACAGTGCCTCAAATGATGCAACTTTTATGCTGGTATGGTAACTGTTGTTGTAAGAGAATTCCACTAACGGTAAATGTCTATCCCAATTCTTCCTAAAGTCTAACATGCAAGCGCGTAACATGTCTTCCAAAGTTTGGATAGTGATTGTCCTTTCATTTGACTGAGTTTCGGGATGATAGGGCCGTAACTATGTCCAATCTGGTTACCTAATGCCCTTGTTTAAGTGATTTCTAGAATAGTGATGTAAATCTACCATCACGATCGGAGATGATAGAAACAAGCACACCATGTCGGGTGACTACTTCCTTCATGTAAAGCTTCATTAACTTCTCCATGGGATCCGTTTCCCTCATTGGTAGGAAGTGAGCAGACTTTGTAAGACGATCAACAATCACCCAAATGGTATCATAACGGTTTGTCGTCTTAGGGAGTTTAGTGACGAAATCCATGGTGATTTTCTCCCACTTCCATTTTGGAATCTCTGGTTGGACTAGCAAACCAGAAGGTTTTTGATGCTCTGCTTTGACTTTAGAACAAGTCAAGCACTTACTAACATAAGTGGCAATATTCACCTTCATGTTAGGCCACCAATACAACTGCTTCAAGTCTTGATACATCTTGTTAGAACCCGGATGAATGGAATATTTCAACTTATGAGACTCGTGCATGATCAGAGTCCTTAAGTCACCAAAGCACGATACCCAACTCCTGTTGTTCAAACATAGAGTTTCGTCATCACAGGGTTTCAACTTTTCCTTTGGGAGGTCTTTTCTAAGCATGCCTCCAACGTCTTCAGCACTGAGGTTTTCTGGTTTCAATGCTTCGGTCTGAGCTTCTAGGATTTTCTTGGGAAGGTTCAAGCTCATTTTCATAACCAAGGCTCGAATTCTTAATGGTTTAGACCGTTCTTTCCTGCTCAAAGCATCGACAACAACGTTTGCTTTCCCCGGGTGATAACGAATGTCACAATCGTAATCACTAAGTAACTCCAACCAACGTCGTTGCCTCATGTTCAACTCTTTTTATCGAGGATATGTTGTAAACTCTTGTGGTCAGTAAATACAGTGCACCTTGTTCTGTATAAGTAATGTCTCCACATCTTAAGAGCGAACACCACAGCTCCAAGTTCCAGATCATGAGTTGCGTAGTTTTTCTCGTGGATCTTCAGTTGTCGAGAAGCATAGGCTATAACTTTCTCATTTTTCATAAGCACGACACCTAAACCCTTATGCGAAGCATCTCAATAAACAATGAAGTTTTCTGATCCTTTAGGCAAGGCCAGAATGGGTACGCTACACAGCTTTTGTTTAATCAATTAAAATGCGACTTCCTCCTTCTCTCCCTAGTCAAACTTTACATTCTTCTGGATCAGCTTAGTCATTGACTTTGCTATCTTGGAGAAGTCTTCAATGAATTATCTGTAATAACCGGCGAGTCCTAAAATTGGCGGATCTCTGTTGGACTCTTAGGAGATGCCCAATCTTTAATCAACTCGATCTTTGCTGGGTCTACGTGAATGACTTTGCTGTCAATCATGTGTCCGAGAAACTGTACTTTTGGAATCCAAAACTCACACTTGGAAAATTTTGCGTACAACTCCTCTTTCTTAAGCAACTCCAAAATTAATTTGAGATGCTCTTCATGCTCTTCCTTGTCCTTTGAATAAATTAGTATATCGTCGATAAAGACAATCATAAACTTATCCAGATAAGGTTTGCACACCCGGTTCATGAGGTCCATAAATACCGCCGGTGCGTTTTTCAAACCAAAAGGCATTACTTGAAATTCATAATGCCCATAACGCGTCCTAAACACAATCTTGGGAATGTCTTCTTCGCGAACTCTCAACTGATGGTAACCTGATCGTAAGTCGATTTTTGATTAGACACTCGACCCTTGAAGTTGATCTAACAAGTCATCAATTCTAGGAAGTGGATAACGGTTCTTCACCGTTAACTTGTTAAGTTTACGATAATCGATGCACATGCGAAACGATCTATCTTTCTTCTTGACAAACAAAACTGGGGCTCCCAGGGTGAAGAGTTGGGTCTTATAAATCCCTTATCGGATAGTTCTTGAAGTTGTTTCGCCAGTTCTTTCATTTCGGATGGTGCCAACCGATAAGGCACCCGTGCTACAGGTGCAGCACCTGGTACCAAATCAATTTGGAACTCTACTTGTTGAGCGAAATACCCACAAAGTCATCAGAAAAAAACTTCAGGTAAAAGTCCTCTAACAAATCGGCAACATCCTCAAGTCGTTTTCACCTCCGACTTGTCCTTGGCTTCCTTCGTGGTAATGTGTGCCAAAAATACGTCACATCCCTTTGGACAAATTCACAATATGCTTTAGTTGTGGGGGGGGGGGGGGGGGGGGGGGGGGGGGTGGGCACGAATGATATTTAGGCGGTTTCTTCCCTTTGGTGTTTCCATTGCTTATTAACATCTCTCTTCCAAAAGGAACTCGCACAATCTTCTCGTCACAGATGATCACTCCATGATACTTTGTTAACCAATCCATTCCAATAATGACGTCAAAACTACCGAGTAGGACCAGCATCAAGTCGATGTTGAAAGGATGGTTCATGAAGTTTAGAGTGTAACCACGAATTATGGTGTTAACTCCTATGATTTTCCCATCGGCTAATTCTACATCATAATGAATTTCTAATGTAGTGGGGGTGATGCTAATCAAGGCACTAAAGGTATTAAATACAAAGCTCCTATCTGCACCAGTATCAAACAAAATTGTAGCATAACGGTTGTTGAGGAGAAACGTACCCGTGATGACGTTAGAGTCCGGGCTAGCATCTCTTACTCCCAAAGCATAAGCTCTTCCTTGAGTTGTGCCATTTCTGTTTCTATTCCCATAGTTCTTTAGTTTTAGACAATTCTTCTTAATGTGACCGATGTTACCACATTCATAGCATGCTCCTGCCTTTTGATTCTTGTTGTTCTTGTTGTTGGTATTGACCCGACAATCATTGGTAGCATGACCATACCTCTTGCAGTTTCCACATTTGGGTACACATTGCCCGGTGTGGTGGTAATTGTATTTGGTGCACAGAGGTAGAGTTCCAGTATAAGCCTTCTTTTCACCAAGGCCAGCAGTGTATGCCCTAGCTACATTTTGCTTCTTGTGGGGTTGTTGATTATTTCTTGATGAATCATCATCCTTCCTTTTGTTGTCATTCTGTCTTTCTGCATAAGTGCGTAGTTTCTGATCCATCTAGTCGTTGGCGAACTCGATAGCCTCATCAAGATTTTTGGGTCTTGCAGACATGACATTCCTATGAATGTTGTCAGGAAGTCCACTGATGTACTTGTCAACCTTTTCGGTCTCATCAGTAAGAAATTTGGTGCACATCAAAGCTAGTTCTTGGAAACGCTACGTATAGGCTGCAACATCGTTTTCCCTGACCCTAAGATTCCATAGTTCAATTCAAGTTTCTTGATTTTACCTTTTGGACAATATTTGTCCATCAACTTCTTCTTAAGAGTTCCCCAAGTCATAGCATAGGCAGCATCATGACCTAAGGTTCTCATATATCCATTCCACCAGGTTAGTGAAGCACCTAGTAGAGTGCAGGTAGCGAACTTCACTTAGTTGTCAATGGCACAACCGATAATGTGAAATACTGATTCCATCTTTTCGATCTATTGAGACAAGCCAACAACGCCTTTAGTTCCCTTGAAGTTCAAGGGTTCGCATTTTATGAAATCAGTGTAAGAACAGACACGTGTAGGTTGCACATGCCTTCTAAGTCCTCCACCCGAATCGTGGCTTACATCATCCTGAGTATGTGTAGAGTTTCTTTAGATTGCCCGATCGATCATAGTTTGAATGGATTCTGGAGTCATGGCGTCGTTTGCTCCTTGTCTTGTTACAAGCATGGTTCTATTAATCACAAGAATACAATGTATGTGAGATATAATTACAATGTTGATACAAATGGATATGATAATAATAATTACACTATAACACAATGAAGTATGAACAAAATGAAATCAATAATACATCAACATTTCATAACATAATGTCGAATCGTACATGATTTGTTTAGATACAAAATGACCACTAATGATCTAGTACAGAAAATGAAAATACGTCCTAGAGTCTATTAGCTGGGAGTTACCCATAAAACTTAATAGACTATACAAGATAGCTAGAAATGAAAAGTAAAACTAACAACTAATTCTGGTGTCCTCTATCGTATCAATCTGAGCTCTAGCCTCTAGTACATGGGTATGCATCATCTGTCTGACTGCATCATCCTCATCTCTTTAGTGCTGCCACTCCATACGACTCATGTGAGTCTCTTATGTCTCAAGTCGCACCAATAATGCCCTGTTCCGAGACTCAAAACTAAGGTAAGCCTGGCGTACCTCATGCAACTATGTCTCATAAGTAGTCCTCTGGCCTCTTACTACATCAATCTCGAGTCTAATGTCTCTGCGGTCAGTCCGAGCATTATGCAACTATGTATAAAAATCCTCACTCTCTTGCCTGTGAATATGTGCTTGGTAGCTGACCCTTAAGTTGACTTCCTTGATGGAGGTCATCATCCTATGCTCAGAATCCTGTAAAGCTCTAACATAACCAACATCCTCTACTCTGTCAGCAGCTCTAATAATAGTTCAGGCATCATGACCCGGACTACAAATTAAACCCTGTCCTGCCTTAACAGTATCAACAAAATTATACTGACCTCTAGGTGCTCTAGCAATAGCAGCAGCAGAACTCTCTGCTACATCACACCCATGTAGGGGAGCAGTAAGTATAAATCTCCTCCGAGGTGGCATATCCTCCTCGGGGATGTCATCAGTCTCAAATGCCTTTGTATCCCTAGCTGAGGGAACATGGTTAACAACAGGTACCATAGAAGAATCAGCCGAAGCTAGGTGCTCCTATTCCTCCTCGTCCTCAGTGGGCTCCTTATCCTCATCATCTGTATCATCATCATCGTCGTCATCCTCGGGCTCATGCTCCTCACTAGGATCCTCCTCAAGATCCTCCTCGGGATCCTCATCGTCATCCTCCTCGTCATCCTCAGGCTCATCTGGATAATCGATAGAATCCTTATCAGTATCCTCCTCCATCGAATTTGGGTCAACAATGTATCTAGGTGACTCAGCAGTCAGTGAAACATCATCAGCATAAGGCTGATCCTCGACCTGAATGTCATCGTCTGATGGTGCATAGTACTCTAGGTGCTCTGGCTCCGGAACATATACTGGTACATGCTCATCCAACTCTATGGGGTCAGGTACATAAGCATGTGACAGTGGGTGTGCCTGCCCTAGTTGGGCCACCTCCTCGTAAGGGTCCATCTCTAGAAGCTCGCTGGCATTCACGAGTGGAATACCCCATGATGATGGTCCGTTTGAATCAGAGGATACGGACGTATAGGTAACAGCGGACGATGCGTTGTCTGATGACATGGCAAATCTGTAACCATAATATAAACTTGTATAAGTATATTATATAGGACCATCGGTAATATACGTAAGGTAATATGAACACGTATATAACCTATGTAAGCACTTAGTATAATCAACTAAAGCTAAAATGGTGCATGACAGGTAAGCATGTATATTAGATGCAACTAGATGCAACACTACCCGTTTGCATGAATGTCCCTTTGAAAAACTTTTGAATGACACAATGTTTGAAAACGGTTATAGACCAAGCAAAAATATTTGACCTGGTTCTCTATAACCTTGGCTCTGATACCAATCTGTAACACCCCCAAATTGGGCCACATCGGAATATGATGTTCCGGCGGTATTACTTCGTAGATCAATAGCACAAGATACGAGAACGATCTTTATAAGAGTCGTTTGAAAACTGATACATTGGATTCCATAAATGGTTCGTTACAAAAGCTCATAGGCTTAACTTGTTTAACTTGGAAAAGTAATGATTTCACATCATAATAATAACCAAAAATGCAATGCATGTAAATATTTATGATAATATGACTTCAAAAGAAGATCATCCAATGTATCCATAACTTGCACCTCATTGACCTGAGAAAAACATGTTTAAACTGTCAACAATGATGTTGGTGAATTTATAGGTTTGTAAATTAAATATAGCGGATAGCAAGATTTCCCTGTAATAAAGTAACAAATACAATATCATAAAAATATATTACGAAATGCACTAAGCTCATGACACCGAAGCTAAACAATGTATGTATATCAAATACATATGAATGATGGTGCCCAATGTAGATGTTCAACCCGTAACATCTATGATTTCAAATGGTATACATTTGTCATTTCCGACCAACCGGTAAACTAGCAAGTTTTATTTGCCCGAACGGGGATGTTAATCCTAAATAGATCTATTCATAACATTCGCGCTCACATAATGCAATTAACAATTACATCTATGCAATTGACAGTTCATGATAAAGGGCATAGTAGGTTATAGCTACTTAGGCAAACTTGTAATATTTGAATTTAAAATGTACTTGCATCCATTTTGTAAAACAAACATGATCTCATCCCCGAGATTTGATAAATGATTAAAAGTATAAAAGTGGGGACTATAAACTCACCTTGATGCAATAGCAAGATAATATCAAATAAGTGCAGGCATGGAAAACGATGCAACTCTATCCGCTACCTAAATTAATAATATGCATATTATTAATTATGTAATATACTAAAATGTATGCAATCTTATCTTTAGTATTGTGCTTGAGTTGAGAAAATATTACTTGCTTAAAATGTGGTTGTTCATGAAAATTTGCCAAATGTATTGGGTCATAATCTTTTACAATTAAACATGTAAATTACGATATCAGATAATTTAGAAACTAGGTCGTGGGTACTTTTATAGTTAATTCAATAGACATTTAGTTTGGTCTCTAAACGTGTTAAACAATTGGACGAAGTTATAACAAAATGCATTTAAAAATTAAGTTTTCTTTATAAAATTTAGGGGACAAATGCAAAAGTTTATAATTAAATCTTAGACTCGTTACTCAATAAAATTTCAAACAAAAAGTGGTTTTGAACACTAGGCCATGAGTACAACAATTCATCTTTTATAAGTTTTGCAATTCGAAGTCGTTATAGTGACTAAAAACGAGGCCAAAGTAAGGGGTGTCGACCATTCAGCCAACAGTATTAACTTGGTCGAAAAACATGGCAGCAGTACTAACTTAAGGGTCTATTTTCGGGTTCGTTACCCTGTATTAGGATAAACTAAAAGTGCCTATATAAACTATGTCAGGTCTACTACAACTTATCTTTTGTAAGTTTTATGATTCGAGGTCGATAGTGGGGTAAAAAAATGATGCCAAAGATGGGGGTGTCGCGACTTTCCAACACTTTTAACTGTTGACATATGGGATAATAGTACTAACTTTAAGCTTAGTTTTTGGATTCGTTACGCAACCTTATGACAAACTGAAAATACATTTGTAAACTAGTATAGGAGTACTACAATTCGCCTTTTATAAGTTTCGTGGTTAGAGGTCGATAGCTTGGTCAAAAACGAGTGCAAAGGGAGGGGGGTCGCGACTGCCAACAGTTTTAACTGTTGAGTACACGACAGCAGTACTAACTTAAGTCCCTATTTGCGAGTTCGTTTCTTAATCATTTTCGTGATTTAAGTTGCTAAATAAAGCCTACCATGTTGACAATAAAACGCCCCCATTTATTGACTCTATGTCTAAGTCTAAGTAGGTCAGAACATGGCCTAAAGTCGACCCAACATGGCAGTTTTCATACACATAAAATAACAGATTTGTAAGTCTATTTCCAGCTTCGTTATAAAGCGTTAAAAGCTTAAATTTTACATGAACGCTACTCCTATACTACGTTAACGAATGATAAATTAAGAAATTTCATTGGTCAAGTTTGTCAACGGGTTTCTCAATAAACCCGTATACATCAGAAGGTTTATCAAAAGAAAATGTTTTGCTTTTAAACGTGTAATTCGGCTAACCATGATTAATTATATATGTCTCGTTACAAAAAGGCCTAACACATAGTTTCCTAACAACATATGACCAAGGGTTACTTTTAATTGTAAGTTAACAATTTCTAGTTTCTTGTTTCTGTTACAGACACAAACAAACATGCATATTTATGTTTTACATGAAACTTACAATTTGGTAGTGTGTTTTTATATTTTAAACAAAACGTTCTCAAGCACAATTAAACCAAGGACGAATGCAGGTAAATAAATAAAACAGAAGAGGTGCAAACTCACAGAAAACGTAAAGGAGGATGCTCATAGGACTTGACCTAACGAAACCCTAATTTTTGCTACAAGACCAACTCGTTGCCACAACTGTTATACCAACTTCCCGTAGCACCTTGTCCTCCACTCGTGTACTTGGAAACAACCCTTAAAACACCTCTAGTCTTCTTGCACTTCGACCAACAAGAAAACTCACAAGTGACGAATTTAGGGTTTTTAGATTTTAGGATATCTTGTGTGTTGAATGATAAGAGGAGTAGGTTTGCTGTTTGATAGCAAGAGTGAGGAACCATCTTATTTATATACATACTTAGGGTAGTTTTACTAGTCAAAGAGGTACTCACATGTATATGTAACTGCATATTGGGGAAGGCATCTTGCACAGGAATAAAAAGGCGAAAACTATTTATGGATTGAAGGGATTTTAAACGTTGGGAATGGGTTTTGATCATTGAAAAATAGAGTAGTGAGGAGGGGGGTTTTATTTGGTGTGTTAAGGAGGAAAAAGGGTCATGGAATATTTGTATATCTTGATAATATTAGACGTGTATAGATATGCTTATAGGAGAGGGAATGTCGACATTCATGCTAGTTTGTAGGAATACATGGGTTTTTATTTTATTTATTTTTTTAGGTTATATCTAGCTCCCTAATTTATAAAAGTTAAATTTTTGGTGTAGTTTGTTTTAATGAGTTTTTACTTGGATAAAATTAAATGAATGTGACCAAGAAAATTTTTTGTCGTGAAAAATAAATTAAATGATGAATACGAAGGGATCGTGTAGGGTCTTAATGAGCTTGGGTTATGTCTCTAGCTAAATGTTAAATTTTTGTGCCCACGCGATTTAACTAATGCGGTTTAGATGCATAGCTACGCGAAATAAGCTAAAATAAAAAAAATAATTAAATAATATAAATTCGGAGTCGTAACATGACCTGAAATCATGGGGTGTTATAAGAGGAGTACATCATGGATTGGACAATTTCTAGATACTTGGTTCAAGGATGTACTCTTGTGGGGTTAAGAAGTATTACTAGTGAAATTTTTTAGTTTTCTTAGGTGTGTATAATTGTATATCCAGCCCTATGGCTTATTTAAGTGTAAGATGAGTTAATTTTTGTATAGTGGGTATAAAAGTGGTTATTTGTTTGAGTATAGACGGGTATTGGTGCTTCCGGGTACGCTTAAATGTATTTTATTGCGAAACATAAGCGTTTTACGTAACCAATAAAAATAAAATATGATAAGTAATATATTATCCTCGTAATAATTATATAACACTTGCTTGACGTAAACTTTTATTTGTTTGATGCCCGTTTACGTTGAATGTTGATTTTTAGTTTACGCGATTTAACTAAACGTTGGAAATTAAAGGTGACCATAAAAAAGTTTAAAATAAATAGTTGAATATTTATTGACATAACAAGACGTGAAAATGCGGATTGTTACAGTCTCCCCGTGTTAAAATAATTTTGTCCCAAAATTCAGGTTGAGTTGCCTTCCGGAGTGTGTTGGTGAAAAGGTGCGGTTACTTGTTGTGGATTACTTATTTTCATTCTTCCAAAATTATGGTAACAAATTTTGTTTTCCTTATATTGAGAGTCTCACTGGGATGGGTTTCCATTCCTTGTATATGCCACTTAAGATTTTTCATCCTTGGTATTTTCCTCCTTAATTGCCTCAACTTAAACGTTCAAGTTTCGAATTTATTGTGGTGACTAAGGTTTGAATCCTAGTGGTCTTATCCGTTCCTTTCGGCTTAAAGCGTTAGTTATAACGTTCTCCTCTCCAGGGTGATAACGGATTTCATACCTATGATGGCATTACCAATACTAAGTTCTATGTCATTTTGTCAACGTTGAATGGGTGATTTAGTAAAATCTCTAATGGCGAGCAAATTTGATAGCGAATTGTCCTAGGGCGACTAGTGATGTGTCTAGACTTCTTGGCTTAGGATTTGGTATAAGATGATGTCGACTTTATAGTAAGATGGAGTAAAGGTCTGCTTAGTTGCTATGGTTACTAATTCGATTTCCCGAAGTAAACGCGTTTTATGAATACGCACACAAAACTTTGCTTTTCAAGGATGTAAGTAGAAAATTGATTTTGACAAAAGTTTTAAGGTGACTACTCTCAGCATGGCATGGTCCTTCCTGAATTATACATAGGTGACCAGGCTATGTATATTTGAGGGCTAACGATGCGATGCTTATTTTCGTCAAAATTGTGTTATGTATAAATAAGTATCAAAGAGTTTTATAAGATGACAAAATGATTCACAAGGTGATTGTAAGGTTGTTGATAGGATGAAAATAAAATGGTTTGCGAGAAATCGTCTGATGGTTTACACGACAATAGCTAAATGACTCATGGGGTGACAATAAAATAATTTATGTGATGAAAAGTGGTTTCATAAGGTAAGAACAAGATAATTCATAAAGTGATGGTAACGTAGTTTTCGAGATGATTGCAAAATAGTATGTAAGATGTCAAGAAGGTAATTCATAAGGTATTCGTGAAATGATTGTGAATAGATTATAAAATGTTAGTTTATTGAACAATGGTAAAATAGTTTGTCAATGATAGTAAAATAGTTTATTAAAAGATAGTTTATCAATCGATAGTAAGGTAGTTTGTTAAAGACATCAACTTTGTTTATGAGACGATACTAAAATTGTTTATGAGGTGGTATCAAAATAGTTTTCGAAGGAATCACGTGACAGTTCATAATGTAATAGTAAGGAGTTTATGTTGTGGTAATAAATTGTTTATGAATTGATAACAAAATAGTTTTTAAAAAAATGACCATGGAAACAGTTTATGAGGGACAGCGAAATAGTTTATTGTGTGATAGTGATATGTTTTATAAAATCATAATGTTGTTTTAGTAAGTGATTTTCATGAATAAATAGAGAGTTGAAATAAAATTGACGAAGTTTTCATAATACCATAATTTGATAGATAATTGGTTTCATTGTTTTTCCCTCTAAAATACTACATGTTTTCTTAATACTACAAATCTCCAATACAAGCTAGTACATAAATCATGAAGCAAGATGTCTATGAGTGTTGTCCGAACTAACTGGTCACGAGCTCCTTGAGTTTCCTGAAGTCCTCTCGGTCCCGACGCTAGGACTCCTTAACCGTAGCCAACTACTGCTCCATCTTAATACGAACATGTCTCTCACGGTTACGAGTAATCTTCTCGATTGCCTCCGTAGTCTTAATCTTAGCACATAATGAAGGATTCTCTGCCTCAGCAATGTCTACCCTAAATCTCATAGCCGTCAGCTCCTCCTGTATGGGCACTACTACTAAATGCTCCTATATGCCTCGTATAGCCTCCCTGTGTTGGGCTTGTGTCCTCACAACGGCCGCTGCAGGAAAAGCAACTGCAGCGACGGGCTCTAGGTGAATGATATCCACCCTGATATCAATCGGGTCCCAAGATTCTCCTCAGCAGAGACATGAATAGTGGGTGCAGCCATAACATGCACAACCAAGAGTTTATATAAATCTTCTTTATATGAAACCATGCAAGATGCGTGCAGTATGGAAGGTAAACATGATGCAAGATGATGTATGGTGAATGAATATGCACTCATGGTAGGGATGCAAACGTGACATGGCGAATTGGAATGGATCATGGTATGAATGGATGATGGTATGAATGAATGATGGTATAATATCATATAAGATACATTAATGCTGTATGATGGTTTAATTTCATATAAGATGAGATTAATGTTTTAGGACCTACGAGTTTTATAGTAAGTTGTCTTAAAACTTGTTCTTGTATTTTTTATATTAACTTCTATATATAAAATAAGTGTAAAAATATACGCCAGGCGGGGTATGTATGTTAATATAATATATCTATATATAATATTCTATATATATTATATATATATTATATTATATTTATATACACTACACAATATTCATTTATATATATATTTATATATATATATATATATATTTATTAGTTATATATATTTATATATTATTATATACACATACACAAACTCACACCCAAACATACATATATATAAGTCACGTAAGAAGTGACAAAGACAAGTAGTGTGTATGCACATGAAAAAGTTTGATGTGATGCAATGTTTGTGAAAACGATTATAGTCTAGGTAAAATATGCAATCTAGTTCTCTATAACTTGGCTCTGATACCAATCTGTAACACCCCCAAAATGGGTCGCAACGGAATAATGTCCGGGAGCGTTACTTCATGAGTACCTTTGCACAAGATATGAGAACGACCTCTAGATGAATCGTTTGAAAATGATACATTGGATTTAATTAAATTGTTTGTTACAAAAGCCCAAAGCTTAACTTGTTCATCTTTGTAAATGTAAAGGTTTTAATACATAACAATTACTCAAAATGTAATGCACCCAAATCTTTATAGTAATGTGACTCCAAAATGAAGACCACCAATGTATCCTTGTTTCTTGTACCTTATTGACCTTAGAAAAACATGCTTTAAAACGTCAACATAAAGTTGATGAATTCACAGGTTTAAGTTATGTCTAAAGTAGGACTACAAGATTTCTAGGTGTATGATAAGTAACGAATACAATATCACAAAAGTAATTACGAAATTCACTAAGCTCATGACACTGAGGCTCAACATATATGTGTGCAAAATAATGCAACTAATATGCCCGTGTAGATGTTCAACCCGCAACATCCAAATTATTCCGACATGGTATACATTCGTTGTCCGGTAAACCGGCACAGTGAGCGCTACTCACCCGAACGAGGATGTCAATCCCAAATAGATCTATTCATAACATTCGCGCTTACAATCCAGTAATTAACAATTCATGATTCATGGGCATAGTGGGTTATAGCTACTTAGGTAAACTCGTAATTTGTATAGAAGTGTACTTGCGTCCAATTGTAAAACAATGCATGTTTCTCACTCCAATGTTGTAAATCATTGTAATTGTATAAAAATAGGTCTATGAACTCACCTCGAGTGAATGTGTTGATTATATAAATCAAGTATGTAAATTGTCACGTATAGTCCAACTGCAACCTAATTAAATATAGGTCGTATAAGTATAATGTATTTAATTCAAATATAATATCGCAAGTTATATAGTTACACCACCACCTAATAGTTTTTGATTAATTTAATATGTTGAAATAATAATTAAATCATACTTTGTTAAATAAGGGTATATATATTTATATCCGTAAAGAAAATATTATTTTTGTTCAACAATGTATTATTCGTTAATAATATATGATTTAATATTTTTATTGATTATATAATGATATTATATAATTAGTTTAATCGATTTTATAAAAATAGTGCACAAGTAATAAAATATTGCATAAGGTTTTATAAACCTTATATCTTCATCATTTCAGCTGCTTTTTACATGTTATTTATATCCATGATTTCATATTAAGAAAATCTATCAAAATATTATATTTATAATATTTTATTTCTGATGAACAGTAACTTTCACAATTTTTTAAAATATAAAAACCTACTTTTATGTATTTAATTATTTAAAACTTGAAAAAAGCATAACTCATTCATTTTAATTCTGTTTTGCTTGTTCTTTATATGTATGGTATCGTGACGAGATAAACTATGTAAATAAAAGAGTTTATAAAACTATTTTTATAAACTTAAAATTTATAAAACCCGTATCTCATTCGTTATAATTCCGTTTTTAGAGTTTCTTACATGCTTGGAATCCTCATAACATGTACTTTCATTATAAAATATTTAGAAATTTCTATCATGTCTATAACAGTAATGGTTTTTATAAAATAACTTTTATAAAGACACTTTTATATATTTATTTATCGTAAACTCGTAAATGTCATAACTCCTTCGTTATTGATTTGTTCTTCATGTTCTTTATAGATTTGGAAAGCTCATAATATGTAATATCACAAAAAAATGTCCTTAAAATTTTATTAGGTACGAAATAGGTGCAGTCTTTATAAAAATACTTTTATAAAAACACTTTTTATTGTAATCTTGCAAATGTCGTAACTTCTTCGTTTAAGATCAGTTTTGAGTTCTTTATATTCTTACGATCCTTATAATATGTACTATTTTATAAAAATGATTTCATAATTTTATCAGATTCGGATCTTAACAGTAGGTATAAAAACAGTGGGCATTTTATATAATTTATAAATTAGTTTTTATAAATCTTTTACTTGAGAAATTTTGTACAAGTCCTTTACCATACCTTATGCCATATGTCTTACATATTTTGGGTCCTCTAAATTGTCCATAGTGATTGTCCAAGTGAAGTCCTCATGATCTTTTATTTATAAACTTTTTATAAATAAACTTTCAACAAATTATTTTATAAACTAAACATATAAATTAATTAACACTTATATAAAGTGTGTTCTTCTATTTTAAACATTATTTCGCCATACATATATATAAATTCGAATCTCATATGATCTTGTAATATTTCATAATCATAAAAACAAACTTAGTTGGTGATTAACATAAATAACAAGTATATGGATCATGTAAATGAATAAGTAGGAAGATTAAAGTTTAGGAAGACCTTAGGAGTGTGTAGGATGAACAAGAACACAAGATTAAACCCCAAATAATAAACCCAATTCGAAACCCTAACCAAGAAACCTTAGTTTTTCTTCTTGATATAAACCTTTATAAACCAAAACCCAAGCTTCCAAATTAATTCCCAACACCTTAGATATTACTACTATGAATACTAGTATGCATGTATCTTTGTAGAAATCAAAATTTATGGATACCTTAAGATGAAGTTTGGAGCCGTAGGTTATTTGGGAGAGGAAGAGAGAATTTGTGAAGTTTGCTAGTGAATTATGAAAGAGTATGTGTTATCTATCCTAGGACTTGCTAAATATAAGAAGAGGTTTTACAAAACAACATCAAAATAAACCTTCGACTTGCAATGCTTTTATGTACCAAGTGTAAGACCTCTCCTCCTCCCTATGAGGAGGGAATGGCCAAGATGAGGGGAGTACAACATGGATTGGACAATTTCTAGATACTTGGTTCAAGGATGTACTCTTGTGGGGTTAAGAAGTATTACTAGTGAAATTTTTAAGTTTTATTAAGTGTGTATAATTGTATTTTCGGCCCTATAGCTTATTTAAGTGTAAGATGAGTTAATTTTTGTGTAGTAGGTATAAAAGTGGGTATTTGTTTGAGTATAGACGGGTATTGGTGCTTCCGGGTACGCTTAAATGTATTTTATTGCGAAACATAAGCGTTTTACGTATCCAATAAAAATAAAATATGATAAGTTATAAATTATCCTCATAATAAATATATAACACTTTTTTGATGTAAACTTTTATTTTTTTGAGGCCCGTTTACGTTGAATGTTGATTTTTAGTTTACGCGATTTAACTAAACGTTGGAAATCAAAGGTGACCGCGAAAAAGTTTAAAATAAATAGTTAAATATTTATTGACATAACAAGATGTGAAAATGCGGATGGTAACACCGGGTTCTGAACTGAATTGTTTAGAAGTCATTACCGTCAACTCATCAAAATCAACATGTATAGTTTCAATAATCATTCGGGTCCTCTTGTTGTAGATTCTAAACGCTTTCTTCGCGGGAGCATAACCAACAAAAATTCCAATATCAGCCTTCGGTTTTAACTTACCAAAATCTTCACTGTCATTAGTGGGATAACACAGAGCACCAAAGACATAAAGATACGATAAGTTAGGTTTTCAATCATGGAGAAGTTCATACGGTGTTTTGTTGTGATGTTTTCAGATTAATGATCGGCTTTGTGTATAGCAAGTTGTCGCAACTGCCTCTGCCCAAAGAAATAACGGAGCCTTTGAAAATATCAACATGGTTCGAGTAGCTTCCACTAAAGTACGGTTTCATCTTTCGACAACGCCATTCTGTTGTAGAGTGTGAGCCATGGATGTTTAATGTAAGATTCCGACTTCTTCATAGTAAGCCCTCAGTGTTTGATTGACGAATCCAGTTCCATTATCAGTCCTGATGTTACGAACGGGCTTGGATCATTTTTAGGAATTTGATTACGAACTCTGGAACTTCATCCTTTGAATGTAGAAATTTCACCCATGTAATCCGAGAAAAATCATCAACGATAACCAGTATGTATTTCCTCCCATTGATACTCTGAACTCTCATTGGCCCGCAAAGATCCATATGCAACAATTAGAGTTTTTCCTAAATAGAGTATTTTGCTTTGGGTTTGTATGAATGTTTCTTGCTTTTACCAAGAGCACAGGCAGAGCACAAGTGATCCTTCTGATACTTTAGTTTTAGAAGACCTCGGACAAGACCTTGTTTGGCAAGATAATTGATGTAATCAAAGTTTAAATGAGATCATCTTTGATGCCACAACCACGACTTGGTCTTTGAGGCCTTAGACAAGAGACATATAGGAGAAGATAACATCAAATTTTCCATAGATTAGAATCCCTTGATCCTTTAAGCAAAACCACACCTTCCAAATCACGTACGAAGCATGTGTACTTGTGAAAAGCAACCTCGAGATCTGAATCACAAAACTAGCCCACGGAGAATAAATCATGACCTAAACCTTCCACATAATAAACCCTTGAAATTGTAACATTTCCCATTTGATAGTCTCCATAACCCATTATCTTTGCAATATGATCATTCCTGAATCTTACAGTACCCAAAAATTTACTAACGAAGTTGATGAGTTGAGAGCGATTTTCGGTCATGTGCTTAGAGCACCCGGAGTCCAAATACCACAAAACAATTTGGACAACTTGCGAATAATCAGAGAAGAAGATGTATTGGAAATAGTGGATCCCTGAGATTGATTAGGTTCTTTAGTGTTAGAAGTCTTAGATTTTACAATCTTAGATTTGCTAGTGGACTCAACAGATCTTGATGCTTTTGGTCTCCTACTGTATACCTTAAGGTCTGATGTTATTACTGGAGAAATAGTCGTTTCCTTAGGGGACACTATTTCAGAGGTAATCCTAGTTAAAGGGCACCTATTTCCAACTATAGTGAATATCTTTCCAGTAGGTTTCTATCTATATCCAATTTTAGTAAACACCTTTCCTGTAGGTTTCCATTCTTTTCTCTTTTTGTTGCTTTTAGGTTTAGATTTAGATTTGGAGCGCACATTCACATCATTCATAAAATTAATGAGACACATATCATGAGTAGCATCAAACAAACATTTGTTACAAGTAACATACAGGGTTTCAAACTTAGCATTTCTCACAGAATGCTTAACAATTGCATTACTAATAGGTTTAGAAATAGAATTAATCTTATTCAAACTAGATTTAACTGTCCTAGGGTGTTCTTCTACTTTATTCTTCTCATTGCTACTTGATGGTCGCGAGATCATATTTTTCTTGGTATTGCCTAAAGGCTTTGATCCGCTAGTACTAGTAGTAGTGTTTACTCCTATAGAAGGCAGCAAAGGTTGTTAGAATCTATTGTTTTAAGAGAATCAGTCTACTTAAGAAGGTTGTTTAAAGATGTGACATGCACAGCAAACCTTACCTTTTTGTCCTTGTTTATGGGTGTGACAAAAACTAATTCCTCATTAGTGTTTGGTGAAGTAGGGCATGTCTTAGAGGCATAAACTAATAATTCTTGAACGTGTTTTGTAAACATGCAAGCATATTCTAAGAGAGGTTTACTAGGATTCTATTTTCTATCTCATTCTACAATTCTATGAAGGGTGTCTGTATATTCTATGGTCTTGTCAAGATAAACCACATGGACATCCCTATTGTTCTTAAGTCTATGAGAAATAGGTTCTATGTCAAGCTTGAACATTCCTGGAGCAATAGTGGCAGCAAGTTTTAAAACAACAGTATCGACAACATTTTTTCCTTTAAGTTTCCTTAATTCATTTTTCAATGATGTAATATCAAAAACCTTTTCTTATACTTAAGCATTTAAATCCGAATTTTCAATAGACTTTGCATTAATTTGAGCAATTAGAGAGTCATAATGTTCTTTTGATCAAACACGTGTCTATTTAATTGAGTTAAATTAGTCTTTGAAAATTGATTTCAAATGCTCTTGTTTTTTTCTTAAATTTTCATTTTTAGAAAATCATTTTGCCACACTATGCTCCAGCTTAATGTTGATTGTGTTGATCCTAATCCTTGATCGATTCTTTAGCTTGTATAAAGAATATGTTACCTTGAATAAATCCAAAATAACACTGATAGAAACTTTGTGTTGAATATTAAAGAGTATGTCTTTAATACCTAGAAGAATTATGAATAAAACAGTGAATATGAAAGAACACAAATGTAACCAAAAAGCTTCAATATTATTATGATGAATAATACGAGTACTCTGGCTAGTACTAGGGTTTACAACCTTGAAGCTATATCTTTACACACACTTTTTCTCCATTCAAAACTATGTGTCTATGATCTCTTTATATAGAGAGATCATAAGACTTACAAGGAAACATAATTAATACAATTAATTACACATTATAGGGTCTCCTTTTATACACCAAGGAGTCCTAATGGGCTTACAATACTTTCCTAAGTATTTAGTCAAACATATTGAATACTATGACTAAGTATTTAATATTTTCCTAAACATGTAGTCAAATGTATTAAATACTTTCTCATAAATCTTCTCAATCAGCATATAATCTTCTCAATCAGCATTAACTTCAGATGTAATCTTCTCAATCAGCATTAACTTTCCATGTAATCTTCACAATCAGCATTAACTTCAGTCTTTCAGCAGTATTAAGTTAGTACTGGCAGTACTAACTTTGCTCTAGCAGTACTAAGTTTACACTAGCAGTACTAACTGATTAGTACTGGCAGTATTAACTCAGTTAATACTGTTAGTTATAAACTGAGTACTAAATTATGCTTGGCAGTACAAACTCTGTCTTGGCAGTATTAAGTATGAAGACTTTAATTCCCAACAATCCTCCCCTAAACTTGATATTCATCTTGTTAATCATCAAGTTTCTTCATTAAAGGCTTCTTGATCCCAACAATCCTCCCCTAAACTTGATGTTCATCTTCTGAATCTTCAAGTTTCTGGATAAAAGCTTTATCTTGACTTGGAGGATGTAATCAAACACTTCTTTACTTCTTGTACTGTGACTTGTCATTTTGTTGAGTCAACTCTGCTCCTGCTCTCTTTTCATCATCAAATTGATCATGCAATTTCACAGCTGCTTTATAACCAAGTCTTTCTTGCTCTTGTTACCTTTTTGTCTTCAGGGCTGTTTAACCTCACTAAATCTTCCAATTCTGTCTCTGGGTTGCCCTGCACATAAGAAAATCAGACCTTCTTGGGAACCCAAGCCATTACAGACCTGGATCTTCCTCTTGCATCAACATAATCATATCTCTTCAAAGTGATTGATGCACTATTAGGTTTGACAGGTCTCCAAACCCAACATGCTGATGCTTTAACAGCATTAACCCGATTCGTCCTAACAGCATTAACCACTGCCTTTGGTCTAGCAGTATTAACTTGTCTTGAGCAACAACAACAAACAGCATTAAGATAACTTTGTCTGGCAGTATTAAGTGAAATTGGGCCAGACCTAGTTAAGATTTTTCTTGGAACCATGTGTCTTTTTGGATTGGGTTGAGTAATTCTTGGAGAATTTTGATGGTTCACCCTTCTTGCATTGTTCCACACTGGTTTTTCCTCCCTTTGACCATTTAGCTGTCTCTTTTGTTTACATGTATACTGGAGGTGATCAAAACTTCCACAGACATAGCATGCTTTGTTATACATTACAAAGTTACTTCCTAGTTGTTGGGACTTCAGATTATTCCAATTTCTTTGGTTTCCCCTAGGAACTTTTGATCTGTACATCTCAGCATACCTAACTGTTTTCCTAACTGGTTTTTCTTGTTGTTTTGGTCTAACAACATCAACTTTAGGAATAGTAGGAACAACAGTTTTCTTTTCTACCACAACAGGAGACTCAACTTCATCCTCATTATCAGAAACCCATTCTTCAATCAAAGGAGCATCAGAATTTTTCTTAGTCTCATTTGAAGAATTTTCATAAACACTTTTATTGGCTCTCAATCCATAGCCTTCAAACTCAGGTTGTTAAAACTCCTCAAGACCAGAGTTTGACAAATCAATAGTAGGGGGTGAAAATAAGCCTGTAAGTGGAGGTGCAACTGCATTATACCCCACACCTTTTCTATTGTTATCAGATATTTGACTTCCTATCAATTTATCTAAGCTCTTAGAAGCATTTTCAAAATTATCAATTTTAAACTGATTGCTCTCTTTTTCTTTCTTAAGTCTTTCTATCTGAATCTTAAGAGCATTAATTTCTGATTCATTAAATGAGGCATCTCTTTTAAGAACAACAATTTGATCACAAAGCATACCATCATTTTTCTTGTGGAAGACTAGTTGTTCTTCCACAGAAGCTAAACCTTTTTTATTATTGGCTAAATTGAACTCTGATTGGTTTAGCTCTATTCTCAAATCATCATATTTCTTTTTAAGAGTTTCATAGTTTTTTAGATATGATTTAGAACAAGTAGTTACCTCAGAGTCTGAAAGAGCCATAGGACCATCTCTTTCGTGTGAGTAAAGGACTCTTCTTGATAGTTTCTTCTAGATCAAAGTTTCAGAACACCTACTCTGATACCACTTGTTGATCCCAATCCTTGATCGATTCTTTAGCTTGTATAAAAAATATGTTACCTTCGATAAATCCAAAATAACACTGATAGAAACTTTGTGTTGAATATTAAAGAGTATGTCTTTAATACCTAGAAGAATTATGAATAAAACAGTGAATATGAAAGAACACAAATGTAACCAAAAAGCTTCAATATTATTATGATGAATAATACGAGTACTCTGGCTAGTACTAGGGTTTACAACCTTGAAGCTATATCTCTACACACACTTTTTCTCAATACCAAAACTATGTGTCTATGATTTCTTTATATAGAGAGATCATAAGACTTACAAGGAAACATAATTAATACAATTAATTACACATTATTTACAAGGAAACTATATAAGGAAACTAAATCTTCTCTTTAAAGCATATTATGACTCCTTCAATAATGTTGATCTCGTTTCCTTCTTTAGCGTATCTTGTTTCCCAATCAGCATTAATATCTTCAGTCATTAACTTCAATCAGTAGGTAATCTCTTCAATCAGCATTAACAATATTTACTAGCAGCATTAACTTTGTACTAGCAGTACTAACTACTTAGAATATTTTCTTCAGTCTTCACCAGCAGTCTTAAGTCCTTCACCAATATTAAGTTAGTACTGGTATTACTAACTTTGCTTTAGAAGTACTAAGTTTACTGTAGCAGTACTAACTGATTAGTACTGGCAGTTTCCAACACTTAGCATATTTCCATGTATCTTGAGCAGTA
This sequence comes from Tanacetum coccineum, assembly GCA_026074375.1. Taxonomy (NCBI): domain Eukaryota; kingdom Viridiplantae; phylum Streptophyta; class Magnoliopsida; order Asterales; family Asteraceae; genus Tanacetum; species Tanacetum coccineum. Next base: position 38,167 of record BQNB010000080.1, read on the forward strand.
CTAAATTATGCTTGGCAGTACAAAGTATGAAGACTTTAATTCCCAACAGATTGTTTCAATCTCATCAATATCTTTCTTTACATTTTCCACACCTTCTTTTTCCATCAAAGATTTAATTCTTTCCTTCAACTTCCTAATGACCGTTTCCTTCTTTTGTGACTGATCTTTCAATTCATTATTTCAAACAAGTGATTAAATGTGGGAGCATTTAGGTTTTCACCAGAATTATCTCTTTGAAAAATTTCTTATTGGAGTTGAGATTATAATTCCAAGGAAATGCAATGTTTTTCTAATGTTGAATAACTTTTGACAAGTTTATCATAAACCTCTTTTTCAATGAAATCTTTCTTTTTGAGAAGCTCAGCCTCAAGTTCGAGACACTTACAGCATTCATTCACACATGACTTATTCACATCATAAATATCAATAAAATTCAAAGCAATATGCATAATATCTTGAGACATGATTTGGTTCAAGAGTTGATCATTATCCATCTGAAGTTGTTTGATTTGAATTTCAAAATTGTTTTTGTCTACAGAACACTGATCAACAACAGCTTCCATTTGGTTAAAAACAGTTTGAACTTCAGTAATTTCATCTAGAAGAGTTTTATCAAACGCATTAAATGTGTATTTTAAAACTTTTAAAAATGGAATTATTTCAGCTACAAAACATGCTTTTGTATGCTCAAAACCCCATGCACCTGCTGTAATAGCATTAGATGTGGTTCTATTTTTCACAACCTTGTCAAATTTTATAAGCTGATATTTTAGTTTTTTAAGGCTTTCATTTACTAAACTCACCTTAGGAAGTTTACGAGGAGTGTTGGGATTCTTGATTTGATGAGACAAAATAAATAAAAGAATGAAACATAAGGACTAAATCTAGCATATCAGAATTCTACAAGCTGATGGAGAATTATAAAGATTTGGTCAAAGATTTACAAGATAAAGATAAGAAAGTATTTAAATTAGTTTAATTAGTTTCCTTATCATATTGATTTTCTTCCTTTGTAAGTCATGATCTCTCCCATTATAAAGAGATCATAGACATAGGTTTTAGAGATAGCAGAGTCGACTGATGAGAGTCGAATAGTAAAAGGTGTGTGTGTACACCATAGTTAGATAGTTATTTGGTGTAACCCCAAGATTGTGTTTGGGGAAAGAGGGAAACGTATGTATAATAAAACCTTGTTAAACAACATTGTTCTTATTGTTATTATTCTATTGCATATTGTTAATCTTTGATGTTTATAATCCTAGATGAGATCTAACCTATCTCGAGCTTAAACGATCTTAGAGTCTATCAGATTATTTAGACTTCTCAATTGGTATCAGAGCCTTGTGGCTCTCGATCTAGGATATACAAGGTTGTTTTGAAGTCGTGTTCTTGGTGAAAAAGAATATACGAATCTGTTTTATTGGTGATTTTGGTGAAGTTAGGATTTCTACGACACTAAAAAGTGTCGTCTTTATACTTAAAAAAAAGAAGACGACTATGATTATTTTTGGTGCAAGTCGTGTTGGTGAAAACTAGGGTTTTTCATTAAACCCTAATCTGGTCATGAAGATTAATTCGTCCTTGGTTCCAAGAAGTAGCAGGTACGATTGGTTTGTGAACAAAAGAACGAGCAGCAGGGTTTGACAATCAGCTAATCGTTTCTTGGTGTTAAGAAGAAGCTGTTGAAAACCCTAATTATCTATGGTTTGGTCATTTATTGGTATGAAGAAAAAGGTAGTAGGATTTTGATCTTGATTCAAGTTTGTACTGCTCACATTGATTATTAAAGCTGCTTGGGCTTGAAGGTATGTTAGTACTGCTTATGTACATGTTTCTGTTGTCAATAAAGAAAAGAAAGGTTAATACTGCCAATGAACACTTAGTACTGCTAATAGAAGTTAATACTGCCAGTATAATGTTGAAAGTTTATACTGTCAGTTAGATAGTAGTACTGCTAGGCTTACAAGTTAATATTGCTGCTTATGTGAACTTAAAACTGCCAATGCAAATTAATGCTGCTCTAAGAACGAGTTAATACTGCTGATTGGATTCGAAACAGGTTGTTTCATGGAAGATTAGTACTGCTATCGTGAAGAGTAGATTACTAAAACTGTTTTGGTGTAGCAGTAATTGACAGGAAAGATGCTGCTATTTAGTTTGGGTTTTCGTGATATACAACAGTAGTAAGCTCAAGTTTATTCGGTTAATACTGCTATATGTTGCTATTGTTGGTGTTCGTGTTTAATGCTACTGCTTCATGTATTAGTATTGCTAGGTTTATAAGCAGATACTACTATTTGTTTGTTTATACTGCTAGCATTAAATGAGTTTGTGCTGCTAGCTTTATGCAATATTGGATAACACATACAGATTGATTCTCGGTTAGATTCCGATTCGATTAAATTGATAAAAAGGCTATTATTTTGGGATTATTTGAAGATTTGATTACGGAGACAATTGAATATCGTTTATTTGATGTTGTAGTTGAGTTTCACAGATGCATGTTCTTACTATATCTTAAACGGCTTAAACGTTTGAAGATAACTTGTTCGTGCTTAATTAATGGTGACGAAGACTTGAAGAATCTAGCAATGTGTGATTTTTCTTATGATGCTCAATGCTCACATTTGCTATCACTTAAAGGAGTTACGTTGTAGTGCTCAATGTCTCATATTAGTTGAGGATTCTTTCAAGAGGTTGCGGATAAACAAGACATAAGACACAAGTTTGGGATATTCTATTTCTTCATCAAATTCATTATACTCAGTCTTCTTCATCAATAATCATTATAGAGAGGCTACATAATTAAAGATGTTCATGCACAGTTTTAGGGGAATGTCATTACTACTACTAGTCATTGTTAATACTGCTAGTTTACACTTTCTACTGCTTGAGTTCATTATTTGTATTGAACTTCATGGAGGGTAATTTGAGTCAGTGGAAAGCTTAGATTAAAAGTCTTGATATATGATGTGTGGTTGTGAAGATCAAAGTTTCATACAGTCCCCTATTAGATGAAGACAAAAAGGGGAAGATGATTATATAAAGAGCAACTTATAGATCCCGTGGTAGCTTGGCATGGAGAGTTTAACTTAAGGGGAAGATCTTAAGTTAAGGGGAAGTAGTTAGCAGTTTACAAAGGAAGTTTTGTTTCATTCAGGGAGATGATTACATCTCAACTTTAGGGGAAGCTTTGGCTTTATGATGAAGTTCGTACACGACTTTGTTTGTTTTGTCATCATCAAATAGGGGAAGATTGTTGGGATTCTTGATTTGATGAGACAAAATAAATAAAAGAATGAAACATAAGGACTAAATCTAGCATATCAGAATTCTACAAGCTGGTGGAGAATTATGAAGATTTGGTCAAAGATTTACAAGATAAAGATAAGAAAGTATTTAAATTAGTTTAATTAGTTTCCTTATCATATTGATTTACTTCCTTTGTAAGTCATGATCTCTCCCAATATAAAGAGATCATAGACATAGGTTTTACATATAGCAGAGTCGACTGATGAGAGTTAAACATCATTGTTCTTATTGTTATTATTCCGCTGCATATTGTTAATCTTTGATGTTTATAATCCTAGATGAGATCTAACCCATCTCGAGCTTAAACGATCTTAGAGTCTATCAGATTCTTTAAACTTCTCAATTGGTATCAGAGCCATGTAGCTCATGATATCTAGGATCTATAAGGTTTTTGAAGTTGTGTTCTTGATGAAAAAGAAGTAACGAATCTCTGTTTGGTGTATTGGTGATTTTGGTGAAGTTAGGGTTTTTGCGACACTTTATACTATGATTATTTTTGTTTGAAGTCGAGTTTGGCGAATATTAGAGTTTATTTGGATTATTTTGTTTATCAAGCATCTTTGATCGGCTCTCTTCTTGCAAAATCAATGTCTCTTTATCATCTGTCACAGAGATCACAACATGTTCTTTAACAATAACACTACCATCATATAATGTTGGTTGAATCCGCTGAGCCTTTTTAAGAGAACGGATTTTGATAACCAAGAGCTTGTTTATGAGTGTTATCGTAAAAAACTTGTGGTTTCGTGATCATATGCATTGCTTGCGCCGATCGATACATCTTACAAATAATATTCTTCAGTTCTTTGTTTTGTTTTTCCAAAACAATTTCCTTGTCAATATACTTAGATTATTTTTCTTTAGATTATGTTTTGAAAACAGTTAATGTTTTTAATAAAGATTCTTCTTCTTTGACATAATTAGAAAGAGTTTCTTTAAGAGTATCGATCCCCTACTGAAAAGAAGCAAACTTTGCATTTCTATTTCAAATTAAATCATCTATTTGCGATCTAATATTTTTACTGTTTATCCAAATCCACATTTTGTCTTTGTTCAAAAATGGTGACTCGTTCTTTATATCTCTCAAGCTCAGCGAATAATGATTTATTTACCATTTTATTTGTCTAATTTTCTTTATCTAAATGAGCTACGTGATCAGTCATTTGTTCAACCAAAGATAGCACCAATAAATCATTAGGTGCAGAAGAATTAGTATCCTAAATACCCGCATCTTGAGTTTCTTGAAGATATTAAGAATATGGAATGATATTACTATCATTATGTATCTCATTATCTTAAAAATCATCAATATGTGTTTTGTAACATCCGAGAATTTTCGAAATTTTGAATGACGATTTCAATCTTTGACTTTTAGGATCTGTCTTGACTTATAAGAACGACCATCTAAATCACGTTTTCACGACTCCGGACTCTAAAGCAAATTTGCTGTGGAATTGGATATTCCTAACAACTTTTTAGTTTTGACCGAGACCCGAAAACAGTCAGAAGGTGACTGAAATGCCCTCGCAAGATTTTAGAATAAGAACGAGTACCGGCACAAAAATAATTAAATTTGTTTTGTTATTTAATTATCAGTATTTATTTAATAAAAATATTAAATAAATTATTCATCATTTTAATGAAAAGCGTTGTGATAACGCAAATGCTCGAGCTTAAATCCATTCTATTGCGGACAAGACGTAACCGGTTCACAAAACGAATAACAGATATTTTATTTAATGTTATAAAATATTTCTGAAATATTATCAAGCGAATACTCATTTTTATCGGGAAAAATGGATTTGAAAATTATTGGGCGCAAGTTTCGTGCGTTGAATCATTCGTTAAGGGCCGCTCAAATGAGTCCCGAACCAATATATTATAAGGTTTCTAAAAGCTTTATTTTTGGTCCCTGTAAAATATTTTCAAAACCAAACCCTCAACTATTAAAACATATTACATTTTAATATTTAAAGTTTTTATGTATATATAACAAATTTATATATTTCATTTTCATTCAATCTCAAAATTAAACCGCACCACACTTATCATCTTCACCCTTCTCCTTCCAATTTTTCCCGGCGAGCTTCCTGCCGCCGCCGGCCACCTCCTACCGGGGCGCCGGAAAACTTTTCCGATGGCTCTTTTTCGGCGAAGACCAAAAAGGCTCCTCGTGACCGGATCTATCCGATCCCCACCATCACTCTCCTTCACGCGCCTTATAACACCACCATCATCACCACCGAACCCACGCCACCACCACAGCCACCGTGGGGTGCGTTTGTTTATGTGGCTATCACCACATAAGGGGTGCGTTTGGTTGCGTTTTTCACAAAAGGGTGCGTCGGGTTTCGTGGGTTAACAACAAAAAGAGTACGTTTGGTTTTGTTTATAGAAACAAAGGTGTGTGTGGTTTTGTTATAAACCTCCGACGAGGGTGCGTTTTGTTTGGTTTCATAAACAACCACCACCAGGGTGCGTTGGATTGGTTTTGTATCACCCACATAGGGTGCGTTTTGGTATAAGAACCCAACAAAGGGTGTTTGTCTCGGTGACAGCCCACCCGCGAGGGGTGTTTGTTTCGGTGGTGCGACAGCAGTCACCCAAAAAGGGTCGGGTTGTTTTGTTTATAAATAGGGTGCGTTTGGTTCGAGACAGCCGGGGACCGCCGGGGGAACGAGTGTGTCGGGTCGTGGGTTGCAACAAAAGGGATTTGGGATTGGTTGTTGGTTTGGCTGCGGGAACGGCTGCGGGGACAGCCGGGATAGCCGGGGACAACCACCCACATAGGAGTGTGTCGGGTTTAGGCTGTGGGACAGCCGGGGGGGGGGGGACAGCTGGGATGTTGTCGGGTTCGTTTGGTTTTGTAACACGGGAAACGGGTGCGTTGATTGTGTTGACACCGAAAAAGGGTGCGTTTAATTTAAAAGTATTCGATTAATTTCGTTTATATTATCGATTAATTGTTATATGTGATGAAAATCTAATAAACTTGCGTCGTATAATAAAACATGTGATATAACATATAAAACGAGATTTGCTATAAATCTATAAGCGATTACTTGATATATTTTGTTGAGAGTTGAACTAAAAACGGACTTTGGCGTGTTTTTGTAACGAATAATTAAGAGCTGAATTGTAACATGAGATTTCGGGATTCGAGACTTTGATAAGTTAGACTTTGGTTTACAAAATATAACAAATTATATTTTGACGGACGTTTTGATATAAAACGGGACTTTTAACTCCCAATAACGAAGAAACTGGAACGAAATCGAAATATACACTTTAGTAGAAAAATAGGTTATTTTTAATATATATTAAAAATGACAGATCTATTAATTAAACGATTCGAGCACTTTCGAGTCCGTTTCGGCCTTCCGGAAAACCACGAAGTTGTTCGTAAGTCAATTTTACTTTGCCGCGAGGATTGTCAGTTTTAAAATTAAGACATAGCGGGTCAAAACTAAAGGTCGGTTGATCTATTATTTCAATTAATTATATTTAAGACCACTGTTCGGTTCTAAAAACGGAAGGTCTAAAAATAGTAACTTTCTTTAAATATTAGAGATAAGTTATATTGGACGAAAAATAGTATATATACATAAAATATACTAAGGGTTAAGGGTTTAAAGGACACCAAGGGATTTCTCATCACATGTATATCATGTATGTTTACATATAAAAATTGTTGATTTAGTGGTATACGTTGTAAGCATCGTTGGTCATATTTATTAAGTGTTATAATCTAAACGACTTAATATTTTAGGTCGTGGTCCGAGATTCGTTGCAGGATTCACTGTTGTGATTTAATTGGGATTAATTGATCGTGGTGTTTCTTCAATGTGAGATCATAGCCTCTCGCTTTTCAATCTTTTGAATGTTTTATAAACCCGCGAGGGGGATACATGCTTGTCTACAAATTCTTATACTTACTCGGTTATCTTATATCAATGTGATTGTTTTAAGGGATTTTGTGAGTTTATAGCTCCCCATGTTTTACTGGTTTTACATATATTTTTGGGGTGAGAACATGCTTGTTTACAAATGCATTTACAGGATTGTTTACAAATTGGTTTACATACTCATTTACATAGCTCGCTATGGGATACATTATTTGACTTCATTTTTGGTCACAAATACATACTTTACATTTGAAATGATTTTCGGATTACGATTTGATTGGCGCCTGCGGGGCCAACAATCATTACTGCCCGGGTGTTCTTGGAGGGAACACCCATGATGGGAATACATTATTTGTATCACTGCCCGAATTGGGTACATACAAGTCTACGTCAACAGCGTGTCATGAACTGTAAATCACTTGGAGGGTGAGCGCGAATGTTATGAAATAGATCTATTCGGGTGTGGATCCCTGTTCGGGTGATTAAGCTATCGCCGGTAACGAACATTATAGCGTGATGTCCACGCGAATGATATAAAATAGATCTATTCGGGATTGACAACCCCCGTTCGGGTGACTAGCTATCACTGGGAACGAACGTTATAACATGTCGGATTACGTTGGGACTACGGGCCCCCCGACAAATACATACTTGGAAACTTTTGTTCATTAAGTTAAAAACCATGCATTTTTATAAAATCTTTGGGATAATTATTGGTACTTTTGGTGACATAAAATGGGTCGTGCATATTTTATAAACATTTTACATGGTACTGTGATTGACACGTGGATAATATATTTGTTGAAACTTACATTCATACTTAAACTAATCTATGAACTCACCAACTTTAATGTTGACACTTTTAAGCATGTTTTTCTCAGGTGAATTAGATGCTTGGATTATTTGATGTGCATTGGAGTCTTTACATTCAAGTTTTTCATGGTGATGCAATTATGGGGACAAACTATTATTTGTATTTCATGAAAATCACAAGAGATTGTTTTACAAACGACCACATTAGAGGTCGTTCTCTTGTATCTAGCGCTGTGTATTATGAAGTAGCACCCCATGTGGTATTCCGCTGCGTTGTATGATTTTTGGGGGTGTTACAGATTGGTATCAGAGCACTGGTTATAGAGAACTAGGTTGCATATTTTACCCTAGACTATAACCGTTTTCACAAACATTGCATCACATCAAACATTTTCAAAGTGCATACACACTACTTGCTTATGTGATTACATTACCTGTGCTGCATTGGTTGCTTACGTGTACATACATATATTTTTTGGTTAAAAACTAATATAGCGCTCTACATCTTTGCGTTTATTCATACATTTATTTATATAAGAGTTATTTATATAAATACCAAAGCATTTCTTAAGACATTGTGAGTTGCACAATGGTCTCAATTATACCTCAGACATTGTGGGTTGCACAATGGTCTCATTCTACTCGTCAGACATTGTGAGTTGCGCAATGGTCTCACTTCGTTCTCAGACATTGTAAGTTAAACAATGGTCTCTAAGGATATTATTTTTCTTCATAGCTTTATACTATATTGTATTACACGGAGACCGTCATAATTTTGTTTACATGGAATTATGTATGAATCTAAGTATTACAAGTCTTGTATAGGCGGGACTTGTAATATGAGGATTGATATGATAATTGCTATGTTAACAAAGCCCGTCACAGTTCTGTTTACACGGGATTGTGTATGAATCTAAGTATTGCAAGTCTTGTATGGGCGGGACTTGTAATAGGAAGATTGATATGATAATCGCTATACTGATTTGTTTATAGAGATCTTTACCTTATTTACTCTAACCGAGTACTCATTAATTATCTTGAACTCTATGTTGATCTCGCCTGGCAGTTTTTACTCCCAGCTTCCAAAGACGAGTTTTAAATCACTCGTCCCATACTCAGTAGAACACATGCATCGTCATGTCAACCACCTTGAAGGTTATGAGAGTACGCGTATTGCACCGGGAATTATTAAGTAGGATGATTTATAATTTATTTATTTGAAAGGATTGGGACGCCTCTTCATTTAAATAAATAAATTATAAATCACCCCGAACCATAAGTTTATCATTTATTACACTACATAAATTTGGGACGCTTCTTTTATGTAAGTAAGAATTATTGAATGAGTGGGCTAATGGTATCCGACTATGACACGTGTATGAAACCTGAATCGATAATCATCGAATCCGTTAAAAAGGGTATGAGTTACAATCGTGTCTTACTACTCAAGCAAAACTGTTAAGGCCTCACTTGGAGCCTGCCTTATCTTATTCTTAAGTTATTACTTTGCCATATGCAAGTCCTTGCAATCAGGAACTGTCTGTGGAGCTATAGACTGAGTGCTATATTCAGTCACATTTGTTATAGAATTGTCGTTATGGGTCGCTACTGTTTGGGTCCTGGAGCTCTTTGGTCCCTGACTATTGCAACTCCACCAATAGGTCTATGATAAACTCCCCTTAAACCGAGGATAAAAACCTATCGACCAAAACAGATAGTTGAACTTCATTTCGGGCCACTCAGTAGGAAGACTTAGGTCGCGATACATCTAGTACTGACAAGTAAGTGAGTACTTTCCATACATAAGCCACGTTGATGTGAATCATCGAACATTACAGATAGTAGAAACGAGACTCCGTCCTCGGACATTTAGAGACTTATACAAACATACTCACGCGACTACACTTTCTCCTTTGATGTGTTCTCTATTAAGAGGTTTGCTTCATAAAGCATTTATACCAACAATAAACCTTGTAATGATATTTCTCTAAGATACCTATTTCTATGCGATTGGATATCCTGGTCAACCTAGCCAAAATTTATGGAATTAAGAAATGTCGAAACAATCAGATATTGCCTGAATAAAGTTATCAGCGTCATGTCTCACACTGGCTTAGTAACTTCTTAAGTTTTGTTCCTAGTTCACACATAAGCGGTATAACAAAGATTTAATCTCGGGACGAGAATTTCTTAAAAAAAAGGGGGGGTAGTTAATGTAACATCGAGAAACTTTTTAAAAATTTTTGAATAACGATTTCAATCTTTGACTTTTAGGATCTGGCTTGACTTATAAGAACGACCATCTAAATCACGTTTTCACGATTCGGACTCTAAAGCAATTTGCTGTGGAATGATATTCCTGACAACTTTTTAGTTTTGACCGAGACCTGGAAACAGTCAGAAGGTGACTGAAATGCCCTCGCAAGATTTTAGAATCAAGAACGAGTACCGACACAAAAATAATTAAATTTGTTTTGTTATTTAATTATCAGTATTTATTTAATAAAAATATTAAATAAATTATTCATCATTTTAATGAAAAGCGTTGTGATAACGCAAATGCTCGAGCTTAAATCCATTCTATTCGGTCAAAGACGTAACGGTTCTGCATAATGAATAACAGATATTTTATTAAATTCTTATAATATATTTGAAAGAATTATCAAGCGAATACTCATTTTTATCGGAAAATGACTTTGAATACACAATGGGCGCAAGTTTCGTGCGTGGGAATCATTCGTTAGGCCGGCCAAATGAAGTTCCCGAACCAATATATTATAAAAGTTTCCTAAAACTTTCACTTTTGGTCCCTGTAAAATATTTACAAAACAAACCCTCAACTATTAAACATATTACATTTTTATATTAAAGTTTTATATATATATTAAAAATTTATATATTTCATTTATTCAATCTACAAAATATACACACCCACACTTATCATCTTCACCCTCTCTCCTCCATTTTTCGGCGAGCTCCTGCCGACGCTGTAACACCCCCAAAATATGGAAAAACGCGCGGAAATACCAATTGGGGTGCTATTCATATACACCAGAGCTTAGACTACAAGAGAAACGACCTCTAAGTGTCGTTTGAAAGAAATCTCGTTTTGATTTATATCAAAATATGAATTTAATATTACATTGGTCCCATAATTGCATCACAGTGAAAACGCTTGAATGTATAGGGACTCCAATGCACTTCAAGAAAAAATATCCGAGCATATAATTTACTGATAAAAAACATGCTTAAAAGCTTATTGTCAACAATAAAGTTGGTGAGTTCATAGGGTTTGTTCTAAAATATGAATGTAATCCACTGTTGTCATCACAAGTACCATGTAAAAATTATCCTAAAAATTTATAAGAATGCACGACATAAATTTTTATGTCACCCAAAAGTACAAATCTTCTATCCTAAAGTATATAAAGAATGCTATGACCTATTTAATGTCACCAAAAGTACCTAATACTTTCTTATTATTCCAAAGATTTATAAAGAATGCATGACCAATTTAATGTCACCAAAAATGTTTCAAGTATGTATTGCCATTTTATTCAAGGCAACGTAAATATCCATGTGAGTATAAAACAATGTTTACGATTACTCTAAGCTCATGAAACTGAAGCTAATAATTCATGTAAGAATTCTTATGTATTTGTTGGGGGCCCCGGTAGTCCCAAGTGATAATCGCATGTTATAATGTTCGTTCTCACAGTGATAGCTAATCACACGAACGGGGGTTGTCAATCCCGGATAGATCTTATTTTATATCATTCGCGTGCACATCCGCCTTATAATGTTCGTTTTACGGCGGATCGCTAATCACCCGAACAGGGATCCACTCCCGAATAGATCTATTTCATAACATTCGCGCTCACCCTCCAAGTGATTTACAGTTCATGACGCTGTGACGTAGACTTGTATGTACCCAATTTGGGCAGTGATTTAAAATATGTACTCCCGTTACCGGTGTCCCTTCCAAGAACACCCGGGCAGTAAAGTAAAAATATGTACTCCCGTTACCGGTGTCCCCTCCAAGAACACCCGAGCAGTAAAGTAAAAATATGTACTCCCGTTACCGGTGTCCCCTCCAAGACACCGGGCAGTACCGTTTTGTCATCAGTTCAATTCCGCTTAAGCTAATCCGCTAATCATAAAAAGTATAGTTTGCGTTTACCGTTCAAAAGTAAAACCAAGTATTGTCATCTCCTCGCGAGATATTTAAATGGAGAAATGATAAACCAAACAGGTAATCAACCATTGAAATGCGTTTGTAAACATGTATGCAGACAATGTGAATAAATGATGACTAATTTATTTTAATATTTTTTATTAAATAAATACGATAATTAAAAAAATTTAATTGTTTTTGTGTGTTCGCGTTGATATATTGTTTCGAATAATGTTTGCGGTGCTGGTTTAGTCCTTTTCGCTCGTTCAGGTCTCGGGCAAAACTGAAAAGTTGTCAGGAATGTCGTTTTACATCAAATTTCTTTAGAGTCCGAGTCGTGAAGTCGTGATTTAGATGGTCGTTCTATCAAAACCAAAAGTGGTCCTCCTCAACGGATCTATCCGATCCCTTCACTCACTCTCCGCCACGCGCCACGTCACCACCACAGCCGCCACTAGAGGGTGCGTGTGGTGGTTATAGTTAGCACCACAACGGGGTGCGTTGGTTTGTAGTTTGCACCAACGAAGGGTGCGTTTGGTTGTGTGGTTTTCAGCCGGTATAGGGTGCGTTGGAGTTAATAACACCGAAGAGGGTGGGTTCGGTTTAAGGTTATATCACAAAGGGGGTGTTTGCTTCGGCAGCCACCACGACCCACAAGGGTGCGTGGGGTGTCGGGTCAAACCACCAGCAAATGGTGCGTTTGGTTTTGTTTATAGAAACAAGGGTGTGTGTGGTTTTATTATAAGCACCAAGGAGGGTGCGTTGGGTTCGGTTCACAGCCGCAAGGGTGCGTTGGTTTGTCGGTTAACGGAGAGGGTGTGTCGTGTTTGTTTGTTGGTTTGGGTCGGGTTGGCTGCGGGGACAGCCGGGACAGCCGGGGGGAGGTTGTGTCGGGTTGGGTTGTTTGGTTCGCGGGTTATCACCCACGGGTGTGTGTGGGTTTGTGGGTTAACAAAACGGGGACAGCCGGGTTGGTTTCCGGACAGCCGCCCAAATAGGGTGCGTTTGGTTCGAGACAGCCGGGGACCGCCGGGGGAACGAGTGTGTCGGGTCGTGGGTTGCAACAAAAGGGATTTGGGATTGGTTGTTGGTTTGGCTGCGGGAACGGCTGCGGGGACAGCCGGGATAGCCGGGGACAACCACCCACATAGGAGTGTGTCGGGTTTAGGCTGTGGGACAGCCGGGGGGAGGGGACAGCTGGGATGTTGTCGGGTTCGTTTGGTTTTGTAACACGGGAAACGGGTGCGTTGATTGTGTTGACACCGAAAAAGGGTGCGTTTAATTTAAAAGTATTCGATTAATTTCGTTTATATTATCGATTAATTGTTATATGTGATGAAAATCTAATAAACTTGCGACGTCTAATAAAAATGTGATATAAATATAAAAACGGGATTGATATAAATCTATAAGCGATACTAGATATATTTTAGATGAGAGTTGAACTAAAAACGGACTTTGGCGCGTTTTTGTAACGAATAATTAAGAGCAGAAAATGTAACATGAGATTCGGGATTCGAGATTTGGAAAAGATAGATTTTGGTTTACAAAATATAACAAATTATATTTTGACGGACGTTTTGATATAAAACGGGACTTTTAACTCCCAATAACGAAGAAACTGGAACGAAATCGAAATATACACTTTAGTAGAAAAATAGGTTATTTTTAATATATATTAAAAATGGCAGATTTATTAATTAAACGATTTGAGCACTTTCGAGTCCGTTTCAGCCTTCCGGCGAAACACGAAAGTTGTTCGTAATGACATTTTACTTTGCCGCGAGGATTGTCTGTTTTAAAATTAAGACATAGCGGGTCAAAACTAAAGGTCGGTTGATCTATTATTTCAATTAATTATATTTCATATTACGACACTGTTCGGTTCTAAAAAACGGAAGGTCTAAAAATAGTAAACTTTCTTTAAATATTAGATATAAGTTATATTGGACGGAAAAATAGTATAGTATACATAAAATATATAAGGGTTAGGTTTAAAGACGCGCATGTGGATTTCTCATCACATGTAATATATGTATGTATTCATATACAAAATATGTATGATTTCGTGGTAACGATGTATGCATCGTTGGTCTTATTTTATTACGTGTTATAATCAACGAAATAATTATGAGGTCGTGTCGAGATTTTTTCCTTTCCCTCCCCCCTAGCACGATTCAGTTGTAATTTAAGCTGCAACTTCTTGGTCGAGCCGTTTCAGTTTCCGTTTCGTCTTGTACTCAATGTGTACATTCCCGCCAATCGTTCTTCATCATCGATGTGAGTTTATAGCCCCTCTTTCACTTGTTTTACATTTACTTTACAAATCTCGGGGGAGAATACATGCTCAATATAACTTGTTTACATAATTGTTCACAATATCTTTTACATACTATTCTACACACTTGGTTCACATACTTGATTTTGCAATTCATTACAAACACATTTACATGATTGATTTTAAATTGGTTTACATACTTATATGCATAGTTCGCTATGGGATACATTATTTGGCTTTATTTTTGGTCACAAATGCATACTTTACATTTGAAATGATTTTCGGATTACGATTTGTTTGGCGCCTGCGGGGCCAACAAGCATTACATGCCCGGGTGTTGCAGATGGAACACCCACGATGGGAACACATTATTTGTATCACTGCTCGAATCGGGCACATACAACAAGTCTACGTCACAGCGTCATGAACTGTAAATCACTTGGAGGGTGAGCGCGAATGTTATGAAATAGATCTATTCGGGTGTGGATCCCTGTTCGGGTGATTAAGCTATCGCAGGTAACGAACATTATAGCGTGATGTCCACGCGAATGATATAAAATAGATCTATTCGGGATTGACAACCCCCGTTCGGGTGACTAGCTATCACTGGGAACGAACGTTATAACATGTCGGATCATGTTGGGGACTACAGGGCCCCCCGACACATACATACTTGGAACAGTTTGGTGACATTACATCTGTCATGCATTATTTATAAACATCTTTGGGATAAGATTGGTACTTTTGGTAACATAAAATGGGTCGTGCATATTTTATAAATATTTTACATGGTACTGTGATGACACAGTGGATAAATATATTTGTTGAAACTTACATTCATATTTAAACTAATCTATGAACTCACCAACTTTAATGTTGACACTTTTAAGCATGTTTTTCTCAGGTGAATTAGATGCTTGGATTATTTGATGTGCATTGGAGTCTTTACATTCAAGTTTTTCATGGTGATGCAATTATGGGACAAACTATTATTTTGATTTCAGAAAATCAACGAGATTGTTTTACAAATGACACATTTAGAGGTCGTTCTCTTGTATCTAGCGCTGTGTATTATGAAGTAGCACCCTATGTGGTATTCTGCTGCGTTGTATGATTTTGGGGGGTGTTACATGTTTCCTCAGAATACTGCATCTCTTGCACATCTTGATTATTCATATCATTCAGATAGGAATCAAAATATGGTACCTCAGAGAGAACATCTGAAATACAGCTTAAAAGATTTGCCATCAGAACTGCTTTAGCTGAGGATATGTCATCACAGTCCGAGTCATAAGTATCCAAATCTTCAGTATGGAAAACTGCATTCTGAGAAATTATTTGCTGAGCAACTGGAGCTTCATCCATTCCAGGGTCTGCTAAAAATGCTAGTTGCTCTTCATCCAATATCTAACCAGCTTCCTTAGCTTTGTCTAACATCAACTTCTCCTTAAACCATGCAGCATTTCTTGGCCTCTTTGGCTGAGTACACTGTCTTGCTATATGCCCTTCTCCTTAACAGTTATAACACTTCACAACTCTTGGTTGACCAACTACAAAATTTCCCTTTGAAGTGGTAGCAATTCCTCTGTTTCCAGTACCGGCATAACTCTGAATTTGTCTTCCTTGAACTTGTTGAACTGTGACTCTACCATCTTGAATGGTTGCTTGATTTCTAGGATTGGATGAAGTTTAGAGTTGATTGTTTGATGGTGGAAACCTTGATGCTACAGTAGACAGAAATGCCATTGCTTTGTTAATGCACTCAATCGGATCTTCTCCTTGTTGAAACATAGGAACAGTAAGACCGGAGTCTAATTGGGGAAATTAAGCTTGAGATTGTTGTGTTACTAATGAAGGTATAAATGGTTGATGAGAAACTGATTGTTGTAGTGGATTGACAGGAGTGTGATGTCATGGATGATGAATAGGTTCTGCATAAACTAGTGTTAATTGTTGAGGAGGTAGATACATAGAAGAGCCAGAATGTTGTGAAGACTGAGAGGGATTGTATAATGTTTGAGAGTGAGCTACCAATGCAAGTGGATATGGATATCTTTCACGCTACTTCATTAGCATGTCGTTCATGTTGACTAAGGTATGCATACAACTGATCATAGTTGGTGGTATACAAACTCTTTGCTAACTTCACATCAGTGACAAACTTGCTCCATTCCTGTAGAAGAGCATTCAGAAACTTGGTATTGACTTAAACTTGCTGCATTGTCATCCCAATAGTATGCATGTCATTGATCAGCTGTTAGAATCTCCAGTAATAGTCATACAATGTTTCACCCGGAACGAAGCAAACTTATCGAAAAAGTTGTACAATCTGCATTTATGTTCTTGATATGACAGTTCAGTACCTTTCATTAGTAGCTTGACTTTATCCCAAATATCCTTAGCCGCCTCTTGATGGTTAACATGTGTATACACTTCGAGTGGAAGACCGTGAAGAATGATATTGGTTGCTTGAACATCACAGACATCTTGAAGTTGTTGTGCTTTAGTGAGTTCAGAGTATTTCTTAGGTCTAGTTTGCCCATCTTCTTCAATAGTTAGATAAACTAGTAGATCATTGTGAATTGAATCAAGCATCATCCTACCATGTTTCTTCCTTTTGATGAAAATTAGTATACGACTTGCCCATGAATCACACATTGAGTTATCAAGCATTGAAGGACGGTTCTCAGCTCCAGCAACAATGATGTGTTCTGCTAAAGTCGTCATCTTAAATTAAATAAAAAGTAAGATGAATAAAGAGTGATCGAATAGTGATAAAGGAGGATTGTGTTAAGAGTTGTTGTTGTTGGTGATTAAGATTGATGTTCCATGGGATTTTACAAATCTTCACTAAAACCGAGAAATCTAAAAATTTCACGGGATTTTACAAAGTAACAAAACCGTAGAAAATAAAATCTTTTGCTGATTGATGTAATGTTTCTCTTGAATGTAATGTTTCACTTGAAATGTAATGTTTTGATTGAAATGTAATGTTTCGCTTGAATGTAATGTTTCGCTTGAATTGTAATGTTACGCTTGGAATATGAAAATTGAACACAGTTTTGTTTTGCAAAATTACTTATTTTGCTTGAACTAACAACCTGTCACAAATCGCTTGCTAACATAAATTGCTTGATGACATGTTTCGCTTGCTAGCATATTTTTCCTGAGACATATTTTGCTTGACCTAAGAAAAATTAAGCAGAGTTTCGTTTCCTAGAAATGACATAAATCGCTTGAGGTCAACCTGTCATATTTCGCTACAATACATATTTTGCTTACAAAACATATTTCGCTTACAACATATTTCGCTTACAAAACATATTTCGCTTACAACATATTTCGCTTACATACATGTTTTGCTAGCATCAAACATATTTCGCTTCCTTCAAAACATATTTTGCTAGCTTCAAATAAAAACATACCTTTTCAACAAAAACACACCCTTTTGACGTTTTACCTTAAATTTTTCTTGCACAACTAGTTATCTTAGGCCTAGATCTTGCTTAAAAACACAAACTTTAACACTTTTAAACATAAAAATCCGGGTTTAAGTTTTTAAAGCACACGAACCAAAAAAAACTAAATATAATGATCTAAACAAGATATAAACACACACAAGCTCACGATATCACCCCATGGCGACTGATACCAATTGTAGATGTATCAAATCACTTAAGAATTGAAACAAGAAAAGAGGTTTAGAGAGAAAGTGGGTTGTAGCACTTAGAGATAAAAAGGAAGGGAAAATGTATTATGTGAAAGAACAAATGAACAACCAACCCTCTCCAAGGCATGGAGAGGGATATTTATACCTTGCTTTGGCCGGTCAAACATAAGGATGACTTATGTTGACCTGGTTAGCTTGGTAAGTTTCCAAATATTACGCTATAAGCTATACAATTACAACTTTGGAAGTGACCGAGTCTTTTCTCGATTTCTAACACTTATGGTTGGATAAGTAATCCATTCCTATGCTCACATCAAAACTCCCGCTTCCAAACAGTATCAATTTAATATCAAACACGTGACCTTCTATTTCTAGTTTGTAACCCATAATGACCTTATCAATTTCTACTAGCTACCCGCTAGCTATCTCAATCTTATAACTAAATCCTAAATCATTGGGTTCTATGCCTAACAGAGGTATGAAAGTAGTCGAAACAAAGTTATAGTCGGCACCAGAGTCAAATAAGTTTGTGGCATAATGATTGTTCAAAGTGAATGTACCCATCACGATGTTCGGGTCCTGGCAAGCCTCCTCTGTTCCTAACATAAATGCCCTTCCACATGCCTGGTTATTGTTGTTCCCACGACTCTAACCCCCATCAATAGCTAAAGCTTGGTTTGGACGTCTTACTCCTGGCCCTTGTGCTCAGTTCAACCTAGGATACGCTGACTTATAATGATCGGTACCCTCACACTCAAAGCATGCTCTATGAGCAACTGCTAGATTCCTAGCATTTACTAGGTTTACATTCCTAGGCACCACTCTACAATCCTTAGCAAGATGTCCTGGGCGGTTACAATTGAAACAAGTGTGACAAGGTGCCTCAAGTGGATGGTAAAAGTTACAGGTGGTACACTTGGGTGTCGTACATGTGTTCTCTGTTCTAACAGGATTTGCGGTTGTAGCAAAAGCATTTCCAGTCCTAGTTCTCTAGTTATCATCCCTCCCATTCCTATCCTTGCTAGGTTCACCCCTATTTCCTCTCTTCTCAGGGTTCTTTTTAATTGATCCATTTCTAATGGCTTCATTAGTCAATGTGCCAACAATCTACACAGCCTTCTGAATGGTCATTGGCTCTGTTGCCGCCACCATTCCTAAGATATGTAGAGCAAGGCCATAAATGTACCTCTCAATCCTTTTGTTCTTAGGGGTAACTAAGTGAGGAACTAACCTAGCCAACTCATGGAACCTATCAGTATATGTAGCATGGCCAGCCCTAACCATGGCGTGATTCCACAACTCGGTTTCTAACTTTTGCATCTCATTACTCGGACAAAATTCCTCTCTTGTCAAATTCTTAAAGTTTTCCCATGACATACCTATAGCGGCATCTCGACCTCGTATGTAGATCTGAGAGTTCTACCATGTAAGAGCCTTACCAATAAATGATCCATCAGTGTACTTCACTTTTTGATTATCCCTACACCCACTCATATCCTGAACTGACTACATCTTCTTAATCCAATCTGTATAGACTATGGTACCTCCCTTACCATCATACTCTTTTGGGTTAAAAGCTAAGAACTCCTTATAGGTACAACCCCTACAGTCGTTGTTCTCAATGACATTCCTAACATCACCTCAGATATTTTCATTGACGGCATCGCCATTTTGATTCCTACCATTCCCCTGATCTCTACCTTGGTCGCTTACTTGGGCCACAATAGTGGGAAGAAAATTCTGCAACTGCTGTGCAATGACAGTGGAGAAGTCGGGGACTCCGTCAACACCATCATTCACCTTACTACCTTGACCATCTTCTTTTCCACCTTGAACATCAATCCTACCGTTACCCTGATCACCAGATAGACCTCTAGTTCTACCACCTCCTCTACCAGTCCGTCCACCCGTCCTTCCTCCTCGTGGTGCAGCAGTTGCACGGCCAGCACTTCGTGTAGTCATTCTTGGCGGCATTATCTACATGAGAAAGGACATAGGTAACGTTAGGTAGGCGGGAAGGTCAATACGTATAGGATAACTTAGTATACTATAATACGCATAATACGGTCCTAAGGTGTCAACACCGATTTCTGTGAATGATATTACTACATACATGTGAGTTGTGATACGTTTATAACTACATTGGCCACCGTACTTATACTCGCATCCTTTCCCAGTTGTACCGAGTATTAGGCTCACACATTTTAATGATTGACTTATTTACTACTATATATAAGATATACTATAGAAGCAAATATAAGCAGAACACTGCGCACATAGATCCTACAACACAACTATATGAAGGTTCTTAAGTTATATTCTAGGCCAAACCACCTAGTTTTTTATAACCTTGGCTCTGATACCAATCTATCACACCCTAACATAGGCAAAAACACGAGAATGCGACGAATAATGATCAATCACAACACAAGATACAAGATAGAGAAAACTAATATGCATTAATGAAAAGTGTCATGATGATCTTCCACCTCAAGTACATACTTGAGTGAAGTCCCAATCAAGAACACATCAAATAGTCACTTACAAATCCAAATGCCTACGCAGGGGTCCATGCAAATCTTAGAACAACCATCCTCAAATACTAAGTTCAAAAACAAACACCAAATGCAAGACCTCTCAATACATGATCCATACAAGATACTATTAAAGTCTGCTAACTCGCATCACAACCTTACTGATCATTAACATCACCAGAAAATGATACTTGAAAAGGTCAACAATAATGTTGGTGAGCTCGTAGGTTTGAAGAAACCCAGTTGCTGTGAAAATATTTTAAGTAGTAGTCAATTGTCCAATATGACAGTGAATATATGCAAAACATTCCAATTCCATGACTTAGCATCCTCGCTAATCATACACCATGACATAGCATCCTCGTGCTAGTCATCATAACAACATATCTCATGCTCTTGGAGTCGCAACTTGAGGTCACCCGCACCTAAAGCCTACCAGCTGGAGCATTTACTTAGGGCGAGACCATCACAAACATAGCAAATCTATGCTAATCACATGCATTGTCATGAACCTCGATGCACGCAAGTACAATCAAACCACATAATATTCACATAGCACTCATAAGCACATAACATTGCATAACACCCCTATTTTTACAATTTAGTAGCGAAAGCTAATCTGGGGTATTACTTCATGGATACAACAATCATAATCATAGAAAACGACCCAAAAGAGACGTTTATTCAAAAGATATGATATCATTCATTTCAAATCAGAGTTTTACAAAGGCAGGTCCCAAAATCTAGAAACATAAAATGTGAATGATAACAAGTTTTAGCCATCTTCATGTCCATGCCACTCCATGCTATAAGTTGCTCAATTACCTGAGATAAACATGCATAAAAAGGGTCAACACAAAGGTTGAGTGAAATTCATAGGTTTGAAATGTAATAGTTGAATATAAGTTATAGTTAAAATACTGGTATTGCAGGGACAATCATCATGGGGAACATTATTTATTGCATCTAAGCTCATGACATCAATACATTAACAGGGAAATCACCGTAGTGATATTGGTTAGGGACAGATGTCTCCGTGGAAAAGGTAACTTGCCAAGGTTACCTATTAGGACAAATATAGTGCGTTTGGCTACCCCAAGCATGGGTATACAAATGGGAGACTTCACCCCCAATAGATCTATTTAAAATATTCGCGTTTACTCGCAATGCAAGTAATTAATGATTCATGATATGTAAATAATGGCACTGGAAGCTACTTAGGCAATAATATATCTGGATAGCATACATTTAGAAAACACTTGCATTCATGGTTTATATCAGGTATCACAGGTTTATAAAGTATTCAAAAGATTGAAATATGGGGTTATGAATTCATTAAGCCTTTGAAAAGTAATCACATTGTTATAAGATAAACGAGTATGTAAAAGAGTTTGTAACAAGCATGTATCCCCCTCGCGGGTTTATAAAACATTCAAAAGATTGAAAGGCGAGGCTATGAACTCACCTGATAGGTAGATGTAATAAATATTCTGAAATGAAAGCTGACGACCTTATCACAATCTTAACCGGGGAATGTTGATATAGTAAAATGATAGTAAATAGCCACGTCACACAACCTGAGTAGAATATGTCAAGTCTTAGGAAGATTGTACTCTAGAACTTTAGTTTTAAGAGTTATGAGTTTGATTGAAGAGTTTGGAATTATTGTATCACTGTTCGGGCCATCATAATTCAGAAGTCATTCAGTAAACGTTTGAGGAGCTAGGGCACTTTAAATCGTAAACCCAACAACTCAGTCAGAACGTAATACCAAGATGAAACCTCTTAATATGAAGCTCCCTAGTATTGTGATACGATATAATCAGTTTTAAGCGTTTTAATCAATATCTGGAAATGTTAAGCACGAGAAGCGTTAATTAAAGTTATGTCTTGTAAGGTTTTAAACATGATTTTATACTTTTTCAAAATGTTACATTTTAGACCCTTGAGTTTGAAAAGTGGCAAAATATACCCTTGGGGTTTGCACTTTTACGAGTTTGGTCCTTCAAGTTTAAAAGATATACCAAGTAAACCTTGCACTTTGAAAAGTGACATAATAGACCCCTATAGTTATAACTTTGATAAAATGACATATTCAGCCTTTCTAGTTATTAATTTCAGAAAGTTACGATATATACCCCTTGCATGGATTATAATTACAAAACATGTCCAAATTTCCATGCAAGCTTATTTTAACATTTAAAATATATTTATAAGTTATAATAAACTAAAATATGAAGTTTTAATGTAACGCAAGTTTAAAATAACGATTCGTTAGGCTAGGAAGCAAAATGGGTCAAATTAGGGTTTCAAAACGTAAACGCGCGGGTTTTAAGTTCAAATTCCTTCATTAATCAATAAAGTGGTTATTTTAACATTAGTTAAGCATGCTAGGATAGATTATAACAATATTTAATCATTATAACATTTAGTTTTAAGAAAAACGCGAAATTAGGGTTTCGGGTGTACGGTTTTGGATCAAAATGGAAAATGAGCATGAATTGAGTTATGAAACTTTAACAAGAGTATATTTAGGATCATATGAACATTATAAGGGTGTAGTAGCAGAAGTAGAACATTCAAAACCTGGGTTTGAGCTTCAAGGAGCAAAAATGGTGGAAATGGGTCGTTTCGGGTAGTATTTCCACTCGTACGCCTTGTATCTTTACTCTGGGGCTTCAATTTTTCAGGGCTTCGCTTCTTGAACTTCTTTAATGATCCTAGGATCATATGGGAGCAAAGGATTGCTGCCTTATGGGTTTGAGAAAGAAGAGATGTGGTGCAAATTGGAATGAAGACATAAGGTCCCTATTTATACCCATTTGAAGTAGCAAGGAGTAAGCAAAGCTTATAATCTGATCTTGACACATAGTAGAGCTAGGGTATGATGTGTCTAAGCTAGAAAATCAATGGTGGAGGTCTAGGAATGTAGAATGATGGTGTGGATGGTGTTGTATGGTGTCGCGGCTGTTTTGAGCTAAAAGGGGTTCATGTGGCTTCAATTTTAACCAAGAAATGGTATAAGGAGGTGGGTAAGCTGCTTAAGGGTTTCTAGAAGGAGTTCATGTAAGTTATTTGCACATGGGAGAGTTTAAAATGGGTTAAAATTGATGGTGAAAGGGTTCGGGTCTGTTTTGGGTTCGACTAGGGTTTCACAAGTTTTCAAGCCTTTATTTCATGTGTAATGGATTAGGGATAGTTAATACATGTCCCTAAGGAAGGTTATCAATGGAAATTTGCAAGTGTTATGGGTTAAAATGGTTTAAAAATGACGAAATGAGTCACGGGTTTGGTACGGTTTATGGTTTTCTTGACTTTTTCTTTTGCTATAATCGGGAATATTATTATTGGGAATGATGGAATACAGATCCTAGAGCTTAAATAAAATATAATCCAATGAATTTGATAAATGGTTTATAGTTAAAATGGGTTGAAAATTGAAAGAAAAAAGCGTAGCTTGGAATTAGGTTCAAATAAGGCTTTAGGTTTCCTAGCTTGTAATTTCTCGTACATATGTTGAAGTCCAAGGATTGAATAATGAAGGAAAAATTTTTTACCTCATTTATGGGTTTACAATGACTCTTGGTTGCTTACTTGAGAATGAGATGGTCAGAAAATGAGTAAACGGGTCAAAGTTACATTTAGTGCACAATAGAACATTTAGGGTTTCTCGATTCGTATTTACGTACAAAGAAATAAGATGATGAAAATAAAGATGAAAGAATGATTGAATAGGATGATATAATTGTAAAATAAGATATTACAATTTAATTGACTGTGGCTTAGTTTATTATGATAAAAAACGAAGAAACGGGTCATGTGTAGTATTATAGCTCGGGTTAGGTTTCTGACTTTTGGAATTAGGGTTTTGTTGTAAAAAGATGTAGAAAGTTATGAATAGAATAGATAGGGTTTACACATTGTATATTGAGTGTAGTAGCTTGTACACAAGTGATGGTGAAGAGAAATTGGAAATGAAAACGGAGGTAAAACAGCTATTTTAGATGTCATGCTTAATGGACTTGTACCTTGTCTTTGAAACTATGTAACTTGACTTGAGGGAGTTTATATTCAAATGAAATGTTTATTAGATTGTATAAATGCTTTAGTAGCTATACATTCACTTTAAGATATTAACCCTTCATCGGAATTATGGTTTTTTAGAGGCATGCGATAACGGTTTAAAGCCCGTTATTGATATAACTTGCGAATGGTACATTATAGGAATAATGTGTACTATGTAATAAGGATATGAATGATAATATACTTGACATTTTCATGATGTTTTGCTGACATATATGAAACAGATTGCCATAGGTAGGTAGCGTGAGCTCGTCTACTTTAGTTTATGTAGGTTACCTGACATACTAAGATAAAAGTAAAAAAAATCGAAACATTTCCCCGTATAATTGTGATCATAGTAAAATAGGTTTTGTATTTGATGAAAATCCTTGGGTTGTTATATAGCTCAAGGCTACAATCAGCAAGAAGGCATAAACTATGATGAAACTTTTTCTCCTGTTGCAAGACTTAAAGCAATTAGGATCTTTCTTGCCTTTGCCACTTACATAAACTTCATAGTTTATCAAATGAATATCAAAAGTGCATTCCTTAATGGTTAACTAAAAGAAAAAGTTTATGTCAAACAACCTCCAAGTTTTGAGAGTAGTGAGTTCCCCAACCATGTATGCAAATTGGACAAAGCCCTTTATGGACTTAAACAAACTCCAAGAGCATGGTATGAAACTCTCTCAACCTATCTCACTGAACATAAGTTTGTAAGAGGTAAGATAGACAACACTCTGTTTGTCTACAAAACTCAAACTAATGTGATTTTGGTGCAAATCTATGTTGATGACATTATCTTTGAGTCCATCGGCACAAAATTGTGCAAACAGTTTGCAAAATTGATGACTCAAAGATACAAAATGAGCATGATGGGTGTCCTCACCTACTTCCTCGGATTTCAGATTAAACAATCTGAAAGAGGCATTTCAATCAAAATAAAAAAAATACCAGAAAATATGTCAAGATTTGCTGAAAAGTATGACATAATGGTACATCAATGGAAAACTCTATGTACGCCATCCCTAACAAGTTAGGACCTGATCTCAATGTTAAAGTTGTAAATAAGACTTAGTATAGAGGTATGATTAGATCACTAATGTACTTAACTGCAAGCAGACCTGAAATTCAATTCTCAACTTGTCTATGTACAAGATATCAAGTGAATCCTAAGGAATCCTACCTTATTGTTGTTAAGAGAAATTTCAGGTACCTAAAAGGTACTCCTAGTCTTGGTATGTGGTGTCCAAAGTGTTCAGGTTTTAACCTAAAAGGATACTCAGACTTTGACTATGCTGGATGCAACATGGATAGGAAAAGCACCTCAGGTGCTTGTCAGTTGCTAAGAGGCAAATTGGTGTGTTGGAGTGCTAAAAAGCAGCAATCTGTAGCTATGTCCTCAGCTAAAGCTGAATATGTAGCTGCTGCTGGATGTTGTGCCAACATATTATGGATAAATAGTCAACTCGACTATGACATCATCTATGAAAAGGTACCCATATTTTGTGATAACACCAGTGCTATTGCAATCTCAAACAATCCAGTTCTGCACTCAAGAACAAAGCATATTGATATCAGATACCCTTTTATCAGATATCATATTCTCAAAGGGGACATTGAATTACATTTTATACCCACTCAATATCAACTTGTTGATATCTTCACCAAGCCCCTAGATGAGCCAACTTTTAAAAGATTGATCATTGAACTAGGTATGCCGAACATTGATTCAAAACTTGAACCTTCAGTATTGACTGAAGAAAACTGAGGGTTCAGCGATTTCATGCAAAATTGAACAACATTTCATATGTTAAAATGTCAGTTCGGTTCTTATATGTTACCTTTGGCTTGCTTAAGTGAAGTAACTAAGCAATCACATATTTCTCTTTCAGGTTTGCACGAGCATTTATGTTATGTCGCTCGCCGGAGTAGTTATATTGGTCACATTCAAAACTGAACAAAACTGTCTAAATTCTTCAGTTCAGTTTGCAAAACTTTTTAATCTAATTCTTCAGCTTTTTCGAGTGAAGTAACTAAGCAATCACATGTGTCTCATTCATGG
Source organism: Tanacetum coccineum (assembly GCA_026074375.1). Taxonomy (NCBI): domain Eukaryota; kingdom Viridiplantae; phylum Streptophyta; class Magnoliopsida; order Asterales; family Asteraceae; genus Tanacetum; species Tanacetum coccineum. The sequence continues at coordinate 64,980 of BQNB010000080.1, forward strand.
ATTTACATGTGAATTTGTGATTTTGTCACCTTCGCTGGAGAAACGGTGTTGATGAAGATTACAATAATCAGTTCAGCATAACATAACATCAAACCTGAACCTAGCTCAGTTCTTTAAAACATCAATCACACGCTCAGTTTTAAAAGCAAATGTGATTTTCAAAATTAATATAATTTTCTCTAAATGATTTCCTTCCCAAAGAAGTTGTTTAATTTATATAAAATTAAAAGAGGAACATCTAAAAAGTATAAGAATGACCATCGTCATCCTTTCTCTCATCTACTTTTACATTGAATAGACGAATGTCACTGTCTAGGTGTTTAGGAGCATGTAGGCCACTTTCATAAAATACAAATATAGCACACAGTTGAAAATCAAACCGCTACAACATTTTCTAACTTTATAACCTCAAGATGACAATTACAAAATCTCAAAGAAAAGTTGTAAACTTCATCAATCATATAAATCACAACAAACCATTCAACAACTCACTCTCACAAATTGATCAAGAACAAAACCTCAAACCAAATCAAAACTTTAAAACCCTAACTACCCAAATAGGCATTAACATCATCACATAATCCCTCATCACCTGAAATCACTCCTAAAGAAGAGCCTGTCACTCTTGACAAACCTGAAAGCCCAAATCCGTTCTTACTTGCAGATCAGGTTGAGTTCTCTTTTGAAGAGATTGCCCTCATAACCAATGATCGTGCCGGATTCACACCGTAAATATATATAATATATAATAAAATATAAAATATATAAAGAAGTGTAAAAACCAACAATCAATGATACCGAGAAGTAGTATAGAGCTTTCCCGGGTCGTAAATCCCCAACGAGGCTGGAATGGTAAATCGATACGATCGAAGATTTGAGTTTGAAGGAAGGAATGAGTTTGGGAAGTTGAAAAAGTCAAATTAAACAATAACGAACTAAAACGTTTAAGAAAAACCTAGAAATTACGAAATTAAACTAGAAAACGAAGGCCCGAATCCCGAACAAAAGGGGGAAAACCTAAAATCTTTAAAATAAGCACGAAGGAAATTTCACTTCTAAAAACTTCTATTGACAAATAACGAAGAATGAAAAAGACTAGACCGAAAACGGAGTTCGTTTGACCCAAAAACGAGTCAAAACAAAAACCCGTACCCGGACCCGTTCTTTAAAAGAGGGAAAGTTATAAAAATGACCCTACGAAAATTTTTATATTTTTCCTACAAACTAGATGACAAAAGAAAATTTTCTAAAAAAGCAAAATATTTTTTTGATAATTTTTGTATTTATTATGAATTTAATAAACTTTTAACTAAATTAAATTATAAAAAATATTAAACGTTTACAAAAAATTCTGAAAAATTTACACAAAATACTTTACACTATAAAGGTCCTACGAAAAATACCAAACACCACACAGCTTATCAAATAAGCCCCGAAAATAAGCTAAACAGCTTATGGGCTTATTGTGCCAAAATGTGTATAAATAATGTTGCCCTTGAGTCTATAACGAAAAAGACCCAAGGGCGCAGTGGTTAAGTGTGTGTGGGATAAAGGGGATGTATTGCTTGGTCCCGGGTTCGAGTCTTGCTCACCCGGACCAAGTATCTTCCCCTTTTTTTTTTTTTTTTAAAACTCTAGGGTAGAAAGTGTACAAATCTAAACTAAAGGGTAGGCGGGTTAACTTTATTAAATTTACACTTGTGTGAAAACGGGTAACCCTACACTATGAAAAAGTGACAAAACAAACCCTACGACATGGCTTATTTTTTTGGCTTATTAAAAAGTGATTTTTAGCAAAAACTCAAAACTACAAACTTATTAAGGGGCTTATGCTACACAACTTTAACAAATGCACTTTTCACTTTTATCAAAAGAATAAGCTTAAAAATAAGCTTAATTTTGACAGAAGCTTAAGAAGCTTTAAAAGCCAAAAAAAAACTAAGTCTTTTTACTACTTATGGTCTAATAACTAAGCTAAGGTTTAAAATAAGCAAAAAGGGCTTAAACTAACTTAAATAAGCTAAAGGGGAAGGAAAAGCTAAACTAATAAGTTGTGGAAAAGGGCTTAAGTGACAGAAACATGAGATAAGCTTAAAAGCTAAAATTGCTTAAGACTTGAACAAATAAGCTAAAGAAAAAGGGAAATAAGCACATTACTGTTGACAACTGACAAGCTAACCTAGATAAACTACTCAGGACACAATTTGAAGCATTATTGGAATAGCTCAATAAGCTCAAAAGTATTAAGGCAATCCTACGCCTAAGGGAATTCAAAAACAGCCCAAAGGCAATGTTTGGTAGCTTAAAAATAAGCACCCAAGGCAAGCTTCCTAAGCCTAAAACAATGAGTGCTTATTTAAGAGCTTAAATACTCTTAGAAAAGCCAAAGAACCAAGGCTTAAATTGGCTTAAAGGCTGAGATACAATAGCTAAAGTTCCCATTTGCACCAAGGGAGCTTAAGGCAAACCTCAAGGGCTTATTTGAACAGCTATTTTAAGCTGACAAATAAGCCTAAAGATCACAAATAAGCCCAAACAATTGAGTGCTATGGCAAATATGGGCTTGTGCACCAAATTTCCATCTTCTGAAAACCATTTTACTATGTCTTAATTTTTGACTAAGAAAAAGCTCTTTGGCTTTTTACAAACTGTGACAGGGATTTTTAGCAAATATTGACTCATAAAACAAAGTGCAACAGCCAAGACTTGGCACAGCCCTTTTTTAACACACAAAAAACAAACTTTTTTGATGTACCAAACTCAAACCACAAGTGCTTAATCAAATAAGCCTTGCGAGGGGTTCCTTAAAAACTCAGCAGTTTTGAAAACAGTTTAAAAAAACCTTTTAGAAAACTTTTTTAAAACTAAAAATCTTCTAAAAATACTTAAAATTGCTTAACAAACTATGCTTAAATACCAAGTGACCTTAACCCATGCCAAAACCAATTTTGACCCGTTTTAAGGTTATCCCAAACACCCCTTTATCTCAAAAGTGTCAAACAAAAGGGAGTTTAAAAGCCATTTTTAAACTAAAACTTTGAAAACCTTTAAATCTACTCCCTACTTAATTTAGACCTTTTAACTATATTTAGACTAAAAGTTCTAAGCTTATTAAGACAAATAAGCTAGTTTTTAGCTAGCTTATTACACTATGTGACAGTTTTTAGATTATAAACTAAGATAAATGAATTTAACCAAATAAAAACTAAAAACAGCTAGATATTAAACCTAAACAAACATGTTTGAAAAGAATAAAAGCAAATAAGCTAGTGTCTAAAGCTAAAAATATAAGCTAAATGGAAATTAAGAATTGAAACCTTGGATTTTGTTGTCTCAGAACCAAGGCCACTCTTTCTGAGTGAGTGGCCTAAAAAGCCTGTCCTAATGGCCCCGTAAGTCCTCTAAACTGAGCAATAAGGCTCATAAGCTTATATTAGCTTATTTCACCAAAAGGCTTCCAAATTCAAATCAAATGAACATTTATGAATTAAAAATCACATAAACAAGTATTTGAGAGCTTTAATAGGTTATAGAGAACTGAATTTGAGCTTATTAACAAGAATAAGCTCAAATTAGCTTATTGAGAGCTTATTGAGTCAAAGTAGCTTAATTTTTCATTAAAATTTGAGAATTACAAACGCATAAAAGACATTAACTTTAAAACACTTTAAATTATAATAAAAACGACATAAAACTTAATTAAAAACTTGCTTAAACTTGGAATGTTTGCCACAATGGCTTACAAGGCTATTTATAGCCGAAAACTAAAGCTAGGTCTTCTTTTCTTTTTCTTGCTGTTGTGCTTGTTTGTAGACACACAAACACAGGTGTGTTTGTTTTGTGAGAGGTTTAAGCCTTTAATCTTGGCCCTTCAATCCTTAAAATTCATCTCGCCACGAAATTGGTCTTGGGGGTGTGGTATCAATTTTGGCACCTTTGTGGCTGGGAAAGGTAGTGGGGGAGGGGGAAGATGAATATCCATGGAGGTGGTGAAGATTCATGGGGTAAAAACGGGTATAAAGACCCGTGATTGTTTTTGGGGGGAAAAGGGAGGCGGGAAAAACTGTTGGATGTGTATAACAGAGTATAAGTTTGAGGTTTTGGCAAATATGGTCCCTCTAAGTTATAACCTCCATTACACCCTTGGTCCTTGTGGTTAAATAACTTTTGGGGACTTGGCAAAACAAGTCCCCAAGAGTTATTTAACTCTTTGCATATTTCGTCCTTGGTGTACAAGTTAGGGGGTTGGCAGTTTTGCCCCCCCACTTGTTACTTTGAGTAAATAACAAAATGGCCCTTCTCTTTTCTTTTCCTCTTTTCTTCTTTTTATATAAGTTTAGGGATTGACAATTTCAGTCCCTGAACTTATATTTTTTTGACTTTGGCCTCGTGTTGACTTGATTGACAGTTGAACTTTTCTGTTGACTTTTTTGACTATTGACTTCCGCTTTGATTTGTGCTTTGTCCTTTCACAGTCTTTTCCATTCCAATTCCAGTTTTGACCGTCTTGGCTTTGTTTTTCGTCCTTTTCTTGTATCCGTTCCTCACAAGACATAGCAAAACAGCGTATATTTGGCATTTTAAGTCCGTTTTTGGTTATTTTAGCTCGTTTTTAAAGGTAAAAGGTATGTGTATTTAAGCACATACCAAACACCATCTTTTGAAGCACACTGAATGTATAAAACAAACACTGGTCAAAGAAATGCATTCTGGCAATCAATACTACAAATGCTATAAGAGGCAATATGGGGGTCCGTTTGACTCGAAAAACATTTTAAGTAGACGATTTTCACCTACGGTCCTTTCCAAAATATGTTTCAAACCATGACTTGAAACCTCTACTTGTCCACTAGTTTATGGATGATACGTGGTATAAAGATGGTGGGTAACTTCATACTTAAGCATGACCGTTGCGAATTAATCATTGCAAAAGTGAGTACCGCGATCACTAATTATAGCACGAGGAGTTCCAAATCGGGCAAAAAGAGATTTCAAGAATTTTATGACGACTCGGGCATCATTAGTGGGGAGCGCTTTTGCTTCAACCTATTTAGACAAGTAGTCAACGGCCACGAGAATATACTTGTTCCCTCGAGAAGATGGAAATGGACCCATGAAGTCGATGCCTCATACGTCAAAGATCTCGCAAACTTGAATTGCATTTTGGGGTATTTCGTCTTTTTGCGAGATTTTTCCTTGACGTTGACATGAGTCACATGACTTTACCATGTCATGGGGATCGTGATAAATCATTGGCCAATAGAAACCAGAATCAAAGACTTTCTTAGCGGTGTAGTTCGCACCATGATGTCCCCCGGTGGGTCCATTATGGCAAGCCGTGAGGATATCAATGGCTTCTTGGCCGTAAACACATAGTCTAATCACTTAATCCGCACAAATCCGAAATAAGTAGGGATCGTCCCAAAAATAATGCTTAACATCCTTAAAGTTTTTTTTTTGTTGAGACGACATCCCTTTCACTATCAAATTTCCTGCATTGGTAATTTGCAATGTCGACAAACCATGGGGTACTAGAACCACCTTAAAAAGATAGCATTCTGAGGGTCTCGAGAGGAAATGTTTCATTAATTTCCCTTTTCTAGAGATCACCTTGATGAGGATTTTCTAATCTATATAATGGTTCGGTCGCGAGATTCTCCGCTCCTTTTTTATCACGAATAATAACATCAAATTCTTAGAGTAAGAGAATCCACTGGAGCAATATCAGTTTAGCATCTTGCTTAGCAATATGATACTGAGAGCCAGGGTCCGTATACACTATGGTCTTTGATAAGACTAAGTAAGGCCGGAATTTCTTGAAAGCATACACCACGACTAATAACTCTTTGTCCCCGTAAGTATGTAATGGCTTGTAGCATCCAACATGTCTTACTTTTCATAGTGTATAAGGATGAAATGTATGTTTTTAAATAAACGTTGCCACGCAGAGATCTGCACACCTACCGCGAAATCACTAGCATTACACATAATCTCAAAAGGTCCCCAATCGGGGGCAAAAAAAATTGGAGCTTCAGTTAACATCTTCTTAAGTGTATTAAACGCTTCAATACATTCCTTTGAGAAAATAAATGGAGTTTCTTTTTAGAGAAGATGAGTCATTGGCCGGGCGATTTTAGAAAAATCTTGAATAAATCGACGATAAAACCCGGCGTGACCTAAAAAACTTCGAACGCCTTTGACGGAAGTGGGATGAGGGAGTTTAGCTATAACATCAACTTTAGCTCTGTCGACCTCAATCCCGGACTTTGAAATCTTATGTCCTAGAACAATGCCTTCTTTTCCATAAAATGGCACTTCTCCCAATTCAAAACTAGGTTGGTGTCTTTACACCTTTTTAGCATTTTGTCTAAATGGGAGAGGCACGATGAGAAAGAATCCCCGAAGACCGAGAAATCGTCCATGAAGACCTCCATCGTTTCCTCGATCATGTCGTGGAAAATAGCCATCATGCACCTTTGGAACGTGCCCGAAGCATTACATAAACCGAAAGACATGCGTCGGTAGGCAAACGTCCCATAAGGGTAAGTGAAGGTGGTCTTTTCTTGGTCTTGCGGGTTTATAGGAATTTGAAAATATCCCGAGAAACCATCTAGAAAACAATAGTGTTCATTTCCCGCGAGTCTTTCGAGCATTTGGTCCATGAACGGGAGAGGGAAATGGTCTTTACAAGTGGCGTCATTTAACTCTCGGTAGTCAATTGATACACGCCATCTCGTAACTAATCGAGTAGGTATCAACTCATGGTCATTCCACCCTTTTTAGGTACACAATGTACGGGACTCACCCACGAACTATCAGAGATAGGGTAAATCAATTCAGCATCAAGGAGTTTGATAACTTCCTTTTTGATAACCTCATGAATTTTTGGATTCACCCTTCTTTGATGTTGAACCGCCGGTTTGAGGTCATCCTCCATTAAGACCATGTGAGTACAAAAACGGGGGTTTATACCCTTAATGTCGGATATTTTCCATGCGATGGCACGTTTGTGTGACTTAAGAACCTTTAAATGGCTAGCCTTTTCTTCATCTTTTAACTCTTTTAAAATTATAACGGGTAATTTATCGGTTTCTTCTAAAAATGTATATTCTAGATGAGGAAGTAAATCTTTGAGCTCGAGTTCTGGTGGTTCTACGATTGAAGGCTTCGTCATTGTAACATCAACTTGCTTAAGGTCCTCATTCTTCATCGAAGAGAGATTCGGAGAAGGGTCTTCATTTAACAATTTCTCAAGGTAAAGAATATCTCCCTCCGTGTCATAGTAATCATCATCCAAATTAGAAGGATCATCCGGGGTATGTAGAAAAGTCTCTATCTCTTCCAAAATGAAATCTCCTCCTTCAAAAGGAGTGAACGAGGGGGAAGAAGAAGCAATGATAGGATCCGAAGGAGTGGGATTACCACTCGTCGAACTATCCAAAAATCCGAGCACCTCTTGAGCATACTCCTCACATGTAACGTCTATGACATCGATTTGATTAACCAATTCATTATCATATTTATAGGAGTAACTCGAAGTGTCTCTGACATTAAATGTTATGGCTTCATCATGGAATCGAAGTGTTAACTCTTTGCCATATACATTGATTAATGCTCGTGCCGTCCTCAAGAAAGGTCTCCCGAGAATGAGGGGAACCCGATGATCGACATCATAATCAACGACTATAAAGTTGGCCAGAAAATGAAACTTTCCTACTTTCACACAAAGATACCTTTCGGCGACAACTTAGACCGACCGATAAGCAATCGTCGTTTGTGCAAGCTCAAGAGTCATGCGAGTAGCAGTAAGTTCGGGGAGCGAAAGCTTCTTCCATACGGAAAGAGGCATTAAGTTGATGCTAGTGCCTAGATCGGCCAAGGCTAAGCATTTAACTAGCTCCGTAAAATCACAAGGAATTAGAAACTTTCCGGGGTCTTCAAGTTTTTTGGGAAACTTTTTAAGGAGCACCGTCGAACAATTTCTCCATTTAACGGTAGTAATTCCAATTTCAAATAATGTTTTTCCTTTATTACTAAGGAGACTCTAAACGTAGAAGCAAACTTACGGTATGTGAGTAGAGCATCTGCAAAGCTAATGTCGAAATGTAATTTTTGAAAGATTTCAAGGAACTTCAACATTTGATTATTATTTTTCTCTCAGTGCTTTTGGTCGTTAAGCCTTGAAGGAGACAAAATTAACGGTTTAGGATTAGGCTTTGGAGCAACATCGGGCTCTAGAATAGGAACTTAGACAACCGGAGGTTGGATGTGCGTGGTACTTGTAGTTTGCACCTTGTCCTTTGTCACCTCTGGTTCACGTCCCGCTTCTTCGGAATAGGAGAAGAAGTAGGTAGAAAATCTAGGTCCATCATTAGAAAACACACTATCAAGTAGTAAAGGCTTTCAAGTCACCTCTCAGGTTACAACGTATTACAGGAAGTGAACCCTAACCTAGAGGGCTTTGCATCTTTATCCGTAAGATTAGTTTACATGTTCATTATCTGATTGCTATGATTTTCAAGCTATTGGTTTTTTTGTCTCAATAGAGGAAAATGTGATTTGTAAAGAAAGATTTGAATTCATTCCGCATTTCGACTTATATTTCTCATTTGAGTTTAACAGGCTCTTAAAGTAGCTCATACTTTCATTGATTACCGAGTAACTCATTTGAAGGTCCAACATGAGCTTGATAATTCGGGGCTTGATAATTCGGAGATTGATAATTGTTGTTTCCTTGATTAAAGTTCTGCCCTCGTTGTTGATTAAATCCTTGATTGTTCGGAGCTTGATAATTTCCTTGATTTTGATTGTACCAATTCTGGTTGTAGTTTTGACTGTTCTGCACATTCATAGGAGGAAAATCGGGTGGTCCCATTTGATTCCTAGCACGATAATTCGGGTCTCCTTGAGGACGGTATCTGTTACCTCTTTGATTGTAGGTCCCTACGGTTGCACAAGCATCAAAAGTGTTGCCACCAGTGGCAAAACACTCATAGTAAGGATGCGGTCCACCACAAGTCACACAAGTCTCTTCTATGGCTTTCACGGTAGCTTGCTGAGTAGCCTTATTCATAAGTACTAATTCCTTAACAATCTCGGTGAGAGTGATAACATCTAGAGAAGGAGATGGAGAAGAAGTAGTAGTACTCACTTTTGAAACAATCGGTTTGTTTTTGTGAAATACGTACTTTTGACTTATTCTCAATGATCGTCAAAGAATCTCGAGGAGTACGGTTCAAAAGATTTCCACCGGTTGTTGCATTTAGAGAATCTTGATCGGATTGTGTAAATGCATTGTAAAATGTATCGATTTGATGCAATTCTGAAAAACCGTGGTGTAGGCATTTACAGAGGAGATCCTTAAATCGGTCCCATGCCTCGCTAAATGTTTCATCAAACTGCTAAAAATTTGTGATGTCATTCTTAAGATTTGTTGTCTTTGAAGGAGGGAAGAAATAATTCACAAACTTAGAGACGAGATCCTCCCATGTATGGATAGAACGAGGAGGTTCTTTTTCTAGCCAAATCCAAGCTTCCCCCTCAAGAGAAAATAAGAAAAGCATCAACTTGATAGCGTCGTGTGGAACATTTTTGTACTTAAGCGTAGAAGTGATCTTGTTAAACCAACGAATATGAGCATGAGGGTCGTCCCTCTCAAAACCATGAAATTGGATCGAAGTTACTAGCTGAAGTAACCCGACTTTTAACTCAAATTGTTTGGCAAGTATAGCGGGAATAACGATCCCATCTCCGTAACCCTCGGTGGGTGCTTGGAGTAATTCTGACATAGTACGCGTATCCCCCATAGTAGCAACGGGAGTCTCTACAATAGTTCGAAGCTCAGGTTTGACTATATGCTTGGAATGTCTACGATTACTTCGCTTCGGAATCGTGAAAGATTTAACAATTAAATTCGATGAAGATCGAGTGCGCATGCACTAAAATCAAAATAAGAAAAATATATCTAAAAGAAAAATATTTTTGTAACCGATAGTCAAAAGTGAACGGTAGCTCTCTAGAAAACGCACAAAGAAGCGGAGGAGCGGGTAAGCGCGAAGCGTTTTAAAAACCTTCTCCTTTCGGGTCGAAGTTCGTAGGATCAACCCTCCTTATACCTCTCTTATAGTTTGTTAATCTAAAGGTGAGCCGATTAAACAATTGACAACACGATTTATTTTTTTTGGTTTTTTAATTTTTTTGGTACTTTTAATACTTTAGGAAAAGTATTGTTGGTGTTTTACTAAATTTACAAAAATAAATTGATAAAAATAAAATATTTTGTATTTTTTATATTTTTATAAAAGAAATTGAAAATAATAAAGAAATGTAAAATATATATTCACAAAAAACAAAAACTTCACGGGGAAAGGTCTTCAATGCACTAATCATCAAACTTCAATGCGATAATCGTTTGACACTTCCTTGGCAGCGACGCCAAAAATTTGATATAAGTATATAAGAATTATAAAATATATATAATATAAATATATATATGATATATAATATAATATACTTTATATATATATAATATAAATATGTGTGGAAACCGTTGGGGGGGTGAATATTGTTTTCCTCTTAAAAACTCAAAATCTTTTGTAAAAATTAATTTTACACTCACAGTCGGTGGTCCAAATAAATTTATTAGGGGGCGCCCAGTACATAAGGGGGCCGCCCTATTTAAAGGGTCCGCCTCCAGAAGATGTTTTCGCACTAGATTATTTGTATCAAATCACCAATCAAGTTTGACGCAATATGAGAAGTGTCGACAATGGATTTCCAATAACTAGCACATATTCTACCAATATATCCACACTCATAATGTTTACTACAAAGAGCTACATAACCATGACTAATACAACAAACATAACAATTCACACAATCATAAGCACAATGCAAGTGTAAAAGTAAAGCGATAAATGTAAAGACATAAGTAAAGAGAAAGGTAAAAGGAAATGCAAACCGACACGATGATTTATAGTGGTTCGGTCACGAAGCTCCTCTTCGCCCTACTCCACTCCTCGAGTATCCAACTCAAGAGTTACTTCACTAATCAACAAGCTCCCTTTCGGCGGAGAAAACCTTATACTAATGCTTACATTATTTTCCGACACTAAGCTAGATGTCGAGTTCTTCGGGTACAACCAAACCCGTTATGTTTTATGGCCCAACATAACAAACCTTGTGTTTTATGGCCTAAACACATAAACCGCGTCGCTTACATTATTTTCTGACACTAAGCTAAATGTCGAGTCCTAATCTTAGCTAGAACCAATCTACCACTTCACCAATGTATTTTAAGGCCTAAAATACTAACCAACCCACAATCAACCCATCCAAAATGTAAACATCATTTTGATCTACCACACAAAGATTGGAAGACAATGACTCGATCTATAGTTAACAAATGTTACATAATGGACAACTAGACTACATAACTTCGGATCTTGAAGATGACCGAAGTTCTTCTCTTGCACTTGAGGGAAGAAGGAAAGGATAGAAGATTAGATCACATTTAAACAAGATTACACAAGTTAAATGATCAAAGGTTTAGAGAGATTTAGTGAGATCTAGAGAGAAAAAGAACTGAAAGAAATTCATGCAAAAAAGTTGTAAAATCAGTTGGAGATGACCCACTATTTATAGGAGCTGAAAGCTGACAGTCTGGCAACGGCGGTCCCGGCGGTCCCTTATATATAAGGGGGCCGCCAGGCCTATAAGGGGGCCGCCGCCTAGACTCCGCTCCCTTTTTTGTCTTTTTGTGGGGAAGGTTGTATCTGGTATAGAAGCTTCCATTTTGGGGGGAAAACCATATTTCAAATTTTATATTTAAATAAAATATTTCTTTTATTAAAAAGTATTTTATGTTTGTTTATTTTTGAAAAATACTTTTGTAGAAATGTAATGGTTAAGAAAAAATATTTTTCTTTGATCATCCTACAAGTTTAATTTGTTTGTACATACCTTATGTGATTTACATCTGGTGCAAACAAATGTCGATGTTGATGCAGACTTGAGACATACAGTGTTGTTGATATGTATGCATTGATGATTTGTGATTACGAGTAACTTGCGTACTTTACGTTATTTATTACAGGTTACATGTTTGTTATCACCAAAACATAAAGAGATCGTATAGATAAAGTAATATTTGCACTAACAATCTCCCCCTTTTTGATGATGACAAACTATGTAAACTATAGCACATAATATTTGCACTAACAATCTCCCCCTTTTTGATGATGACAAACTATGTAAACTATAGCACATTGTAGAGTTTAAAAGTTACTCATTTACACTCCCTTCTCCCCTTTTTGTCGAAGCAAAAAGGTATAGTGTGGATTATGGTTGGAGCATATAGGTTAGAGGTTTGTGAAGAAGACATGAGAAGAGGGTACATGCTCCGGGTATATATGTTTGAGGAATGAGAAGAGGCAGGTTGCTCCGAGTATATATGTATTGAGTATAGGAGAGAGAAGTGATAAAAAGGTGACTGTGATTGTGTGTTCCTTGGATAGTTTAGAAAAGGTCATGAGAGGTAAGAAGTAGGCAAGACAAGAAGGTAGGTACTTTAAGTGTATAGGTTGAAGGAATAAGGAAAAGGTAGGTGATCCAAGTATATTGGTTGGAGGAATGAGAAGAACAACAATGAAAAATACGTTTGAGGTGATTTTGGTGTTTCTTGGATAAATATAGATGGTGATTGTCGTGATAGATGAGAAGAAGACATGAAAAGAAAGTAGGTACTTCAAATATATAAGTTGAAGGTATGAGAAGATGACCTTAAAGTTTAAGGCGTGATTTTGAAAGTGGAAGAGGTGAAGTAATTGGAGGACGATATAAACCCTTCTCGTATTTGACAATCCCAATCCAATCATTCCTATAAAATGTGAGCTTGCATCGATCCTAGTGAAGTCTTCTAACATCAGGGTTCAACTAAATACATGGTATTAAACCACATAGCTCCCTACTCCCGCCTAGCTATTAGCAAATCCCCTGATAAAAATACATTCCCTGTAAAATAACTCTAACGGATCCATGGATCAAATAAAAATACCATCGATGCACAAGAAGTTTCGATGCAATTAAAAGAGCACAAGCTTGTAAGAGATGCCCCTCGTGTATGCACCCCTTTGTGTTGGGGTACCACGAATCAAGATATTGTTGTGCTCTACAAAACAAGTTAGTAGACAAGTGCACAAATACATAAGCAAAAACCATTCGCGGGGAACTAGACATTGCACTTCTAGTTTTATAGTCTGAAGTATGACAACATTGAAAGAGAAAGTAGAAACTAGACACAAGTAAGTCATATTTTAAATAGACTAAATGATGAAATAAAAAGATCCGAGACGTATGTTTATACGAGAAAAGATTAGATCCACGACTTTTAATAAACGAGAATAGGATTCGTTTATTGATTGACATAAGAATATTATGAGAATAACCTTTTAAAAGTAGACGAATGACACTTAATAATATGTCACATATATATATATATATATATATATATATATATATATATATATATATACACATATGTTATATATAATAGTAATAAATATATAAATATATAAATATATAAATAGACACTTTAAAAGAAAAATAACAAGACAAGGATTGAGACGATGTGCTCTTCGGATATAATGAAATGATTCCAAAGAGCCGAAAATGAGGAAGGATGAGTAAGACTAAAATAAAGGGAATAATGATTTGACAAGAGGTCGTTGAAAATGATGGAATAAATCATTTGCACAACAATTATTTCGCAAGTAATCCAATATAGACAAAGTGGATGAAATTGGAAATTCAAAAGTTTGTTTGGTGTTTTGTTTGGTTTTGACATGTTGAGAAAGCAAAGGTTGAGTGAAGTGAGGTAGTTCTTTCAGGTTGAAAGAATAAAAAGAGACACGAACAATGTGGTAACACAATAACATTGAAGAATGAATAACTTCTTATGTTCTTCACTTTCTAGAAAGTGGAAAATGTTTTGTGAAGGAGTAACATTTGGATTTCCGTAAAACACTTAATATATTTCGAAATGAAATAATTTAGTTTGTCAACGATATATACAAGTAACTTTAATAGGTAACGATTAAACAAACAATTAGAAGTAGGGAAGGATACGTTAGAGGTGATAAGACATGTTTAGATAGTGAAAGGAACGTTTAAAAGAGTAAGAGAACCGTTAGAAGCAAAAAGGCTATTAGAAGTGAGACGACTGTTAGCAGTGAGAAGAACCATTAAAAAATGAAAAGACTATTTGAGATGAGAAAAGACGTTTACGAGAAGTGAGGACAAAGATTTAAGGAGATTTATTGTGTAGTGATTTTAAGGATTAGGTTTGTACTTTGTGAAAGATAGTTACATTTATGTTGTAGAAATAATATATTTTGTGGTTATGGTTGGCGAAGAAGGATTACATATGAATTTTCTTAATAAGAATGACTCGGTGGATGACTCAAGACTCGTTTCTCATTTCACCTTGTTGGTTTGAAGATGTACTAGAAGTAGTAATCACCGACAAGAGTGAATAATAGTTAATAAGGTTTGGGTGAAGAATAGACGCCAGCTCGTAGAAAAAGAGGAGAAAGAGAGGATGTTCGTTTTATGATTTGAAAAAGAAGTGACAGATATCACAACATACTGCCGGCGGTCCCATATATATATGGGGGCCGCCTATTTTGATCAGGGGGCCGCCTGGTTTATGGGGAACCGCCACCATCAGAGATGTTGTTGAAGAAAATTTCAACGGAGTGACATTTTAATTGCATACCTGCTAATTAACAAAATCCATAAAATACTTCGGGAATGAAGATAGATATAGGTTGTCACGACACAGAATGGTATCAATAGACTAGAATCGAGACATAGAAGAAAAGAAGAGATAGATTTAACGGAATGTGTTCCATCATTCCTAAAACCTAGAACTGAATAAAATTGTAAAAAACGGAAATCGCGGTTGAGGTAGTAAAGAAAGAGTGTCGACATGTTTAACTTTAGACGCAACCTTCTTCGAATGTGAGATGTTTCCTATTTGACATAGTCCAAAGGAAATGGTGACGTAATCATCGGTATTGTTCGTAAACGCGAAAATAATAAAAAAAATAATAGAGAAAGAAAACAAACGAAGAAGGAGGGCAACGAGCTTGACAATGTCAAGACGGATGTGGTTAACGTACTAGTGAACTACACTCACATAGTTATGTACTCTTCTCGATCAATGCGATGTTCAAAGAACAATCACACGATGATGTATTACGGTTGTCCTTAAATGTGGTATCGGAAATAGTGGAGAAAGAGATTAGCCAACTCTTATGTGTTTTAAGAGGCGTGGTTTTAAATGAGAAGAAAGAGGTGTGATCGAAAGACAAAGATGTTTTGGTCGAAGAGAAAGAATGATTCATCAAAAGAGAGATAACCGTTTCCGTCGATATAGAAAGAATATTTCCGTCAAAGAGAAAAAAATTTTTTTGTTGAGAGAAAGAAATTTTTGTCGAAGATAAATGAGAGAGCGTTTTTAAGCTAAAGTTGTTAAAAGGCTTGAATAGGGGATTTTCGGATATGACCTTTACTTTGCAATCGCAAGTTAGAATATTTCAATGAAATATTAAAGTTGTGCAACCTACTTGGTGGAGCGTTAAGATTTATATCTAATCTTTACTTGAACAAAAGAGTAATAATTAAAGAAAGCAAGACGATTATCAAAGGAGTGGTGAGTGCAGACTCTAAGAGATTAAGACCCATTTTGCGACTCTTTTGAAAATTAGATTAGTGAACTCGGACACGCGAAGAGAGATATTCTAGGTGTGAGAAAAAATAATACATAAATGTATCAACATAGAGATATAAAGCATCACATATTATACTACGCATGCATCAACACAATTAATCAACAAGATTAAAATGTAAGTACTGTATGACATCTACACCATTATTTGTCATACATCAACCTAACATAGTTAGGTGCACAATTAACATGAATCATGTAAGCTGACCAAACAAAACATGATTATTTTTAAATGTAAGCATCATGTAAAACATGTTAGCATTTAAGCATTTAGGAGCAATTGCCATTAGATACACTAAGAGGATATTTTATCTGAAATTGCTGAGAAAAAGGCAAACGACCATTTTAAATAGACTTGGCATTCAATAGGCTAAGTAAACAGTATATTGAGCATCAAGATAAACATGAAGGTCATAATAATGCATACATGGGAGCATGTTTTATCATCATGAAACTTCAAAGCACATAAGGAGTGCATTATGTCTAGATTAACCAAGAGAAACCTAATTTTCTACTAGCTTAGTGTGCACTCCTAATGAAATTACAAGTCGTATCGATGTATACTACATTAGGCATATTTAAAAAATGCCATGTAAATCAAATTAGAGAATGAATATGAGACTATCACTAGTGGTGCTCAATTTAGGCTAAACACAACCACTTTTACGGGTTATACCATGAACCCAACTTCACTCTTGGAAGCAATTCAACCGTTAGGTAAAATTGAATTTCTAGTGCAATAGAGTTCTTAGTAGTTATTCTTATGTTAAGACAAAATGGAATTCCTTATATTTTGCCTCATGAAGTTAGCAAAGATATGATGTTATTTGCATACACTCAGGGCATAATATGACTCACTAACATTGCTTAATTCAGGTTCACATAATCCTAATCAAGATGTGTGGAATCCTAAGGTTGAATGAAAGAGCAAGCAAGTTGTTGTAGGTGTAAAAGAGAATGAGTCACCTAGGACCTAGGAGTATGCTTAAGAGTGACAAAGTGTAATACTCTATAATGAGAGTGTTCAAAGAATGCACCTTTGCATGTCTTTTATGAAAGAAATCCAATTAAGGTTATTTACCTTAATAGATCTTGTGAATATTTCTTTATAGAAATAATGATGATTAACTAAAGTTTAGTTACATGTATGTTGGACTTTTAAAACAAGTGATTGACAAAGGTAAAGATTTAATTCTAATGCCCATAATGCCATATTTACCTAAACCAAAGATGAAGGATCTAAGACAGAAGGATTATCTCGCTCCGAGTGATGTTCAAAATTTAGATGGCAAGGATTATTTTCCACTATTTAGGAGATGGTGTTGAATATTAGATTATTAGGAGAAGCTAATATAAGTTATAAGGGTTCTTGGTTTGAGTTTTCGGAAATGACATCCAAGGCTTGCTTATCAAGTTGGAGTACTTATGAGTTTCCCGATGGAAATTTATAAGTCGTCATAACCTACTATATAGAGTGTTAATATAGCATTATAATTTGACCATAGCTAATAACACAAACATTTGAAACACTTTTAGACCTCAATTAAACATCTTCATTTGCCAAGTGTGAATTGCAATTTGATGACTAATCTTGTTGTCTTGCAATCGACTTCGGATTTCATGTAATAACTGAGGATGTTAAATCATTTAAGACACTGAAATGTATCTAATGGTCAAATGATAGATAAATTCCTTGATCTAGATAATAACGCTTACTCTCGATTTCATGTTCATAATACTAAATTTTGATAATTGGATTGAATCATAAGCATTGATATATCGTTTGAATAACAATCATCTTCATATTCGAAATCCTCTTACGATCACTTATTGAAAGAAAGCACGATAATGGTTTGAAGAATATGTTCAATTATTCCTAGTCCTAACCTAGAAGTTAAAGGGTTTCTCATTTGTTGAAGAAGAAAAATTATGCCGTATTGGAAAAGTAATAGAAAGTTTTACGAGAAGAAAATTTAAGTTTTGAGTTGTGCTTTTGAATTAGTTTGAGCAAAGTTACATAAGTTTTCCCATGTATGCCTCATGTTTGGCTTTTCAGCGATGAACGACTTTACCAATTGCAATGCAAGGTAAAATTAACTTAATATCATCGGATGAAACATTCAAGTCGCCAATCTACTTCATTGTATATTTTTATTCATATTTTTGCCAAAATATTTGGAACACAACTATTGGACAATTGTAGACTCAATATGTCCATTCATTTACACAAGTGGAGTTATTGATCCTATTCATATGTCTCATCGTCTTGGAAAAGGGAAGACGTTATAATTCATATCAATCGAGTGGTATTTAGAATTTAGTTTAAGATAATAATCACTTTTTATATTTTGATATAATCTTATAGCTAGAAACAAATAAGATCGATTTCTTGTCCATACTGAAAACATGTCAATTAGATTCAATAAACACTATCAAACATAGTTTGAATAATGAGTGAAATGTATGTCGAGAATATTTCTTGACCGTACTAACTGTAACACTTCTTATAAAAAGAAGACAATAAAAGATTTTCATAGTGTGCTCCACTAATCCCTAAAGACTAGTTGTAATTTGTGAGGTTGATGAATACTGACAAGTTAATTTCTTATATCAAGATTGTGAAAATTTTGTGTGTTGCAAAAACTATTTGTTGTTATTCATAGTATGCATAGGTTTTTTGACAATTATTAGTTGAAATGAAATGATTTTTTCTAACCATTAAATACAACACACATCTTTATAAAAACACATATTTTTTATAATAAGAATAATAATTATGTGTGTGTGTTAGAATAAATGCAAGCACATGCAATGTTTAAAAAACAATATTTTCTTTTACTTCATAACCAATAATTAATACAATAATTAAATTTGTTTAACCAACCCAAGATCAAACAACAACAAGTGAATGAAAATATTAGACATTTTGTTGAAGAGAGATAATGTGTTATAAATATTTAATGATTGGTTTTAACATATGATCTTAGAACATTATATTTCCACACAACCATGAACAAACTAATTAAACTCTCATTCCTAAAGTGTGTAAATACACTCAAAATGATCTACAAGAGGCTTATGTGACACTTGAAATAAATAGATATCTATGCATATGCAATGCACAAACAATTTTGCAACTTAACACAGAAATCTAGCGTAATTCCTATTATGCATAATCCTAAAAACTAGTAACATACAAATAGAATACATGACACATGTGTTTAGATATATAATTAGCTCAATTACAATAGTAAGATTACGATTAATATCTATTAACCGATTTCAAAACAAAAGTAAACACACACATAATCATCTAAGCATACACTATAAGGAATTCCGTCGTTGTTTTGTGTATTATATATAACGTATGGTAAAACTAAGCATGAATTGATTTGAAAATAAAATATGTCCCTCCCCCCACCATTCAAAAATTAATTAAGATCAATATTTTGAAAGAACAAATACACTATCTTTCAAGGATATATCCATTAGAAATGCCCAACTCAACGGAAAAATTAAAATACAAGTTTTATGTGAAAACGAAACTCAAAATTTTGACCACTATGTAGTATTTTGCATTTCTGACTTATTTAAGTTTAGAATGAAGACTTATAAGTATTTTTAAATGAAAGTAGACTTAATTCTCTTCGAGAATGGCGGGTGGACACGTACTACTACGGACTTACGGTTGATTTTAAATGATTTTTCAAAGTTTTGTCCCGTATCTGCTGAAAACAGACAAGTCGCCCCCAAAAAGTGACGGCCCCAGATATATAGTGGTCACCCGAAACAATATGATACCGCCCCAGAGACCACAAAAAACACTATTTTTTATCCAACTCATTTGTGGGGCTTTGACTGTGAACATAGGCACTTTAAAACGTTATTCCAAGCCCACAAATTTCGTGTTTTAGAAATCATTTCTACTCGTACGACTTAGACAAATATAAGTTGACACTTCCAAGTTCCTTTTGAGAAAAAGCTCTTTCAAGCTAGTATAAAACGAAGTATATTAATAACAAAACTAGTACGAATCAAACAACAAAACACTTTTCATATTTAATCCCCCTTCATGGGTAATTTGATACATGGATCGTACTCTATTTTAAAAACCATTTGTTTTGAAAACTAGAGCGACGTGCTCCTGATACCAATTGTGGAAACCGTAGAGGGGGGTGGGGGGGGGTGAATACGTTTCCTCTTAAAAACTTCAAATCTTAATGTATAAATATATTTATCACTCTCTTCCGGGCGGTCCCATAAATAGTATGAGGGGGTGCCCAGAACACAATGGAGGCCGCCCTATTTAAAGGACCAGCCTCCAGAAGAGGTTTCGCACTAGAATATTTGTATCAAATCACCATCAAGTTTGACGCAATAGAGAATATGACGATAATGGAAATTCCAATAACTAGCACATATCTACCAATATTCCACACTCACAATGTAACTACAAAGAGCTACACAACCATGGACTAATACCACAAACAAACATTTCACAACAATCCAATAAAAGCAAAATGCAAGTGTAAAAGTAAAGTTCAAAAACGTAAAGACATAAGAACGAGAAAGGTAAAAGGAAAAGGCAAACCGACACGATTATTTATAGTGGTTTGGTCACGAAGCACCTCTTCGCCTACTCCACTCCACGAAGTATCCAACTCACGATTACATCACTAAGTCAACAAGCTCCCTTTCGCGGAGAAAACACCCTTATACCAATTGCTGCAATATTTTCCGACACAAAGCTAGATGTCGAGTTTCTTCTCCCGGGTACAACCAAACCTGTTTATGTTTTATGACCCGAACATAACGAAAACCTTGTGTTTATATGGCCTAAACACATAAACCGCGTCACTACATTATTTTTCCGACACTAAGCTATGTCGACCCCAAATCTTAGCTAGAACAATCTATACTTCTCCACTGTATTTATAAAGGCCCTAAACTACTAACCAACCCACAATCAATCCCATCCAAATATATACATCATTTGGATCAACACACTACTAAAGATTGGAAACTTTGACTCGATCTAAAATGTAACAAATGTTACAGAATGGACTAACTAGACTACATAACTTCAGATCTTGAAGATGACCGAAGTTCTTCTCTTGCACTTAAGGGAAGAAGGAAAGAGTAGAAGATTGGATCACATTAAAACAAGATTAAACAAGTTAAATGATCAAAGATTTAGAGAGATTTAGTGAGATCTAGAGAGAGAAAGAACTGAGAGAAATTCGTGCAAAAAGGTTGTAAAATCAGTTGGAGATGACCCACTATTTATTGGAGCTGAAAGCTGACAATCTGGCAACGGCGGTCCTGGCAGTCCCTTATATATAAGGGGGTCGCCAGGCCTATAAGGGGGCCGCCGCCTAGACTCCGCTCCTTTTTTTGTCTTTTTGTGGGGAAGGTTGTATCTGGTATAGAAGCTTTCATTTTGGGGGGAAAACCAAATTTCAAATTTTATATTTAAATAAAACATTTCTTTTATTAAAAAGTATTTTGTGTTTGTTTATTTTTGTAACACCCCCAAATTGGGTCGCAGCGGAATAAGGGTCCGGGGCGTGTTACTTCTCAGATCAATAACACAAGATAATATAAGAACGACCAAAAAGTCATTTAAAACTGATACATTGGATTTAATAAAGTATGTGTTACAAAAGCCCGAAGCTTTACTTGTTTACTTGTTATTATTACAAAGATTTCCAGCGCATAACAGATGATCAAAATGTAATGCGACTAAATCTTTAATGCATGACTTCAAAATATAACCACTAATGTATCCTTCGCACCTCGTGCTTAATGACCTCCTAAAAAACATTGCATTTAAAAACGTCAACATAAAGTTGGTGAATTTCATAGGTTTATGTAAATGTATATGCAGGACCGCAAGACTTTCCCAGTGATAATGCAACAGATGCAGACATCACAAAATGCAATTACGTTTGCCTAAGCTCATGACACCGAAGCTCGACATAATTGAATACAATATATAAATATTGCCTACATTGCCCGTGATGATGTTCAACCCGTAACATCCACGTATCCACAAGATAAACATTCATTTCCAGAGATAGCTATCACCCGAACGGGGCGTACAATCCCAAATAGTTTCTATCTATAGCATTCGCAGGCTAGCACATTCCAGTAATTGACAGTTCATGATTCATGGGCATAGTGGGTTATCGCTACTTAGGCAAAACGTAATCATGATAAAATGTACACTTGCGTCCAATTTGTAAAACATGCATATGTTTCTCACCCCAAAAAATGGTAAATCAATAATTGTAAAACATGGGGCTATGACTCAACCATGGAGTGAGTAAAATCGATAACAAAATATCCCAAATAAAAAACGCGTTACGCTAACGCCCGAATGCAACCTAGTTAATATTGGTCGAATCAGTATTCAAGTACGTTGTCTAACAAACAACATTATATAATCCTATAAGTTTACACGACTATCGATCGGTAGCTATCATAATGTAAAGGACAGACATGACGTACGAGGAGTTAGGACACTTTAAATCGTAAATCCAACAACATCCTACAATAAACGTCACCGAAGAAGCTCATTAATGAAATTCCCTAGTAATTATAACTCTTCGATAACTAATAACATATATATATATCTATATAACTATATCACCATCTAATCGTTTACGTGAAATCATATTTATAAAGTAAAAACGTTTATAATTAACGCCTTTAGCCAAATGACATAACTTTGTCGTTTTAAGCCCGTTTCTCGCGGTCTTATAGCCCACGCTTCGTATTAAGACGAGTGATCCATAAAATCATATTTTTTAGGTTTTTGAGAATTCTGTGATGAAAGTGTTTTACTGTTCATAACAGCTATAAAATCGTTTTTATAACTTATTAACGCAAAACCCGTAAATGTCGTATCTTATTCGTTATAGCTCCGTTTTTAGCGATTCTTTCGAACACGTTCTCGTAATTGAAAGTTTTATCATATTATTGATGTTTACAAAGTATAAGTTTCTGCCATGAATAGTAACTTTTTATAAAATTTGTTTTATAAAGTATTTAGCGTCGTAAACTCGTAACTAGCGTATCTTCTTCGTTATAAATCCGATTTTCGAGTTTCTTATCATTTTGGAATCCTTATGAGATGTACTATCTTTATAAAACCTAATATGGCTGTTAACAAATTCGAACCAAAACAGAAACTTTTAAAGGTTGTGATTAAAACATGTTTTAAGCTTGATTTTTGTACCATTAAGCTTCAACACCTTGTTACAACTACTTTACAACACTTATATCTTATGTCTTACATATATTAGGTCCATTAGGTCATGTTTTGTCCAAGAGTGTCCATGAATACAAGATTAACATGTTATTTACACCATTTTCACTTGTAACTTATTAAGTTAACATTAAAACCCTAATTTGTTCATATACATGTTAATACTTAACCAACATGTTAAAACACTTATACATTCCTTTTAACATCATATTAGCATCCATATAACATGTAAATAAGTTCACAAAACATTGATCATAAGTAAAAATCCCTTTCACATATTCAAAAGTATCCTAAATGGTGATTTAACTATATAAACATAATATATGCATAAATCAAAGAAAGTAAATGAAGTAGGGTTCTTAGATAACCTTGATGTGTAGGAGGATGAAGAACAACCAAATCTAAACCCTTGTTTAGCAAAGAAACCCTAGCTTTTATCCCTTGAAAACCCTAATTCCAACCAAAACCCTAATCTTGCAATATCTTGCTAAAACCTTTTCAAAGCTTAACCAACCCTTCAACTCTTCTTAGAATACCTTAAGTATGATGTATAAACACTAATATGGTGAAAGAAAATCAAGCTATGGATCCCCTAAAAACCTTGTGGAATGCCGTGGCCTAAGAGAGGAGAAAAAGAGATAGTTTTTGTGATTTCTTTGTTAAGGAATGAAGTGAATGAGTTTTCTAACACAAGGGCACCCCTATATATACTACTAGGAGATCATATGAAGATATTTGTGTGCCAAGTTGATTCCATGCAAGGTGGAAAGGATAAGAATACAATGGAAGAAGCTAGGGCTTATTTCATGATAAAACATGACTAGTCATGGTTCAAGTGGATGTAAAAGATCCATGTGAAGCTTCTTGGTGAATCTTGGCTTATCCTACATATATATACATGTTCATACATGGATGTGTATGAGCTAGATAATATCTTTGATCTTTATTTGATGTATTCTTGTATTATTTGAAGTATAATGTAGTAAAGGTTAAATGAAATGTATAACTTGTACATAGTAGGGTTTGATTTGAATTCTTTTATAAAGATTATGAATAAAGTGATAAATACTTGAAGTTTTAAATAAACTTTAAGTATTGGGTACACATTTTGGGTATATGATGAAGCGTAGATAAGTTAACGTATTTCCGGGAAAGCCTAAACGTACTTTATCGCGAAATGTAACCACTTAACGTAACCAATAAAAATAAAATGTGCAATGTTAATAATTATCCTCTAAAAAATCATATTACACTTGCTTGATGTAAACATTTAATCGTGTAATTCCCGTTTACATTGAATGATCATTTTTAGTTTACGCGATTTCACTTAACGGTTACGATTTAAAGTAAACGCGTAAAACCCTAAAAATAAATAGTGGATTAAATAATGTTGTACAATGACCTAAAACACGAGGTGTTATACTATGTGCCCAAGATTATAACAAAGTAGATTTTAAGGGCTCATTCACATTAGTGGGACCTACAAATTCTTACCAAAGATGTAATATTGGGGTTCATCCCCAAATCAAATGCCAAAAGGGGTCAACCAAACGCACCCTTACTTTTCGTATATAAAATAAAATAATTAATGCATATACCAAAACTTAAAAAGAAAAATTGATATATCCGGGTGACAATGATGTAATCATCACTTTATTAATATTAATTAATGACGTATCTTTTCGCCTGTGCCAGTATTTTCATATGTCAAACACTCAACTTGTCAATGTCAGAATGTGTACATTTTTATTAATATTATTATATATATAATAAAAATAAATTTATTTAATAATAAAGTGAATGAAACAAACTCTTTTCCATCGTTATAGTTTCTTGATCGCGTTTTTGTAGTAATATTTGTCGCGGATACTTTTGCGTTTATCTATGTATTTCTAACAGTATTTGATGAGTTAGTAATGAAAATGAGCGTGATGCCATAGTTTGTTTGTTTTTTTCTAATCTGTAACTTTTTTTATTAGAATGTAAATGATGAATGTGTTATAGTTGGTTTATATAAAGCTAGGGAGTGTATATGTAATTAATTATATTAATTAACTATGGAGATGGTTGCATAGAAGTAGTATACGAGGATGGTAAATGCAATAAATATGGGTGATACATGTAGTTTAACTCTATTCTAATGGAAATCCAATAAAAAGGTAGTGTATTATATAGAAACTATTCCGGTTATTAAAATGGGCCTTTTAATATACTATAAAGAAATGGGCTGACATTTTGACCCATGATTTGTGTTTGGACCGACATTCCATCAGCAATTAAAACATCAGAATCTGAATAAGATTCAAACTGAATGCTTCATAAACAAAAATATACATATTTACATCAGTACACAAATTATATATATATATATATATATATATATATATATATATATATATGTATGTATATATATATATGTATGTATGTATACATATGTATATGTATGTATACATATGTATATATATATATATATATATATATATATATATATATATGTATATATATATATATATGTATATATATATATATATATATATATATATGTATACATACAATATATATGTATACATACATATATATGTATGTATACATATATGTATACATTATAAACCTGTCACGTGAATCTTCATCGAAAAACTATTTTTGATATCACCTCAATTAACAATTTTAGTATCGATCTGATAAACAAATAGACTGCCATTCAACAAACCATCTTACTACGTTGATAAAACGATCATTTTATAAACTAATTTTACTAACATATAAATTAATGTTCCTACCCAATTCATTGTTTACCAGATTTATAAACCATTTTTATTTAACAATGAGTAAATCATTTTTATATATCATTTTATAAATAATCTTACCACAATCTTATAAAATACTTTCCTACTATCAATAATAAGTTCATGTTAGCAAACCGCTTTATAAATTATTAATTTTCTTGCACTATTATAAAAAACTATTTTATCATACATTTATAAACTACCACTATATATAAACTATTTTCTCCGTACAAATCATATAAACCAGTTTGTCATACTAACTATTAACACTATTTTATTATCACAATGAAAACTATTTGTTACCATCACACTTATGAAAAATAGTGCTATCATTTATAAACAAATATACGCTATAATTTTGTAGTACCAAGCTACCATGACTTTAAAAACATTCAATTATTATTTAGGCAAAACTAAATTACCATACAAAACTATTCACTATTATTCTTATAAACTAAGTTACATAATCATTTTTACAAATATTTTCCACCATCTTATATACTACCTTACAATCAACTCAAGAACCATGTTACTACCACTTTGTGAATCATTTTGTTTTATTTTATAAAACTAGTTTTTTTGCATCACATGAATTATATTACTATTACCCTATGAACTATTTAACTATTGTATTATAAACCATCTTACGATTTTCTAACATACCATTTTATTGTCATCATATAGAATACCCTCTTTTCCATATTATAAACTGTCTTGTCACGCTATAACAACTATTTTGATACTTCCTTAATATCAGAAACTATTTTTGACGACAATGACATTGGCATCGTTAGTCCCTACAATATTATACATAATCAGATCACCTATGTATAATTCAGGAAGGACCATGCCATGCTGAGTAGTAGTCACCTTAAAACATTTTTCAAAATCAATTCTATACTTATATCTACGAAAAGCAACGTTTTTATATGTGTGTTTCATAAAACGTGTTGTCACGAGAAACTGAATTAGCAATCATAGTAACTAAGTAGACCTTTTTTAGAGGGGTGAGCCAAGCAAAGGCAATAGTGCCATGCTAAGGCGACTTACGAATTACCCCAATAGCAAAGCTATTATTGTGGGTATTTCCCCATAAAAAATAAGATTAATATCGAGTGAGCCACAGCTCACATATCAATATTAAACTGATAAAACATATATTAAACTAAGTAGACCTTTACCTCCACCTTACTAACTGGCTTAGACTGAGACATCACCTTACGCCAAATCCTATCGAAAAGTCAAGACGTAGTCACTAGGTCACCCTATGTAAACAATTTCTCGCCACGAGTTTACCGCCATTAAGGAATTTACTAAATTCACACCAACGCCCATTCAACCTCACACATTAAAAATAACTGTAGAACTTAGTAGACGCGATGCCATCGATAGGTCTAGAATTCATTTATCACCCCTGGAAGGAGAATTTTATTAGAAGACGGCTTAAGCCGAAAGGAACGGATAAAACTACATGATTCTACATTTTAGACATATCACATAAATTTATACCTATTCGTCACACATCCTTGGATACCCAAGCTAAAGCAATTAAGGAGGAAAATATCGAGGATGAAAAATCTTAAGTAGTATATACAAGGAATTAAAACCCGTCCCAATGAGACTCTCTATATTAAGAAAACAAAAGTGGTTACCACGTTTTTGGAGGATTAAGATAAGTATTTCGCAACAAGAACTCGCACCTCTTCACCAACACCACTCCAGAAGACGACACAAACTAAAATTTTGGGACAAAATTCTTTTAACATGGGGAGACTGTGACAACCCATATTTTCAGGACATTTTACGACTACAAACTTCCTATTATTTATTTTAGACTTTTACGCGTTTACTTTTAATTTCAAGCGTTTAGTTAAATCGCGTAAACTAAAAATCAACAATCAACGTAAACCGACATCAAACAAATAAAAGTTTACGTCAAGAAAGTGTTATATTATTATTTTGAAGATAATTTATAACTTTTCATATTTTATTTTTCACTTTACGTAAAATGTTTACGTTTCGTAATATTTAGCATTTTTTGCATGCATGTAAACCATTCTACCCATCTATATTTCAGCAAATACCACAATTAAACCCACTACCTAAAATTTACAAACTCTATTCACACAAATAAACTTATAACCGGCCACCCTTAATGAAATACACAAAATGCCCACTAACTTTTGCTTTTGCTTATTTAACAATATGTATTAACCTTTAAATAAGCTCTAAGTCTTTACCTTTTGGATTTAAGCCACCAAAAGCCCATGCTTGTCTCCCTTTGGCTATAATCACATGGCAACAATCAAGCATGCATAAGCATGCTTGATCTTTCATTTCTATCATGTCCCTAAGCCTTATAATTTTATTTAGACCTTATTTACTTCTACCTTATAAGCTAGAACACTTCTACATTCATTATCACAAAGTAAAAAAACAACAAAAACTCTCTCTTTGTCTCTCACTGTGTCCGACCAAGAAACAAGCATCAAGAACAAATTGGTTTTGATTTTTCAAGCAAGAACTACAAGTATTTACAAGGGTTTAGGTTAGATAACAAACATTTGGGTTTGATTTAGGTTTAGTTGTGTTCAATTCATCATTTTCATACACTCAAGGTCCATACTAAAACCTCTATACTTTTATTCTACTTATTTTCATGTAAACATTTTAATTATCTAGTTAAATCACTACTTAGTTATATTTTTAACAAGTTTACAATAAAACCAAGATTTATACATAAACAAGTAATTACATACACATGGTGAAAAGGATTTACAAATATGATAAATGTAAGAAAATACTTATTTTGATATATTACATGTGTTGGTTAATTTATTTAACTAGTTGTTAATTTACTTGTTTATAAATTAGATTATAAAGTTTTTTGATTTATTTGATGTTCTTGACATATTAATTATGAAATGGAAGTGAAATGGATAGACTTAAATTAGTGGACATTATTTATATAAAGGATGTTGTAATGGTAAAAACTAATGGACTTGTAGTGATAAAAAGGTAGAAAATATCACAAAATAAAAATATATAAATACATATATAAAACAGTCGGATTTAATTGTTTTGACATGAGTATCGAGGTAACGTAAAACCTTAATATATGATAGTACGTCTCAATACGATTCCGCACATATAAAGAACTCGAAAAACGGATGTAAAACGAAGAAGATATGAATTTTTTAAGTTACCGGTAACATAATAAAATTTGACAGCTTTTTATAAATTTGTACATTCTGATCAGTTTATGATACGTGATTTTGAGGGCTTTCGGGTCCGAACCGGCTTAAGTATAAAACTAAAATGTTGCTCGGAATGATATTTTACTATAGAGGAGCGAGTTTCTAAGCCTAAAAGTGTATTGAAAGTGAGTAAATCATAATTAAAATTAGATAACTTGTATATAAAATTTTCTGCATCTTTTTATAAAATTATACATGCTGATTGGAATAATAAAATGTGTTTGCGAGTGTTTTCGGGTCCGTTTGGACTATAAAAACCTTAAGAAATAATGGTATAACTTTTATATAATATTAATGCGCGTTTTAAAACTTTTTATATATTATTTATGAGTTTATTTAACTATACATTTTGACACTTTAGAAATAATAAAAATAGTGGATCAAGCATAAGTGACTATAATAAATTTTCAGACTAATGTAACGTGAACATTATTTTAACTTATAAACTAAAACTAAAACTATTAAGTGGTGATGTAACTTATTAAAATACCTTGTTGTATTCATTTTCAACTACATATTTCTTATTCGACCTATATTTAATTAGGTTGCATTCCGGTTATTTGTGACGTCATTCCTTATTGATTTATTTTAAATCAATACTATTGTTTGAGGTGAGTTTATAGCATCGCTTTAACTATTTACAAACGTTTACAAATCTCGAGGTGAGATACATGCTATGTTTTTACATTTGAACATAAGTACAAATTACTCGTTTACGGATTGGTCCAAGTTTTCCATTAACCTATGATTTCTAGTACGCCTTGTTTCATGAACCGTTATCTTACCATTGTGAAAGCATGAATGTTTGGATAGTCTATTGGATTTGACCATCCCCACCAGGTTTGACTGAGTACATGTAAAACGGGCGCAGTTTCATTTGAGTCACGTTACGGGTGTCCTAGGTTAGGCACCTGCATGGGCTTTTATTCTCGATTTTGGTTAACAGTTCGGTTCATGAGCTTAGACGGTAGTAAATGCATTTTTATTTGTTATTTTTTTTTTTTTTTTGTTGTTGATTTTTTTTTGTATAAATATGGGGGGGGGGGGGGGGGGGGGTGGGGGGGGGGGGTGGGGGGGGGCATTGTATTTTGTTATATATCACAGCTAAATCACTCTTTAAAATCATGTGGTTACATTTACAGTTTTATAAACCAAGAACTCACCAACTTTATTAACACTTTTTAGCATGGTATTTTCTCAGGTTGAATAATCTGCTTGACATTCTTGATGTGCATTGGTAGTCCAAAATTTTACAAATATTACATTCATGATTTCTACATACATTTCAAACTTATCAAACATCGAGTATGGTAACTATTTAGAGTTTACATATTAAACAAACTTAGGGACCAATGTCATAACAAGTTAATTTCATGAAAAATCACGAGAATCTACTTTCAAACGACTATTTATAGGTCCTTTCTCTTATATCTTGTGCTATTGTATTATGAAGTAACGCTCCAAGACATATTTCCGCCGTGACCCATTTGGGGGTGTTACAGATTCTTACTTGTTCCGGGTACTTGACGGACTGTACCGAACGAACGGGTGTATAACATGTCAGATTTCGTAGGTATTTTGAGTTAGATACCTATTTGGCAAACCTTATTTGGCATTTACTTGCTAGCAAACATCAGCCTCGGTGTCATGAGCTTTGTGCAAACGTAAATACTTTTTGGATATTGTATACCATGCACTAATTATTTTAAATCTTGTGGTCCATACTTATAATTTACTTAAACATATAAATTCACCAACTTTATGCTCAAGTTTTAAGCATGTTTTCTTAAGTGCTTAGCTATGAAACCTCTCTTGATGTGGTATGTGGTGTCTCTTGCATGGCCTGGTTTTCAAAAAATGTATCTATCATTTAAATACCGTTGTTGCTTTTAAAACTTCTTTAAGCTTCCGCATTTGACTATTTATCTCATTTGAATTATTGTAAGACTTAATTTATTTTATCAAAGCAACGGTGTTTATTTTTAAAACGTCCATATAGTTGTCGTTCTCTTGTACTTGTGTTCGAGATATTTATGATGTCACGCCCTCCAATTTCCTATTCTGCTGCAATCCATTTTGGGGGTGTGACAAAGACTATCCAATTATGTTTGAATTAAGATATATCAAGTGTAACATCTCTCATAATACACATAGCAAGAAAATAAGCATATCTATTTTCTCTCTTGTATTCGGCCGACCACCACAAGGAGGAACAAAGTGGGTTTTTGATATTTTGCTAGTAAATTACAAGAAGTCTTAAGGGTTTTAGTATAATTAAACAATACTTGGGGTTTGATTTAGGTGTTATACTAGTAATTTCATCATCTCACCTTCTAAGGTTCCTCATTCTCATCTCATATTTTAATTTCATATATTTTGTAAAATCATCACCTGTGACAATCCGTATGTTTCTAGGTCATTATACGTCAATAAACTCAAAACTATTTACTTTGAACCTTTATGTGTTTACTTTTACGTATGACCGTTAAGTTAAATCGCGTAAACTAAAGAAAAACTTTAAACGTAAACCGGCATCAAACAAATATAAGTCTACGTCCAATATGTATTATATGACTTTTACGAATATAATTTAAAAGTCTATATATTTTATTTTTCAAGTTTTACGTAAGGACGCTTATGTTATACGCTTATGTAGCATGCATAACAAAATAAAACCAACACCACCTATATAAACATATATATATATATATATAGTATATATATATATTATATATAATATATAATTATAATCCTATATATAGTAGGGATCTAGTGAGAAGTAAATTAATAAGAAGTGGTGAGAAAAGCGACTAAAATTCACAATATTTGAGATTCCCAACGACTTGCATTAGGGATGCATATCTATTCAATGGATTAGATGCCCCATTTTGAGTTTCAACGTTAACTTTGATGTGTGAGTTGGTGACATAATGATATTTGATATTTCGGCACATGCAAGGAACAAAAAAATAAAATGCATCTAAAATACGTTATATATGCATCAAGTAATTAAAAGCTAAAAAACACATATGAGTCGTAAAAAATTGCATCTAAGATTAAAGAGAATGCATCTAATTAATCGGTGCATCTCGGATATGCGGTTATAGTTACTTCTTATCCTTCTTATTTTAAGAAAACTTCTTATTTGATCATAACTATATATATATATATATATATATATATATATATATATATATATATATATATATATATATATATATAAAATATATATACTTACTATAATTCTAGCCATAACACAAAAATTTAAAATGTTTTCCCACCTACTTTGTCTAGAAGCGCCCCCCTCTCTAAATCCAGTATGGAAAACATTCTTGATATTTGGTACTTACAATCTTATGTATAACACCAACTTATGCTCCCATGTGAAACTTTTACCACTCATAAAACCATACCAACTTCTCATATTGTGGACTCATACACGCATGAATCAAAGCTCAAGATGAAGTCTTCCACTTTTGGTTAAAGTACTACTATTTGGCAAAAATACACTTTAGATTATACCTTAATTAAATCTATATAAGAAATACGAACCTAACTCTTCATAATACTAAAAACACAAAAGATATCTAGCCTATTTTTCTCTCCTTGTGTTCGGCAGTAGGTCAAGAAAGGGAAAGAAAAAAAATTCAAGTTTTGGTTAAGTATTTTCCAAGTATTGTTAAGGGTTGGTTATAATTAAAGGTTTCTTGGTTAGGTTATTAGTTATAAACTTTGCTAAGCCTCATCATACTTTCAATTTCATATGTCTTGTATTATCATCTCATTTACAAATTTATATCACCAACTAGTTTGCAATTTTAAAGATTTTCTAAAAAGAACAAGTAAATTCTTAGAAATGAAATTTTATAAAGAGTTATAAAAATGAATGATAAAACATGTACATACTCTGTTACTACATATTTTAGTCATGAAATTTTAGCTTTGTTATAAAAATGGTAAATTGTAAACTTAAACTAATAAAGATGTACACTTTGTTATTGTTCTTAATTTTTGTGTTGTTATTGATAAATTGATAGAAGGGACTAGGTTAGTATAGATTTTTTGTTGTGATGATTTATTGTGAAAATTGGTGGAAGGGACTAGGTTAGTATAGATTTGCAAGTTGTGGGTGAATTTAAGTAGTAGAGTAGAAAATATTAAGTTGCTGTCCGGATTTTCCTCTAATTATTTCGAACACTAAATTGAGCTTTGAATAGCTGATGCCTTAAAAATATCATAGCACATCTTCATACAAACGCGTGGATATAAAATTCGTTAAAACCCGACTTAAAACGAGTGAGTTATGACCGTTTAAAGTTCGTATAAAAACTTGTAAATTTCCCGGCGAAACTGTTATTGTGCACTTGCTGTCCAGAATGTAAAATGGTGTTTTTGACCTGTTTTGGATCCGAGTCAGGAAATTATCAAAGAGAAAACTTGTAGAATGGGATTTTTCCTTGAAACCTAGCTTTTCGCTATTCCGTGAATCCTTATAACGAAGAAGTTATGGCGTTTTTAAAACCGGACCTGATTTTTTTTTAAAGTGAGCTGTTAAGAAATTAATTTTGGGTTTTTGGGTGTTTTCGGGTCCGTTTGAGCTATAAAACCTTAGCAAATAGTGAAGTATCACTTATATAATATTTATACGCGTCATAAACTTTTATAAATATTATTTTGTAAA
The DNA here is from genome assembly GCA_026074375.1 of Tanacetum coccineum. Lineage (NCBI taxonomy): Eukaryota > Viridiplantae > Streptophyta > Magnoliopsida > Asterales > Asteraceae > Tanacetum > Tanacetum coccineum. The sequence goes on from BQNB010000080.1 coordinate 98,761, forward strand.
CTAGTTATGTGACAATCCACATTTTTCAGGTCATTTTACGTCAATAAACTCAAAACTATTTACTTTGACCCTTTACATGTGTACTTTTAATAATAATCGTTAAGTTAAATCGCGTAAACTGAAAAACAACTTTAAACGTAAATCGACATTAAAAAAAATAAGTTTACGTCAAATATGTGTTCTATGACTATAGGCAGGACAATCATGAGATGTATGTGCGTATCCAGGACGCACAGGATGAAAGAGCGGTTTTGCGAGCACGTATGACGTCTCTAGAGCGAGAGGCACGATACCTCCGTACCAAGGTAGTAACTGCAGAGCAGGAGGTTGCGTACACCCGATATGCTTGGAGTTTTGCTATGTATAGGATCAGAGAGTTACAACATCAGAGGCAGGAGAGTGACAATAGATTGACCAGGTTTGGAGAGCGTGACAGAGCGCTAAAGCGACGTGCTGGACCGCCAAGCAGCAGTAGATAGATTATTGTCATTTATTCTTTTATAACCTCCTAAGCATTGAGTAGTACTCAGCTAGTCGGTTTGTTATGAAACTTGTACTTCTTATGATGTATTGTAACAATGATGTATTAAGTATATGAACCTATATGTATGGTTATGATGTTGATATTTATGATGTTGATTTATGTGTGCCATGTTTATTCATCGTGTCCCTGCTGTGATGTCATTAAATATTGTATCTTGACGTGTCGTTATCTCATTATTGTTGTATCTATTGTTTGATGTGGTTGATGCGTATTTTTTAAATATTTTTTACCAAGTTTTAAATTTATAAAACTTGTTTCACCTTACAAACGCACTAACGGGCAGAGAACCCGATCGTGAGTAGTGTAGTTTTGGTAAATCCAAGGTCGTCCCAAGAGCTAAACGGCGGTTACAAATCTGAGTTTAAATTGGTTGTCACATTTAAAAGTTATTTAGAATACTTGATTTGTAAGAGAATGAAAACTTTAAGGAAATGAACTAAGTATGATTGAAGAGAAAGAGATGGTCCTAATTACTTTTTAATTAACTTAATGATTCACTTTATTCTACTATATGGAAAGTAGGGATTGAATGGTCATCTAATCCTCATTTATCTCACGAATCC